>VZSV01000112.1:432943-497508 GCA_013398735.1 Nothocercus julius | reverse complement strand
CAAGATGAATTTATGAAATATTTTAGCCTTGCCAACTTGGCCTTCTTGGCTGCAAAACAGCTTCATCCAACATTTTCCTTTCAACTCCAGGCCAGTTGTCATCACTGATGGAGTCAGTCTGAACTCACTGCAGAAAATCCCACCGTCTTCAACAAACCCAGATTTACCCGCTCTCTCCGAGAAGAAACCAAACTTCCTACCTGGGGCCTGATACTGTGTCACGACATGACCAATACCAGAACGAGTTATTCATGGGCAGCCCTTATTTGTGCTGATTTCCTGTACTTTTATCTAAGCATCTGCTATGGTGCAAGCATCCCTGCTTGCATCTGAGGCTCACTGGACCTTTGGGCCCAGCCAGTGCACCTGTTCAGATGTTCTCATACTTCTCAAATTTTCTTTAGCCATAATTTGGCTGCAGATTTGCCCCGTTCTGTTTTCCACTACAGTGAGAAGAATTGCTTTTTATTTATTTATTTATTTTCTAGCCCACTGATGCTGTTTTAGGAAGTCTCCAAAGCACGATAGTCTGCTCTCGTTATGCAATATGCTGCTGAAGTGCTTCTGGCGAGCTCTCCTTTCATCCACATTTGCATCAGACTCCTCCAGGACAGTCACTACTTTTCTTTCCCGGGCAAGGCGAACGTCACCCCTCCTTTCTGAACAGCTCCTGCACCCACTGGCCTTGACTGCGCCACCAGCTCCTAGACTGACGTGAAGCTTGACTTGGGCAAAGCAAGGCGGTTCTCATTTTATTATTTCCTTTGCTCCAGCCAATACATGACTGATTTGCAAACCCAGCTAGGCTGGGTTTATTGGAGCGCTGCAGGAAATCTGGCGGTCGGGAGGGTGGGAACATGGCTGGGGGACACGAAGGAATTTCAACCAACAAACTTTCTCAGCAACTTGGCTGATAAAGCGAGCAATAAAGCAGCCATAAACAGCAATAAAAGCAAACAAGTCATCCTGAGGATTGAAAGCATTTAAAGAAAGGAAATGGATCCAGTTGATGCAGACAGGCAGTGATATGGGAAGGACGGTGCTATTTAAAAGGGATTTGAGAAAGAGAACGGTGGTGCAGCTCAAAGGCATCTCTCACATCAGAAGCACGAAGGCAGGACGGCTGTTTTCCATACCTGGTAGATTTCACATATATAGACTATCGTGCTGTAACCCTAAAAATAACCCTGCAATGATCCAACAGAGAAGCTTTACTCATCAGCAGCTCAGTTGTGGGGAAGCAAAATCCCCCCCCCATGCATAGGGGCTGCACAAAACCCCGCTACAATCCCAGCATCTATTGGGATTTTGCCCCCCAAAACTGTGTCTAGAGACTCATTTTGCAGGAGCTCTGGGGCAGTGCTGGCTCTGGTCATGGGATGTGCATAGGACATTCCATGAGACAGGGTAAAAAAGGACTCAGACTGAAGCACATATAGGATTAGGTGATGCAAGTGCCCGGGGGATTTTTAGAGTTTCAGCTATCAGAAGCAGCAAGGCTGTTGGCTCCTGGAAAGCTGGTGTGGAGGGAATGAAAACCCCGAGGGAGCTGGGAATCCGCTAGTGTCTGGGAAATCTGCTGCAGGGAAGTGGAAAGTATTTGTGAAAGAAATTAGGGAGGCTGCAGCTGAAATTCCTCTGGTGAAGGCTCCAGCAGAGAAAAGCTCTGCATTGCCGGGACAGAAGCGTCCGCGGGGCCGGGCAGCCGCAGTTTGCAGCCAGATAGTCGTGGCACCGCGTGCGCCATCGGGTATGAGGAAACCGTAAGGGAGCTGGGCTAGTGATTTTGTTTATTCTGACGCAGAGATGAAAGTGGACGTGCAATGAATGTGAGCTTGTCGCCAACACCAGGATTTCACTCCAAGGGTTTTAAGGCATGAGCTCTCGAAAGCGGCTGCGGATGCCTCCACTTCTTAGCACTCAGCTTTGGACAAGTTCATAGGGCCCTTCTCCCCGCCCCCCCCCAAAAAAAAACCAAAAAAAACCAACAACGACAACAAAAAAATACTCTCTCCTAAAATCTGCTGTCTGGATCTGGGCTTCAAAATAGCACCATAGCCAAAAATCACTAGGATATTTGAAAGTCCTGAGCACGGAAACACGGGATGAAGAGCAGTACAAGGAAGCATGGTCAAGGCACAAAGGTCAGCAAGGAAGACTGTGGCAGAGGCACCGCGAGTTCAGTAGATCAATGAGTAATTTCGGGATACGTTGGGGAGTTGCTTATCTGGTGAAGCACCAGGAGGCGGGAGGAGGTAGATGGAGAAAGGGACGGTATGTGGAACTAGACAGTCTCTCCCAGTTCCTGGCCTGTCTTCTCTTTCGAAAGGGAAGCTACTGTCTCCAATGTGCTTTCCCCGTAGCTCCAAAATGCACACGAAGTGGAGGGAACCTATTTTTAGTCTAAAAGTGCGAGCAAAAAATGTTAAAAAGGCAACCACTTCCTGTTTAGGGCTACTGCCATGGAGAGAGAGACGCTGCCAAGACGCAGAGGTTGGGGACAGGACCTCACCGCAGCTTAGAGCTCTTGAACGCGGCCCGTGGGAGAGCAGAGCAACCACGGCTGGGGAAACCAGGACAAGTCGGCACGTTTGTCCGGCCCGGAGCTGCGAGCGGAGCCGCCTGAGGATGTGAGGCATGAAAAGCTGCCCTCAGCTCCTGGGAGCCCACGTGCCGAACCAGGAGAATCATGGCTGGGGTCTCATGGGAGGGGAATGAAGAGAATGAACTTCGTAGTAGTAAATGAATCATTATGGTTGGAAAAGGCCTTTAAGATCATCAAGTCCAACCATACACCCATCACTACGAATACCTGCTAAACCCTGTCCCTAAATGCCTCATCTACACGTTTCTCTTTGGGATTTTTGGTGCTTAAATGCTTTAGGCTGATCTCAGATCTCAGCCTCAGCACCACCTGAGCTGGGCAAAGACACACCAAACTCAGTGAATCTTGGGGGGTGATCAGGGCTTACCCGCCAGCCCAGGTGAGCTCCACCACCTGCCTCTGCTCCCTGTTCTTGTGACCACTGCTTCATTTCCACTGCTTAATAAACCTCTGTCTACTGCCCTGCAAGAGCACAGGGCAGGGCCTTCCCCAGGGCAATCAGGACTCTGCAAAAGCTACAAGAAAACTCCTTGCTCCGTCCAAGATGCTGAAGTGATGATGAAGAAACTCTTGGCCGGAGATCTCGTTGAGCGTGGTGCTTAATGACCATTCAGCACTTGAGAGCTCTGCTTCGGTGCCCATGTGGCTGACGCTCGCCGTGCACGAGCCCAGCGAGAGCTCCAGGGCACCTCGCTCGCCCTCAGCCTTCGCCCCCAGGGAACAGCCTCAAGGCCACAGATGGAAGATGAATCTTCATTTTCACCAAATTAAGGGCCATGTTTTTGAGGAAGGGGCTGAAGAGCTGAAAACAGCTTTTAGAACAAGGTTTAAGAGTTTCCTGCAATTTAAAGTGCTTATGGTCTCTTTTATGCCTTATTTGAGCTACTTCCTAGTCCTAACCTTCTGCATTCCTCCAGCAGATAAGGGTGGGACAGAGTTGCAGCACAGCAACCAGCAAAGCTCTCCCTACTGACACCAGCAGAAACGCTGCAACAGAGTTGAACAAAACACAGAATTGCACTTGGTTGTGTTAGAGGGTTTTCTTAATACGTCCGTACAGATGAGACCAGAATGAGTTATACCACTGAGCTGGAGTAAAGAGAATTAAATCCAACTCTGTATAGACACCTAAGAAAACAAAATCAAATGCAGATGCAATACATGTTATCCAACTGAATCCTGCCTTCTGATCCCCTTTGGCAATACCTGGCTGTACCTGGCTCTCCTCTGATACTTATTATAGCAGTGAGTATTCCAGGTGGGAATTCAGTTTCACATGTGTCTAAGTGATTTTGGAGTTTAAGGAGCCATTTCCAAAGGGACTTTGAGAATGAATTGCAGCTTGATTAAAGATTTATCCATCTAAAAATCTCAAAACCCAGTCAGATAATGAAAGCAACTATGCATATATCATTGTAGTCATGGTGGCAGACTGAGGGAATCATTCATATCCTTGCACTCAGAGTGCTTCAGTGTTTCCACCAGCAAACGAAATATAAGATCTTGAATTAGGAATCATTTCATACTTATGAACACAGCATTTTCTTCAGTTAGCTGGTTGAAAGTACTTCCTCATTTTAAGGCCCTGTCAGCGATGTTTTAGATGACATTTAGATCTTTCAAAAGCCAGAAAAGTGTCGTATACAGAAATCAGGTTTTCTACAGGCAGGTTTTTCACTTTATGAATAGGACAATCTGCAATGCTCTGTAGGAGCAGGAGAATTCATGCTTCTCCTGCTGCACCACTAAAAGTACAGGGCGGATGTCATCACTGAATTACTCTGATGACTAGTTTTAGTTCCCCTTGTGCTTTTCCACATCAGAGAGACTGAAGAGGAGGAAGACCCAACACTTTGCTCCTTCTAAAATCACAGACTGAAATGGCAGAAATGAATCCTCGAGGTGGATTTGCTGTCATTGTCGTACAGGATATTTTCAGCTACTCTCTGACACACTATGAGAGAGCCATAAAGAAAGGGGAAAAAACAATGGAAAAAAAAAAAAAACAGTAGGCCATATAACACACCAAGTGGTCATTTAATTTCTACTCTGGGCTTTCATTAGTAAGTGAAAGTAAGATTGGCTATTTTCAAAGCATCTTAGCACAACTGAGAATACATCCCCCAAACGATGCCGTGAGCTAGGCTAAGGGGAGGCTAAACGTAACCCACCAGGCGGAGAGCATTGGGGAACGTCTTGCGCATCCCCATGCACTTCTCCTGGTCGATGAAGAGGGAGTTTGCCTTGACAGCCAGGTCATGCTCCAAGGTCGATTTGGCGTGAACCAACATCTGCAGCGTGTCCTCGGCGTCCCTCAACCTCTGCTGAAGGGTCTGGATCGTCTCATCGATTTCATGCACCTCGTTGACAAGGCTAGAAAAGACCGAGATTCCCCCTGTGTTAATGGATGATGGGATGGAGGTCGCCTTTCATGGGTGTGTTTCTAGCACAGTGTTGCTGATAGGCCCCTTGGCACAGACCTTCCCTCTTCAGCATGTCTAGAATGTAATGAAAAGGAAACGCTTCTGATAGACGGGTGCAAAAACGGACAGCAGGGCTCCTCTTGGCTTCAGCTGGGCAGCACGATTAAGCCTGCAGCCAGGAAGCCGCTCAAAAACTATGGTGAAGTGCAGGAACATCCCCGAGGACAGCGCGTGCTCCTGAGAGGAGGGACGGGCAGCTGCGGTTTCCGGTTCTCATTTTAGCTTTTCTGCTTTTCTGCCTTGCCCTTGGGGATTTCCTCGCACAGGGGCCTCCCCCTGCCTGCAGACACGCGATGCAGAGCGCGGGGAACGGGGTGAGGTTCAAAGGGAATTCAGGAACAAAGGGGCCATGGAAAAACAAAAGCACGTGAGATGCTGTGGGAAGAGATTCAGGAGAAACAACCCTGCTTGCAACTCATGAGCAGAGCTCCAAAATTGCTTTTAACAGTCAGGAGATCGGCTCATGCCCAGAAGGCTTCTCAGGAGGATGTCCTGCATCAGGGCAGGGAGGACACAAGGGAGGAAGCAGGTGAGCTTTCCTCATTTTTTTTCATTTTGTTTATATAAAAAAAAGACAAAATTAAACTGTTATAAACTTCACTGCTCCCAGTTTCCCCACCCCATGGCATTGGCCAACTCAGATTTGCATTTCCTTTTGTGCCCAGGCAAGGAGTAGCTGCAAGGTCATCTCTAAGAACCGCAGAGACAGCTCCTCCATTTGTGTGCTTCATCCTTACCGGATTTGGGCGCTATCCCGGCACAACTCCACATTCGGTCTTCGTGTGCGCTCATCCAGCCGGGTGTGGGCCACTTTTAATGGTGGTCCCTTATCCCGAATGGCTTTTCGAATGGTTTCAATGCTCATCTCAGTCTGGAAGATTTCCTGCAGGGTCTAGCATTTAAGAAAGAACAAATGCATGAATTGCACAATACATTCTCAATACATTCTTAGTACTCAATATATTCACAATATACTTTCAAATGTCAGCGTCATCTTCCTTTTTCTCCTGTCCATCTGTAGAAAAACTCAAGTTGATTAAGTAGACCCCACTGCCTCTTCTAGCTCATTTGCACTACTCCTGCCGCTGGGTACTGGGTTGCTTTTGGTTGTGCAGGGTGCAGATCTTTCTCTTGCCTCCTCCTCCGTTTGCTACCTGCTGTCAGAGCCTCTCCAGCTCCAGGGGAAGGAGGTGGATGCAGCGCTCCCATCTGGTGTGGGTGCCCAGCTGGGCTCCAAGCTCTGCCACTCCACCACTTACAGGTGCGCAGATCCAGCAGAGATTTCTCCTCAGGAGAAAAGTCTCTCAATGCTGTAGCTGTCACACACCAGAGGTTTTGGAACAGAGTGACTGATCAGCTGGATTACTGCTTCCCAAAATTACTTCTTTCAGGAATTATTCATCCACCAGTAGCTACTAATGGAGAGCGGGCTTTTAATGGAGCTCTTTTTTAAAGTCATGGCATCAAGCTGCATTGCTGAAAACCCAGCCCAGCCTCTGCTCGGTCAATCAACGGCAGACTGAGCTCTGAGCACTTTTTAGGAAACTTTCTGCAAGATCCATGTATCCTGAGCCACGTGCCCGTTGCTCTGATTTCAATTTATCCTGCTCAGCAGAGCAATGTGCAAAACACACAGATATCTGTGCAGCAGCCACAAAGTGCCAAGATTCGAAGTGAGTTTTTTGAACAGAAGTGATGCTATGAAACCCAGACAGGCGTCCTGGCAGAGGGTCAGCAAACGCTCGATACACAGTGACAGTTTCTGAAGTGTCAACTAGGAGCATTTTCATTTCCTGCTAAAAATCCTCCTTGTGTTGCTAGGTTGTCAGCTAGGTCAAACTCCAGCATGATTTGGCAAGCAGAATAGGGTACTGTTTGACCTGAAATAGCAGTGCACAGTCATTCTACTGGAAAAAGATACCCCCAATACTTTGAGTTTCAAACAGAAATCATACTGTAATACAGATTTCTGTGACACCATTCCTCTGCTTGGGCCAGATCCTCGTGGAGGTTCAAGCTTCTGCTTTGGAGCTGTCATTCATAAGGGACAGTTTTGCACCAAGTGCAAGGGTTTGGTTGCAAGGGTGCAAAGTGAAGGATCTGAGTTACCTTAGCCAAGTGGGTCTGAATCTTATTTTTGGCATCTGCTGTCTCCGCAATGCGATTGGTAAAGGCCACGTTCACTCCGTTAAACTGGTTCCACATCTCATTGGTGGTCACCACGAGCAGGTTCTCGATGTCTCCCCGCAGCTTGGAGGAGGCAGCCCGTTCCCTCTGGGAGCGCAGAATATTATCATCCGTAAACTTGGCCCAGGAGTCTGGCACAGAGATCCTAGGGAAAGGAAGGGAGAAGCCACTGAAGATGACTATGGGCAGTCATGGATCATGTCGGGAGGAACTCAGATTAAACAGAGCTTTAAGAGCCTTAATTTGACTGCATGTTGGTTAAAATTCTGGATATGATTTGCTCAATAATGCTTATCAAATAATGATATATTTATGAAAACTACTCTGATTTTTATGAAAGCTCCAATAAAAAAAACTCAAAAATGCCTAGATGATAAAGATTTCAATCAAATCTTATATCTACAGACATGTTAATAGCGTTTAAGTGCCAAATGGTTTACAACTTTCCAACAACACATGCATTGCAATCACTTGGTTTTGTTGCTAACTTATGAACACTAGATAATACTTGATTCCCTTTCTGTGCATTCAGAATGAAGTTCACGCCTGTGCAGTAGTCCAGAACAAGGTCAACAAAAGACTTAAATACCACATAAGCTCCATTTAAAACATGCTGATTGTCTGCACATTTTACCCCCTCTGAATTTTAGCTGCAATACTTTGCAGTTCATTTGCCTGTCTAAATATGTCTGAGCTCCACTGTGAATAATTATTCAAACATTAGAAAAATTGAATCAACGTATGATACTCCATAAACTGCATGTGTCTATGTGAGCAACAGATTGATTTCTTTAGACCATTGCCAGCTGCAGCATATTTATGTGAGGACTGGTTTAGGTCACCATTCATTTATTGCAGAGTCAAAGCTGAATTCCTGGCACCCAAAAGCTGAACTGTATCCCAGCACCACTCCTCTTTTTTTCCTGAACTCCATCGTCACTTAGGCTCCCAGCCAGGGCTTCTCTGCAGCATGGTGAAACCCCTGGACTTTATGTCAATGAGGAGCACTCAAGCAAGCACTGACACATCTTTAAAAATACACATAAACTTAATGAGCTGTGTAAAGGTGCTAAATTGAATTCCTCCAATTTTAGGCTGATCTCCCAGCGCCGATAATGTTTAATTAGGTGGGATTCATTTTGTCTCCCTTTTGCCCTCTAAATGTTAGCCGTCCAGCTGAAGGCAGAGGGACTGGCTGCCTTCAGTGACAGCTCCTCCGAGGCAATCCAGCCCCTGCATGGGTGGCGTGGGAGGTGCAATGGTTTTGCCAGATAGAGCTGCATGTCTTTACAGAGGAGCTTGGATGACCAGCTCTCCACTCGGAGAGGCACCGTGTTTCGGTGTTCAAGCTCTCCTGGCCACAGGTGACCGGGTAGCATCTCCTAAGGATGCCCGTGTCTCCAGGCCTGGCCAGCACATGCCGTGCTCAGCAGACACTCACGTAGCGTCGACCCGCTCCACCCCTCGGTAGTAACTGATGCCATCAGAAGTGTTCCTCAGGTGGTGGCACTTGTCATCGATGCGGTGGGCAGTCTGTTTGTCAGCCAGATCCTTCTCCAGCTCGTGCTGGGCTGCCCTGTTGGACCTTCAGCACGAGAACCACCAGTCAGTGAGGATGTACGAGTGCAACGTGTCACAGCAACCTCCCACCTCGTTCCCAGCAGCCCACCCCGGTGGCTCCACGCTCCCCGAGAGCATTGCCGCATTTCCCATACTGCCTGCACTGGTTTGGCACCTTCAAGATGGGGGTAAAGGCTGATGTCTGTCAGAGGTAAAAGCAGGGGCACGTTGGAGCGAAGGTAGCGCTGTGCTAGGGAAAAGGCAGGGGTCTTTGGGAGGGGTTCACATGACAACCCAGGCCAGATGTGGGGTTATGGAGCTCCTCCTCACGCGAGCTGGGCGATCGACTTATCCAGGTACCGCTGCATCCTCTCCCGACACGACCCGATGACGTCAACCTCCTGGACAATGACAAACCAAGCTGGCGTCAGTGTCCGCGCGCTTTCGTCCCGCTGGTGCTCATCCCTTGAGGCCTCCCCCAGCCTTGCACAGCGAGAACTTGCCTGTTTGTCCTGCTCAAAGCCAACAGGCCAGGAGCGGAAGCGTCATCCTTTCCAACCCCACTTATTCTGCAGAGCCAATACACGGTGACTGTGAGGGAGGACAGGAGGGTGTCTTCTCTCGCTGGACCAAAAAGTGAGCTGAGGGGCCATCAACCTGCCCCTGCCTCCCTGGCAAGTCACGGGTAGAGACTAGTGTCAAGTTCCTACCCACCAGTGAGCAAACGGGGATCCAGGGGAGCATCTCATCCCTGGTTTGCTGGGGGCTTGCTCAGTCATCATAGAAGTGTCCAAAGGGTCCTGTCACCCCTTGGTCCCCCTCAGCAGGAGGCAGCTTAGCCTGCATCCCAAGAAGGCCCATCTATGCTCTGAATTAACCCTGGGAAGGCCTAGCCTCAATACCCCTCAGAGCGTGCTTACTTCGCCTCAGCTCACCCATTACCCCCACCCATCACAGGGTTTAAAGCTTTGGAGCAGCATAGTGGAGAACGGTGCGTTTCCAGCTGCCCAGCTCTCCGCAGCTGCTCCTGCGTCCCCACATTCGGGATGCGGAGCCACAGCCGTACGCCATCCGTGCGATGGGGACAGCCAGCGCTGCCGTGACCGGCGACACGCTCTCCCCGCTTCCAGCTGCCAGGGCCACAAAGCCACGGATTTATTCATGGACTGGGATCAGTCACACGGCATCTACTCTGGCCGCAGCGATGGCCTTTGCATTAGCTTTCAGGGCCCGAGGGTGGGTTGCCAAACATTTTTTCATCTTGACATCAATGCCAAGTCCCGATTAGTTGCAGCGCATGTGGGCAGGGACGGCTCCCAACCTGGGATAAACTGGCAGAGCAGTTTCTGCCTCAGCAGTGCTTCAGTACAGCTATCCCAAATCAGAATCTGCCCTTTTTGCCTGCAATATGTTCTCTTATCTTCAGTGATTTCTGCTGGAGACAGCAGATGGATTTTGCTTCAAGTTCTGGGTCATTTCTTATAAACACCCTGCTCTAGTGGATACAGAAGGAAAAAAAAAACAAAACAAACAAACAAAAACACAAAACCACCACATGCTGCAACCTCATCTCTCTTGACTTTAGGAGAAGCCTAACACTTTTCTGAGTTCCCAGCCACTGAAGGTAGGTGATTAGCACTTCAATAGGGAGTTTTAAGTCCTCTTCTCTGCAGAAACCAGCTGAAAAGCATGGTCTAAATGTATCCTAGATGCTTAAAATCCAGAATGCCATTAAGGAGGTACCAACTCTGATCACTTTCTAAAAATCTCATGACCTTTAAGTTAATCTAATTTTTTAGGGCTTGACTCATAGAAGAAAGCTGCACTGAGCAGTGGCTTCAGAGTCCCAAGGGCTGTGATTTCCTCCTCAGTTTCATGAGGCTCTTGCAGTGATTATATTTCCTCTCTACCCTGCATTCAAATCCCATCTTTGGTGCCAACTCTTGTCTTGCTTTTTGCTGGTAATTTAAAGCAGACTACATAAAGGCAGGCGGGAAGCACATGTTTTTTATACTTTCTACAAAATACATGGCCTAACTGCACATAGTGGTTCTGCTGCTCCAGCCACTCTGGGCTAAGCACAGAAGCAAAGCAGAGCTGGAGGTCGATGTAATATCTTTTATTAGACTTACTAACATAGTTGGGAAAACTAGACAAGCTGTTGGACACATGCAACCTTCTTCATAACTCTGCGTGTATGCGTGCATGTGTTCAGATTGGTATAGATCTGGTGCTGGCAGGGCTCTGAAATACAAGGACCTTGTGTCAGAAGAGAATTTCACAAGCTGCTTAAGGGAAGACTAACTCCTATCCACTAGAGAGACCCATCTGTTTTTCAGTGGGCACTGCACTGGTAGGAATGCTTCGTTTCCTTCCTTTCCGAGAGAAGATTTTATCCAGGATTTGGGGGCAGGTGGCTCTGCGGAGAGACACCATCCTTCAGTCCCAAAAGGTTTTGGGGGTTTAAACCAGTTTATCTTGCCAAACATTCCTGCTTCATGGTCACTATTTGCCTGAGCATTAAGGCAGCATAGGTCAGCCCTTAGTGTCTGCACTTTTATTAAGTGATAGCTCTTTAGAAGAGTGTTCATTAGTAGTCCAGCATAGTGCAGATCCCAGAAAAAAAATCACTGCACCAAGCAGCCAACCTCCCCCATTTCTCCTTCCACTGCCCAGCCAACAGCTCCTGGACTCGCTGTCAGTCCCCTTCCGATCTGAGGCATTGATGATGGCAACACAGGCCATGGGTTAGAGCTACTTTCACCCAGCCTGCCCCGAACATGCTTTGCAGCCCTTTTCCTAGCTGGTTTGGTTGGAAAGCTTACTGTCAAGAGTTGTTTCTCCACGTCATCATGGACTAGATCAATGCCCATCCTCTTCTCCCGGTGAAGCAAACACTCTTGGGCTACCTGTTGGGTAAATAACGTTATTGCTGGCTGTAGGAACAGGAGGCTGCATAGGGACAATGCAATTAGCATACGAGGAAAGTATACAATAGGTGGGCAGAGGAAAAGGGGGACAGAGCTGGTCACAGCAGGGATTGGTCCTCAAGCTGCAATGAGGATTTTGACCAGGCTGGGGAGTGAGGTTGGGTGTATCCAGGGAGTTTCTACATTTTTGGGAATGGTACTGAGGAAAAGGCAAAGATATTTATTCCAGAATGTAGCAGCAAGAGAGAAGGCCACAGACTGGCTGGAGGCTGCAGGACCTCCCTGGGGGAAGGTCTAGAGATGGGCTTTGTAAGTATTCCACATCTCAGGTTTTCCTTTTGGAAAAAACACCTCCCATGTTGTACTAGGGAGAAAGAGTCTTGCACAGAGCAGGGGCTAGAGCAAAATGGCCAGGGCAGAGTTTAGCTGACACCGAGCAGCCAAGCTGCAACATCAGCACTAAATAAGCATGAAGGAGCACATGTGTCCATGGTGTAATAGCAGCTGTATTCAGGGATCTGCTTCAGGCTCGAATCCAACTTGATTGGAGCTTCATAGTGAGGCTTTTGTATCTCAAAACATGATTGTGAATATATCACTTAAAGAAATATTTGGTTAAGCAAATACTCTTCTGATGTGCTCAGCATGTGCTGATAGGGAATGTAGCAGATGCCAAGGGCTTTGTTTATTACTAACTTAACTAATGGTCTCTTAATAAAAACTTTCTAGATGTTACAGAGCTCCAGGCAAACTCAATTAGAAGTCTGAAAGGCTGCAGATGTTAAAGTGATTCGCTACAGCTTGTAGAAGCCTCCCTAGAAACAGTGTTTACCTGGAGAGGGCCCTCAGTCTCGGCCAAGGCTCTTTCCAGTCGCTTCTTCATGTCTGTAAGCGCGTTGGTCTCTCCTATCATCTCATCCAGCTCATGGCGGATCTCTGATTTCCAAAAGTCAATATCATTGACGCGTTCACCCAAATTTTTGGTGCTTTCTGCTTGAGTTTTCTTTGTCTGTTGATCTTTATCATGAATCATCCAGGAAGTATCAACTCTCAGTCTCTCTGCGCTGTGCCGGGAAGTCTCCGACTCTTTGTAGTTGGTCAGGTTGGACCTGTACCAGTCGTCAGGGGTGTAGCGAGTAAAGAGCGTTGTTCGGTTGGAAACAAAAGGAAGCATCTTGCTGGGGGTTAACCCCTGGGAGCTTCTGGAATAAGGAGCCAACGTCGGAGTGATGCTGGCTGTTTTGTAATAGGCATCAGGTCTCCAGGGAAGGCTCAGACATGGAGGCAAGGCGTAGTGAGGAAATCGGTTCTTGTAGCTTGAAGTCATGGCACTGATAGCAGGTAGTAAGTTGGCAGACGTTGATCTTGGATGGGCACAAGTTGATGCTAAGGTAGAGCCAACAAGCTCCATTCTTGAAAATTGCTATTCAGCTGTGCATCCTGCGTTGAAAAGGACATAGAAGACAACAATCGCATTTAGTTGACTCCTCCTGTACTTGCATTACTTCTTATACAAACACATACAACTTTTAACACAAATAGTGATACAACACAACACCCACACAACACTCAAAGGCCTAAAACTCTGAAGAGCAAATCCCTCCTGACAGTGTTCCAAGAAATTGTGTATTTAAGGATTCAACTTTGTTATTAGTATCTTGTGTCAGGTCTTGAAATGCAGAGGGAAACAAATCATTGATACTACTGAGAATGACAGATATTGTGCTGTGCTCATCCTCAGATCTGTCGCTCCAGTGAAATTTTCCTTGGTGATTCACTGCTGTTTTTTCACCTTTTGACTAGTGTTTGTGCCACTCTTGCTGTATTTGAGATGCGACACTGTATTTAAATGTCACATTACCGGCTCTGAGAGCTGCCCTCCTTTGGATATACAGCTGCTACCAGCCCAGCTCGATCTGTGCCAAGGACTCCATCCTCATCACCTGTATCTTCACTTGTGTTTCACCCTTAGAGAAGGGCCATTTCCCTTGACTTGGGTGAGAAATGGGCTCACCTAAGATTAAAATAAACCCATTTGGAAAGGAGATATCCCACAAAGCCGCCCCAGAATGGCTCATAACCACCAGCTGGTGGACTGGTGGCCACGCGGGGGGGACCAGCCCTAGAGCCCACAACAGCAAGGGGAAAAGCTTGTAGTCAGTTCCTGCTGTGGAGATGGGGTGTCTTTCTAAGTCTCCTGTGTTAAATGAATAATCGCTTCCTTCATCAGGATCACATTTTCCAAAAATCGCCAATTTCATAGAATCATAGAATGCTTAAGGTTGGAAGGGACCTCTAGAGATCATCTAGTCCAACCCCGCCCTGCACATGCAGGGTAATATTAACTAAGAGAAAAGGTCCTGTATTTAACTATATTAATTACCACATCACAGAGCCCAGCACCCCACGCCTGCTCCAGCCCTCAGCCCCAGCTTGCTCCCAGACAGCTCAACAGCTTGTTCAATGTGCTGGAAATGCAGAGACTGGAAGCGCAAGCCTGGCACAGCCGGGCAGGGACATGTCCCTCCCCGGCACCATCCCATCCCCTTTGCATGGAGCCCTGTTAAGGGACAAGGATGCTAGGACAAGAAACCCTGGACCAGAGCCGTGTTTGACATGAAGCAGGCACTAAATCCCATTTGTTACAGCATAAAATAAACTTTACGTCTTTAAAAAGGGAAGGGGAAACTATATGAAATAAACTCATTTTTATTCTAAGATAAAGCACTCACAAAAGCTATTACATGATCAGAAACTTAATGGCTCCTCTTGGGCTATCCTTATCCATTTGCACACATAGGTAGGCCAAGAGGCTGGTTTATTTTTAAAATTTTGAATTTCTTTCATTTAGTCACCTCAGCAGCCAAGAACATCCCTCTCAACAGGGAGGCAAGGCCAACAATAACTTGCGATTTCTTACTGCAGACTTAAAAGGCAATACATGGGAGACCCACAGAGTGCTCAGCAGCCACATCTCGAGCGATACAACACACCATAAATATTCAGCAAGTAATCATTTGGGGCAATGAAAATAGAGATGAGAAAGTGCATTTTCTCAGGGACAACCACAAGGCAGAAAGACGGGGCACTTCCAAATGTGGTCCGGTAGCTATTACTGTGCAATGAGGGCAATGCACTAAATGCACTGCCAGCTCACATGAGGCAATGGACAGACAACACAGCTCATTAGGTGCATAAAACTCTGACTGCTCATACAGATCTGAGCAGACCACTAATACATCCCTTGCAGGAGCCTCCAATGACAGTTGTTTGGGCAGGGGGGATTTATTTCCTCTTATTTAACCCTAAAGAGCCATATAAATGAGATGGACTAAAACAATGCAAGCAGTCAGTCAAAATAGAAAAAAGAAATAGACACTCAAGAGGTGATGGCAGGGGGACAAGCCTGTCTGCAAGGACTGTTCATGGCTGAATGCAAGAAGAGAAATACAAGAGGTCACTCGTGCCTGCAGTAGTTTGATGCAGGCGTCCAGACGACCAACATCACAAAGTACCATCTACTAAATAAAAAATAATAAAAAAAATTAAGTCCTTCAGCTAAGTAAAAATCACTGCAAAATGAGGATGAATCAAAGGGAAAAAACACCCAGCTTGTATGTGGGAAACCGCTGAGCTTGGCCAGTTCTGGCCGTGCTGCCGTGGTACCTGCTTTGGGATCCACGGCTGTGGGCACCAAGTCTCGTCCCCAAAAGGGGCCGGGCTGCAGGGGCTCTGGGGCGGGCAGCAGGAAACTCACACCCTTAAATTTAGCAAAATCTGTCGCAACCACGACCCTCGGAGCCAGTTTGGCAGAACGCGGGAAGAAATGTCTGTGCTCCGGTCCAACAAAAACCGCAGAGTGTGCTGGTTCCCACACAGCCGCCACCGCTGCCCTCTCGTCCCAGCGCGGGGGAAATTCCTGCACTCCCCCTATTTCAGCAACTCATATTTCCACCTGAAAAACTGAATGCAGGGAGTGGCGGCAACTTCCCTGGCTGCTGCCTCTGCAGATAAATCAGTCCCCTCTGGGTAGGGACACACAGGCTTAGTCAAGGAGGAAAACAACCCTGGGAACGCACAGGGTAGCAATTCCCTGTGCTTGCAGCCACAGTTGCTACATGCCATGGGGGACGAGTCAGCCCCAGGTGGCACTTGCTATGCCCAGACCCTCCTGACCTCTTGAGCACACATGTGCTGACATCAAGAGTATTTGGATGGTACACTTGGTATTTTGGGGTCTGGGAAAAATATTGCTTTTATAGCCTCCCTCCTTCCCCTCTCCCACTTGAGGCGCACGCACATCCTTAGCACAAGGAAAAGCATATTGAAAGCCAAGTCCCCCACTCAGTACCAAGGCAGGGCGCAGCCTCTCACGACAGCACTCAGTGCCTGGGAGGGCTCCTGGTGGGTGCAGGAGCCTGGGCTGATGGTGGGGACCAGCAGAGCTGCCACTCACCGCTCTGCTGCTGCCGCCTGTGTCGCTCCGGAGCCCCGACTGCTCCTGCTCTCCGTTGGGGCTGTTGCTATGGGTGCACGGGGTGCTCGGCAACTCCGCGCTGCCTCCAGGCAACCCCGCACAGCTCCGGACAAGCCGGTGCTCCCATGGGGAAACGAGAAGCTCGTGCTCGGCAAGCCGGTGTATCCGCTGGGAAAGCTGGTACATCCATTGGACAACCAACCTGGTACCCCTTCCAGGCAGCCCCACGCATCTGCTGGGCAGCCAAGTGTATCTGCTGGTCGTCCCAGTGCCACTCTTGGGAAACTCGGTGGCCTCACTGCAAAGCCTCGTGATGCCACTGGGCAATTCACTGGCACCACTGGGCAAACCACTGCTGCCAGTGGCAGCCCAGTGTCCCTGGCTGTGCTCCAAGGCTGGGAATGCTTTCTGGGAGCATGAGGTTTCTTAACTGTCAGGCTTTGAGCTAAGAAAAGTCACCAAAACAGGTACCAGAAGGGCCTGTTGGTACTGTAACGGTTAGCAACAGGCCAGTGCAGCTGTGCTGGTGTTATAAATACATGACCAGATGTGTCAGTGATGGTCACCTCATCTTCTGAGGAAGGACAGGCCACCTGGTCTATTTTATCCAACTTTGATGTAGACATTCTGTCTTCTAGCAGATACAACATACCTGGTCTTCTCAGATCCTCCTTCAGTTTCTTCTCATTTCACTCATCAACTGCAGCTGTAGTCAAGGGTGCCAAGTCATTTTACACCTCCTCGTTAGCGCAGTCACTCCCTGCCACCCCTTCTCCTTTCTAGGCACTGGCCATACACACCCCCACCCCCCGCTAACTTGCGGAAACCACACTTCTGTTGCCAAAGACATGACAAAAATAGTTTAGCCAAACTGCTTTGTGTATACAAAGCTTTGCACACACTGATTCCCATTGAAACACATACTTTGTTTAACAGGGTGAAGAGGCAGCTTCATCAAAGTGAAATCCAAAGCTCAGCCTACAGGCTGCTTTTCTCTAACTAAACCAGGCAAAGCAATTTCAGCAAACCCACTGAATCTCAGCAGCCATGCAAGACTGTAGATCCACACTTACATGCTCACCCTCAGGGGCCCTTGCATGTCTCCTGCCTCTCATTCACACCCTGCTTTCACTCTATACCCACCACTAACTGCTCAGGTGAATCACTGCACTTTGAGGGACACCACTGAAGCCTGCAGCAGCTCATAAGGCCTTTGACACATTTGCTTAAATTAACACATAATAATTAGTTAATTTCGTAATCACCTGAAGGTGCTCTGGAAGGGGTGGGAGGCTCAGAGGATTGCAAAGGGAGCATATGTCAATGGAGGGGACAGTGGTGGTGGTATTGACATCAATACGAACTGATGTCCAACAGGTGTTGCCAATTTTTGGCACATTGTCGACCAAACTGCATTTATAAGGCACACATGTAGATACTTACATATAAAACCTACTGCCAAAAAAGATCATTATTTCTGTCACAATTCTGTGTTCTCACTGGCTATTAGCATGTCATTACATGGGGATCACAAGCCACCCCTTTGAAAATACTCAGATCTTTTATAGCCTCAGAATCTGTATGCTACCATAACACTGCCTAACCACAGCGTTGGATTTCACTCCTGAATATTGCTCTCTCTCCTACAAACATTACATCTGTCACATAGGGACCAACTGACCATATGATAGCAGAACAATTTTAAAAAGATGCATGAATTCATGAAGAATTAAAAATATATATATTTGAAACAATGCTGTATGTTACAATTACTAGAGAAATATCAGGACAGACTAGATACCATAATAAATGGTCAGAAAAGTTCACATTCTGGCTTTTCTTTGGTGATATACTTAGGGTTGGAAGTAAGTAATGTTTGAATGCGTGTTTTGGGCAGTCTTGCCCCCTCTCTTGAGTGAGTGGTTTCAGTGTGAGCTGCATCCTGCACCAAAATATCCAAGGACAGGGATACTAGCAGATGCATTCTCCTGGCTCGGCTCCTTTAGGGTTAAAAACATTTTCTTTATATATTTATAAAAAAAAAAGACTGGCTTCTAGGAACATGCCGTAAGCACAACTGCAGCCTGGAGACACTGCCTTAAACTGTCTGGTTGGCAAATTCATGAGACTTTCCAGGGTTTTACAAGGATTCCTGTCTTCAGGGAAGATTATGATTTGACCATACCGCACGGAGGGCAAGGACTCTCAAAGTATAACCCGAGGCTGGGCTGATTTAACCTCTGCACACGCCAGTGGAAAAAGATGATTAGGGCAATCATCAAATCCCTTGCACCTGGGGCCAGGGCCAGGATGGCAAGAGCAGGGCACATAGCTCAGACACCGAACATGGGTGATGCTGAGCAGGTAGTCAGGCCACTGTCCATGGCCATGGTGGCCTCCGGGCAGAGCCACCAGCCGTCGAGGCCCCCCATTTCAACATGCTGTGAGCAGCTTTGGAAGGAAAACAAGGCTCCTTTGCGAGGCTGCACCCAGGCAGAAGCAAGGCCAGCCCATTGCCTGCTGTGTTGGGGCTTTTTGATGTTGCTAAAACACATTCAACCATGCATGGCAATATGTCATGAGAACAGCCACCACCTGGATGCTTGACCTAATATGAACTCCCTTGGAGGCAACTGAGATTTCTTCAGGCTAGGTTTATGGACATTAGGTGCCTACTCTGGGTGCAGAAACAAGAAAGGTTTAACTTTCTAAAAAGCACAATGCCCTGTCTGCTGGCAGTCACACCTCTGTGCTCCGTAGCTGGGCAGGTAAGCTCTGGCAGAAAAATATCTACACAGGAATAATAAGCAGTAATGCCAAATTCAAATTTGTGGTTAATTCTAGTTAATTTGAGTCACTTCCTCAGTTCCCTTAAATAGCTACAAACATACAGTACAACAAAAGATTGCCCCAACAGGCCCTGACTCCTCTCGGTTGTTCTGTTCTAAGCTGGGATGAACTCTGCTGTGTCGATGAAGTCAACCAAAATTAACTGCTAAGATACAGAATCTGGTCTGCACGTGGTTGTGTTGGCTAAGGCTTGAGAAGCTATTAAACGTTGTCAACACAGCAGTATGTGAGGTCCCATTCTGTCTTCATTACTGACACAGAAGACTGTGTCATCTGTGTGTCATGAAATCTTTTCTTTCCTGGAGATGCAGGTGGGTTGTATATATCCCTTTGCTTTACCCAAATGGATGGTCCTTATCTGTCCACAGCTGTGTGCTAACGTGCTTTTGTGTGTGTGTGTGTGTGCGTTTTATTTGAGGTCAGGGATTGCTCTGCCAGAATCTGCATTTTCTGCCAAAGCTCACATCTACTTTTCCACCTTGACTTTTAGCTCTAGCAAAACTCTGATTTTACTATCCGTAAAGTCAAGGGACATCTTTATAGTGGAGTACTTCTGACTCCCACAGTAGCCCCCTGGTTTCACTTCGGTAGAGCTGAAAAATGAGGAAGAACAAGCCCCTTCTTAGTCTTCTCTGATCTTGGGTCCCTGGCCATGATCTTCGGATGCTCCCTGTAAATTGGAAGTGGACAATGGCAGGAAGCAAAGCCTAATTTTTGTCCCACCCTGCCATTTACTCCATTGTTGTCCTGCTGGAAAGGCAGGAGTCGACCCTTTCCCTCCCTTTCATAGGCTCTGCACTGATGCCGAAGGAGTGAGCACCTCCCTCCTCCAGCCCTGGCCTCAGAGTTGAGGGATCAACCTCCTCTACAGGAAGATTTTTCACCAGGTTTGTTAAAGGCCCTTAAAAAATGATTTAGTTAAGCTAGCAAGGCTTGTCGTATGGACATATATGTTGACCTACCCTTGTCTATGGAGACGATGCTCAGAAATAGCACATGACATGCAATAGGAACTCATTCCACCCTGGGGAATGAGGCCCACTGGGGAGAGAATAAACAGTTCACCTCACCTAAGCATAGACACTGAAAGCTAAACATGGCTAATGCCTCTTCCTTTGGGAGAACAGGCCTATCTTAGACTATTTTTTAGGATTAGACAAATGGTCTGCTGGAAGGCCCATTTCTCTTCATGTCCCACAGAAGAGGCACAGCTTGCTCAGACTTGGATGTCCTGCTCTGGGACACACGACTGAATACAGACTCTCTTGAGAACATGTTCTTTGCCATTAGTCCTTTAGCAAGGCCAGACCTACTAAAAATCTAACCTCATAAAGCCTTGGTTTCCAGAGAAGACAAGAAAGGAAAACTGCCTCTAGACTTAGGTGAGCTTCACGTCTGAGAACGAGGCTCTTAATGGAGAGAGAACCCGATAAAGAGATCAGTAAGTAGACTGCTGGATGAATTATTTAGTTTAACTGTAGTAGCATATGATTGAACTTTCCAAACTATAAATGTGGCATGAATAAATCATTACAAATCCCTCCTTAAGCTCTCATGGTGAGTCACAACCACCAAACCACAGATTCTCATTTTGCTTCCTCAGGTCAGGCTATTTTGCATATTCACAGGGTTAAGATGCAGATAACTTATGTAATCATAGGAATCATAATCTCAGAAAATGTAATAATTTATTATGGGGCCATTTTCAGTGGTGCCCAAGTGACTATAGAAAATAAAAGCCAGTGATTTCAGCCAGAATCTGCTTATAGCTTGAGAAGGAAGGTCTGGATCTTGCGCTCCGTGTTGACCACATTGCAATCTCCAAGGCTATGAGAAAGTTGTGCTTTAAATTACATCCAGCAAGCAAAGGGCTTGTTCGCACCAATGTGAAATTGGCACAAGATCTAATCAACTACACAAACAAATAACGAACATACAAACAAATAACGAACATACAAACAACTACCAGGCAGAGTCATACACGCCTGCTGATTTACAGCTGTATAAAAGGTCTAGACATTGGCATGAGAAGAGGTGAAAATATGAACCCAGCAGACAGTGCAGAGCACAGCATCACGTATCTGTCTGTTTGTGGAATCTGCCAGGAGCCTCACGGAAGTTTTGTTCTTACATTTTTTAATAACTGGAATGACTTCAGCAGGGCTAGGAGGTGCTACTTGGCTTGGATGCTACCCCAGCAGTTTTATTGCTGTACCTCCCAAACACATGCCTTTGCAGCCCATTGCAAACCCCCAGACAAGTCCACAGGAAGGCCCCGCTGATTTCCTTACCAGCTGGATCAGCACCGGGAACAGAACAGCAAAGGATGGGTGATCTACATGCTGCTTTGCTGGGGTACCACTCACGAGCACATTAGGGATTGGATCCTTGGGTGTTCTTGTCACACAGAAAATGCCTCATGAAACTGTCCACAGCTGATTTTCCTTTATACCTCCCATTTCTATGCCTAGCCCGTCATTTATCAGAAGTGCAATTTTCCAACAACCCCTGGGGCTGGCATCTTCCACTGCAGGAGGCTGGGTGAAGGCTGAGAAGAGCTGAGACCACTGAGATCTGATGACCAACAATGGTGAGAAGGGGAGTGAAATCACTTTCTATATGTTTGTCTCGAAATATCCCAGCTGTGAAAGCATTTATCAACATGCTGTTTATTAATATCACATGCAGCCCTGTTATCTCTGTGCAATTTAAATGCAAGCTTGAAATGAAGCGCAAGCATTTGAGATCTGCTGAGTAGAAAAGGAGGGTTTGTGTGATGAATGTTAGGCACATGCTTTTGTGCTTAGCTGAAGTGAATTACTGGTGGCCCCTCCGTGCTCACACACGCTCCTCGTTTCTGAGCCAGATGTGAAAGCAATTAGCACAACGGGAAGACTATCTTTAAGGCTGTGGGGCTTTTTATAGGTTAGTGTTTATTTTTGGATATGCTTTCTTGAGGTGAATTTTGGCAGACCATTCACGGACTGGTTTATGTCATGACTGGCTATTGTTTAAAGTCTTTTTATTGCTTTGGCAGGAGTTTGGGTTGGAAAGGACAGTGTTATTGTATTTCTTCTCTGTCATATTCAGGCTACTATTTAACACACAGTACACGATCGTGGAGTCTCCAGAGCCAATAGGGACCACATCAACTTCTGTCTCCTCCGGAAATAGCAAGGGCCGAACGCAGTCCCCTTGTGAAGTGCCCAGAAAGCTCATCTGGAAAAAAAAACAGCCTTCATGGAAATTGCTGTTAAAAAAGAAAAGGGGGGGGTAAAAACACCTCACTTTTCACCTCCCCTTGCAACACGGCCAGGGTGATCTTTCCACAGTCACATAAACACTCTTCTTAGTAGCATTAAATATTAATGGAGTGATGCACCTCTCCATCTGCCCACTGAAAAAAAACCACCCGCCTGCCTTCCCCTGGTGCTCTGGAAGATGAGGTCAGAGAGAGCAGCCTCTGCTCACCTTGTACAGAGCAGAAAAGCAGCTGACGACAGAGCCGCAGGCCTTGCCCACGAGCAGAAATACACCAAGTGATGGCAGCAGGACAGCTACCCCTGCGATTTACGGGGGTCCAGGAAAATATGTGGTCTAGGTAACATTGCTGTCAGCACAATGCTGTGCTAATGAGGTGCTGGGATGCTTCCGCACCACCCAGGCACTGCTGCAGGTCAGGGTAAGGAAAAGCCTCTCCCAGTGCACAGATATTTCAGTAAATACTCAGCAGATACTGTAAATTTCCCTTGAAGGACTGGTTGCAACAAGCAACAAGCTTGCTGGCCACCATATTAAGATCATCTTGCTGCGTTTAAGCTCACCTAGTACATCTGTTTAGACAGCGGCAATGCCTCGAGGGTGAGCACTGAGCACTGCACTCGATGCGCTCCAGCCGCACAGTGAGGCTCAGTGAAAAAACCAGTCTCAATAAATAAAGCAAGAAAGGGATGCGGGGCACCCCAGGCACGCAGCAGGAGGAGAAGCGGGATGGTGCTGGCTTAGAGATGCAGCCCTGTCCTTTCCCCCAGGCTCCATCCCTTCCTCAGCTCAGGATACAGCGAGCTGCTCACACGCGCACACGCAGATGGCAGAAAGCGCAGGGCACGTCCCCTCCTCTCCATCCTCTGCTCTGCCCAAGGGGACTTCACAGGTGGCTGCAGCCCAAGCTCAACACTTCAGACGCAAGTTCTCTTATCTGAACTTTCCAAAACACAGAAGGACCTGGCTGAATAGTTCTGCTAGTAATTTGCTGATGAAACGTGTATGAAGCACTTATAAATATTATTTATTTTAAAACACCATCCAGTCTGTGCTAGGCACTGGAAATGCTGATAGTAACACTTGTGCAAGGAGTTCACTGATAGCCTATTCTGCTAAAAATGAAGCAAAAATTCCACGCACGCTTACCCTGCCTTGCCAAGCCTTAGGCTGGAACTGGAGCCTGAATCTGAGCTGCCCTGTCCTTTAGGAACATTTCGCTTTGCTACCATATTTGTGACCAGCCCTTATCGCTGTCACAGGATGCCAGAGATGAATACGGCGGCAAACACTGGAACGAAGCTGGGTCCCCTTCGGGCCGCAGTCCGGACGCTGGGGCTCCAGCAGCTGAGGTCGGCGTCGCTCCCAGGCACGAGCGGCCGCCGGGGTCGTGCAGGCTGCAGAGGATGTTTACGACTTCAGAAGAAAGTAAAACTATTTCCTTCGCGCGCCTGCAGATAGTTCAGACAGCTATAACCAGATTAAATTCTACAAAACTTGGAGCTGGACTAGATATCTCCAAAGGCCCCTTCCAACCTTAATCATTCGATTAATCATTCTGTGAAAATACTTGATAGATTTTGATTGAATTTTTTCTTTACCAGAAATGGCAGATCAAATTTCCCAGTGAAAGAAAATAACTTTTCTCTTATGCTGGCGAGTGTCTTCCGTTGTGTCCCTGTTCACCCGGCGACAGCCCAACGGGAGGAACATTTCTTTTCAGCCTTGCCCTGCAGCGGGACCTTCGGAGCAACCATTAAGATTTCATTACACAAATATTTTGCCCGATACTTTATCTCATATTACATGTCATTTTTATCCTTGGAACACTGTGGTCCCTGTAGCGGGAGGGAATATGTGGTGTCTGCTAGAGAAAAATGGAAAGCAGGGTTGAGAAGATGGGTTTCTTCCCTTGTAAGAGGCAGATATTTTCATGCAGTTTAGGGAAAAGGTGTTTTCTGACTGCGTTCTGAGCAGTCCTATGAAAAAGACTAATTTTGGTGCATTCGGAGGGAGGAAAATTGCTCAGATTAAGTGGCAAGAGGATGATAGGGTTTAGATCACCCAGCCTGGTAACGCAAAGGCCTCCAGCTCTGAGCGCTGGACCCGCGATACATATTTGCTCCAAAAGACACATCTGGGCCGTATCTGTTTAGAGTTTGAGTCAACAGCTGTGATTTTCACCAGAATACAAGAAATGATGTGCCACCTTCTCATTTATGCTCTGGATCCCACTGCTCCTTTCTGAATCTCACCTTAAAACACACCGAAAAGGCACAATTACAATGCATGGCACAAATGCTCTGGGCTGGTGCTGGTACACACATGGGGGTGAAGAGTGGCCAGAGAAGCAACACTGCGTGCTGCTCATGCAGTACCCCAGCCCCTGTGAAAGGACTCCTGACTTCCACCAAATCCCTGAGGCCTCCCCGCTGCCAAGCCTTGGGTTTTCCGAGACCTGGCGTGCGGCAGGATTCGCCCTCCCTCCGCAGCAGCAAATCCCGTCTGCAGAGCGCAGAGCTCAGAGGCGCTGCCAAGAGGGGCCGCAGGGCAGATTCCTTTGGCCAGCTGCTCCGTGCATGACCAGATCTGCTGTGACCCCAGCGCAGGAGGGGCAGAACCTGCGCCGGTTCCGCTAGGCACAGGAGGAGCCCTTGCGTGGGGTGAAACACCTCCTTGGAGGCCCTTGGTGCAAGCTGGGTGCTGGGTCCTGAGCTGAGTACCCATCGGTATGACAATCACTCCTGCTGAACAGCACCGCGATCTGCAAGCAGGTTTGTTCCCTGGCCAAACACGGGCTGATGATGGACATCACTGGTGGAATTGGAATCTGCTCAAAAACTACATTTTTTTTTTTTTTTCCCCCTCTAATCTGCATTAACTTTCTGCATGTCATTGCTTTCTTCCTAGGATCTTAAGAGCCTGATGCCACCAGCATCATCAGCACAATCACAAATACGACAGCCCAGCTCTCCAAATAAGGAGATCTGCAGCTGTTTTTAACAGAGCATCATTCAGCTTCTTGCGTCCCATTTCCCACCTGCTCCAGCACAAGTTGCAGCAAAGAAGCCGCTGTTCTCTGACCATCGTTCCTGTGGTGCATCCCGCTGCCTGACAGCCCAGGGGGCATTTTCCGCCGTCACCAACAGCCTTTGGAATGGAAAAGTCCAACAGACAAATCCTGAGCTCAGGAACTCATTGCACCCAGCAAGAAGGACACAGGAAAGGGTAACCAGCCACATACAGCCGGCCACAGTGCGATCGGCTTGTGTCTACATCCGCTGCAAAACGCAGTCAAAATACCCTGATTTTAGCACAGACGAGATAAAAATAATGAAGCAAAAAGGAAGAAGAAGAGATGTAAAATCCTTGCAATAAACCTGAAAAATGCAGCAGGAATTTTGCATTTTCCCACTATTTGGTGAGAAGCGGCTTCCTGATGCACATGCAGGGACCGTCATCAGCACTAACAGCTACAGCTAAACGGAGCACAGAAGCGAAACATCGCTCGGGGGACCAGTTACACACACAGGGCTTTAACAGGGGTCATTGCAGCGAAAAGCAGGGCAAAGGCTCCGTATGTCTCAAATACCCAGAGGTGCTTCGGCCCCTTCCCTTGCAGCTAAAGCAGGGGACGAAGCACCAGCGATCCACAGGGAACAACTCCTTAAAAAGAGACTTTCAGGCTAGAGTGAGAAAAAATGTTTCTTCTGAGCCAAGTTGCTATTAAAAAAAAAAAAAAAAAAAAAAAAGCACTGCAGGATTTTGGGGTCACGTGCCCGGCTCTTTGTTGTGGAGAAACCCTTCGTGGCTGCTTTCAGGACCTGAATACCAGGAAGGGAGGCACAAGTGGGAGCTGCAAAATAAATACTGGAGCCTGTGGGCTCCGTCTCTGCCCAGCGCCAGGCTGGCTCCCGTCGGAGCAAGGGGCTCGCCAGCACCACGGCTGCACGATGCACCCAAGAGCACAGGTGTCCCGTCACCCTGCCTGTGCGGGGAGGAGGAGCAGGAGGAGGAGGAAGGTTTTGCAGGAGTTGAGGAGAGAGGAGAAATTTCTGCTTTAAACATGGGCACTGGACTCGGATCATGAGGAAGGGGGGTTATATATATATATGGGTTATGGTGTCGGGCTGGGTGTGAGACCCCAGCAAGACGGCGTGCAAAGGCCCTTGCGTGGCCTCCTTGCAGCCTTATGCCTTTTCTGCTTCTGCTTCCCCTGAAGGCAAGCTCTGGGCTGGTGTTTTATCACGCTTTCTGGGTGGTCTGTGAGGAAACGGTACGGAAGCAAAAATGACCTATCTCCTGGAGATTATTCCAACAAGATAAAAAAGAGAAGGGGAGGAAAAAGAAAATATGCTGATACTCGTCCTTGTTTTCTCAAGTACACTTTGGCACCTGGCTCTGAATATAAGGACAGGAGCATCACACTGATCAAGCCCCTTTGGCTGCTTCAAAAGCAGCATTTATTCCTCAGGCATGGCATTTATTCCTGCCAGTACTGGCCTTGCCACCGGTACCCTGAGCAAATAAACCCTAAAGGGCCATTTGTCTATGAAAATGTGTTCACATAAAGCAGAAAGCTGAAGCCCCGCGATCTGCCAGCGAAGGCGGACGGTGTTTGCCAGCAGGCATGCAGCAATAACTCACTTAGGTGCTCTTGTCGCTGCGTCTCGGCAGCGCTTTCCCCTCTCCTATCACTGCCCATCGTCATCTCTTGTCGCTGCAGACAGCTCAGGCAGGAGGCAGGTCGTGCCCAGCTGGAATAACCCTTCCCGGAGTGGACGTTTTGGCAGGAGCTCCTTCTTACAAACAAGCTCTGAAGGGTTGCAAGCTTGCAGCCTGACGGAGCTCACATTTTTCCACTTTATTATTTTTCCCTCTTTCCGGAGCGTGAAATTCAGCTCCTGTGGCCTTTTCAGAGTTTCGTGCAAGCTATCTTTCAGATTTGGGGTTGTGCGGTTTCGCTACGCCCACCTTGAGTTTTGCTTGAGCGCGGCCCAAAATACAAAGTGAGTAACGGCCAAACCCAGTGAGTTTTGCCTGGTTTTAGGCCAACATTTTTCAAACCCACCTGAATACATAAATCAGCACGGTTGTAAAGTTGAGCTATAAAAGCAGAGGCCGTTCATTCAATTTCTTATAACGTGCCTTTAGTCTGGGTATAGCAAGGAGTGATTCTGCTGACCTGTTTTAGACTTGTACCCTAGGATGAGCTGTGTTGTGCCCCAGAAGGGCCAATTTCTGGCCACCAACTACATAGCAAGTCTGGACAACCAGCTAGGATAGGGACATCCCAGAGACATGAACTAGGATAAATGGCTCCCACCAGCAGCACAGGGAAGTCCCCAAATTCTTCTTTTCAGCTAAAGCTGTTCTACAAAGTCAATATCACAACTTTTAAAATCTGACATATGCCCCTGAAATATTTGGGGTTACACTATTCCGACAGCACTTTAATCTCAAAAGCATAATAAGCCTGTGTGATGCAGCCCCAACGCATGCTTGGGGCTTGGGGTGCTTGGTATCAGCTTGGGGTGCGCTGATATCTGAGCAAAAAGGTGACTTTCCTGCACTATTTAATGTTGAATGTCCCCTGGGCTCAGTTATTGACCTCTAGGGAAAAGCTCAATGCAAACATGACACCAACATCACACAAAGAAATGCTTCAGATACTACCCTGGAGGGATGTACCAGGAGAGGGTACGAGAATGGGAGCTGAGAAGATGCGGCTTGCTCCTCCAAGGGAGGCTAAGCGCTCCGCTTTGGAGGGTGTTTATAACTTGTGAGAACTAAATTCTGCTGACAGTACTGAAATACAAGAAATATGGAAGGAAGGACCTGCCCGTGTTGTCATTTTTTTGTTTGTTGTGCTAAAAGTTCCATGATTTTTTTTATTATAATTTTTTTTTCTTAAAGCTACATTTCCTGGAGTCCTAACACTATATTGGGAATTCATCTCTGACTCGGAAGTGCCTGTCTAAGCCTCATATTTGCATAGAAAAAAATGTGAAAACGTGACCCTAAAAGAGAACAGTAAGGCCAAAAGTGTTTAAAAATACCCCTCAGTGTTTTCAAGGCGGTCTTGGGATGCACTCCGTCTGGATGCACCATTTTTGCACGCGTGCAGTTGGAAGGAGCGTAAGTCAGATCCCAAATTCTTGGCATGCCGGCAGAGGCCAGCCCTGAGGGAAGGTCTGCGCCACCAGCACCTGTGGCCGGTCGCCAAGGCCGGGACGGCGCGGGGGCTGACGCCCCGGGGAGCTGTGGTGCAGGGACGTGGTTCCACCCAGGCATGGGCACTTCTTGTGCAATGACTCGCACAAGTGCCCCTGTGAATTTGGCCTTACGACTCGGGCACCTGAGCAGGATTACACTACTCTCGTTAAACGCTAAACGTGGATGTGTAGCTCCTGGCCACCTTCAGTTGTGTTGATAGGAGCTTCCAAGGAAAGGAGACCACCTGGCTTTGCCCTGTGCTGTGGATGCTGAGGCCCCTCGCTAGCCTGAGGTCTGTGTGTCACCACCTTGCCCTGACAGTGCGAAACCACAAGGAACGGCTGTCACCTTGGAGACTGGGCTGCAGTCAGTCTCGAGGGTCCCGTGATGGGTGCTGGAGAATTATCCTTGGAGAAGTGCATTTCCCTGGGAGATGCAAGATGCAAGTGGAATCGATCCTCTTGCTGTTCTATTTAGATGCATTTGATCACTCAATTCAAGCACAGCTTCTGCCATGCTGAGAAGGGCCCAGAGCAACTGTGGTCCTTGCCATACTGGGGGCTGGTGCTGCCTGAGTATCCTGCACTCCTTGGGATTTCCAAAGCTCATGAGGATCTCACGGAGCCATGGGGTAACAATCCCTCATCTCAGGTTCTAGTGCCAGGATGTTTTCCATACCCAAGTTACACAGAGCTGCTCATCAAAACCTTCCCAATTGGTAGCATCTGGCCCTGAGATCACAGGACACATCAGGGTGTGGAAGTAGCTCATCACACACAACCTCATTTTCCCTAGGGACATCTGTGCGTCTTTCTGCCAGGACTCACAGAGCTCATGTGCATCGTCTGTTCATCCCGGGCCTCAGCTCTGCGAGAGTGAGGCACCCTCACTGCTCCACCAGCTCTAACCACCCAGAGGAAGTTGGACCGGAGAAAGCCAACACCACAGCCACTCTGCTGAGTCTGGTAGACCCCTAAGACGCAGCTCTTTAAATACAAGGATCTGGCAAGCAGCTCTGGGCCCCAGCCAAGGGGCATTTGGCAACTCTGAGCTCAGCCAAGGGCCAGCTGCACCCCTTCCCACATCATAGCCAAAGGTCCTGCAAGAGACTTTGATGCCCTGGGTGAGCTCACTCAAGGGGCTGAGTTGAAACGAGCTGAAACTCACTACTAAACAATTACCTTCTGGCTATTTAGGGAAAGCACTTCTAGTTTCCCCCCTCTCCTCTTCCCTGTGACAACATCCTGCTCTGAGATGGCGAAAGGCTATATTTAGAGCCATCTATTTTGGGATTTTGGTTGGAATGCTGGAATTAATATCCTTCCTTTAAAGAAAACATGCCAAATGATATTTAGAAAGCTCCAGCCCAGTTTGAAGGTCTTCTATTCTGGCTGCTGAATGAAGCAAATTTATTTGTTGGCTGAACATTTACTAGGGGGTTCTGGTGCGCCTGGCCCAGCTGGACCCCAGCGCCAGGAAATCAGCACTCAGTTCAGTTGCCCTCCTTAGGTTTTGTGAAGCTGTGTGATACTTATTTGAATTTGTTGAGTGGCTCCCACAAGGTTTATTCATTCCGTCTTCGGTAACAGTTTGTATTATCTTCAAATATATTTATTATAAAATTTTCCATTAAAACTTTTTCCTGATGGAAAAATGGTTTTTGGACACAATGGAAACTTTTGTGAGGAAAAAGAATTTTTAAAAATATACATAACCTGAATTACCTGCTCAGCTAGCTTCAGAGAGCTTTATTAGAAATCCAAAGTTGTTTTCCTTCTTGAAAGATTTTTGGGGATGGTACTGGTGCCCTGACCTTTTTTTCAAGGTGAATACAATTTTGGGGGTGAGAAATTCTCATGCAATTATCGCTTGCAACTAAGTTGAGAGGGCAACAGCGGTTCCCATCAGCACTCTAGTCAATGCCAGGAACTGCTCCCCGGACCCTTCTGGCCACCAAAGGGATCTGTCGGAGGCAGAGCACGGAGGCAGACAGCGGTATGGTGACAGACGCTCTCAGAACACTCCAGTCTCATCCTGGGACAACAAGATAACTCTATCTCTTCTATAAAATAATGCTCAACGCTTAAACTGAGCATTAGATGCACATTTCTGCCCAGCGTAGGTCACTACAGATGGCCATGAGGCTGTGGGGTAGACATTACAGGGCATCATCAACACCAGCATAAATCCAGCTCCTTACAGGTAAGGATGCAATCAGACTGCCAGAGAATTGTATAAAATAACATGGATTTGCCTTGCCTTTGAACCTACAGACTAAACACTGTCCATGTGGCCAAAGCCTAGTATCCCAAAACCTTGGAAAGGCCGCTGTTTTTATTGACAGCAGAGATGCTAACGTAAGCACAGGACTACAGGATCTCGGGCTTTAAAAGAAGCAACACTAAACATCTCAGTATCACTATAAAACCAAATTACTTGGCAGTGAAGCCTAAATTGCAAATGGCTAGATGAAATTATGTCGCAGAAATCTGTCTTCAAAATCAGAAGGGTCTCACCAATGATCAAAGCGGCAGCTCTGCTTGCAAAGAAGCTGACCCGAACGGCCCTGTTCCCTCAGCAAAAACCTTCCCGCTGCCCTGGAACACATCTGGTGCTGCAGAAATGTGGCAGCCACGACTGGCCTCAAAATCCTGGCACTGTGCAGCATCCGGAGGCCATGGGGCTCTTGCTCATGCCTTCCTCCGCGTTCTCCCTTTCCTTCAGCAACACCAACTAAGAAATTTCTCTGGAAACCTTAAAGATAAAGTCTTGCCACCAGCTCTTTCTCTCTGAACTCTGGAGAAGCCCAGTGCAGGATGAGCACATTTAAGACATTGGGAGCTTCCTATTTGCTGTCTTGTTGGACAACAGCTCAGCCAAGACAAGAAACCAGCGTTTGTGTCTTCCCTGCATATCCTTCTTGCAAATTATTACGGTTCGCACACAGACAGACATACAATAAGGATTTCATTATTTTGCTAAACAAAGCAAACAAAAGCTGATTCTGGCTCCTGAAAGTGGCAGCTCAGTTACTGCTGTAGCAGCAGCAGCTAAATCCTTGTGAGGCACAGCCAAAAGCCACGATGAGCATTTTGTGCTTTTTGGCTCCCGTCAGGATTTTTCAGTTTTTGAGCTGGGTCCACTACAAAAGCCCTCTCAGCTCTGGCTTGTTCCTACCTTGCAGGGTCTGAAACACCAAACATTCCCCGCCAGCAAAGCCAAAACCATCAGCCCCAGAGGAGCCCGTCCACCGTCCGGGTTGGCCATCCTATTTGCTTCACTGTATGTCCCTGGCCAAGCTGGGGACATAACAGTGCTTTAATGCAGCAGCGCTACCCCAGGCTTCCTCTATGTCAGTTATCTCCTGTTATATCTGACTGCGGTGAATAATTAATGCAGAACACATCCTGAGCAGAGCTGGCCAGGAACAGCAATTTCCATGACTTGGGAAATCCTGACATTAAGAGAGATATTGATTCCAATTCTGCACAAAAAGCTGTTTCTTTTATATTTGCCAAGAAGTGAAAATACCCCTCCCCCACCCCAGCAATGAATTTAAAAGCACTGGAACGTTTCACTTTGGGGGGTTTACTCCTCTTTATTATTCCTTTTACTCCTATCCTTTATCTAAATTATATAATACATGCAATATTTGCACATAGAATTATACAATCTATGAAGACAATCTAATATTAAAATTTACTACCTTATCTATATGAAATTCACTTTAATGGTACTTTGGAAATGAAACATTCTGGCTCTGCTTAAACTTTCATATTGCCCAAACAAAACTTTTTTTTTGCTTTTTTTTTTTTCCTGCTGGAAAATGTTGTAGGAATCAGCACATTTCTACTACCTGGCTCAGTTTCAGGTAAATCATTTTTTTCATGTGGAAAATAACACTAAGAACGATTAGTCAGTGCCTTAAATAAGCTACTCCTATCCCATTCATCCCAAAGCACTCTCACCTATCCTTTATTCACTGTTGTTGAAGTGCTTTGCCAGTAGATAAGCAATGAAGACAGAAATTGAGCCTGTACTTTTTCCAGCTTTGTACTCCAATATTAAAAGCTTCTGTGAAGAGGCTGCAGAGAGGTTCAGAGGAATTTCATCTGTATTTAATTCATGTGGATTAGTCTAGATTAAATAGCTAGTTCCTAGGTTTGAGTGGCTCATTTTCTACCTCTTCATATCAACAAAACTTATAAACAGGTGCTTCACATGACCCAAATGCTCTGGACCCTTTGTGACGAGATGCCCATATATCCAAGGTCATGTTAATGCTCTGCTTTCAAGAGAAGTCTCCCCAAAAGAGTGTAAAAGATAACATAGGGGAAGCCCTGTGTGCTGACATCTTGAGGATAGGGAAGATGATGCGATCAACTTCTGCACGGAGCAAGACTATAGGCTAATTAGCTGCAAAAACTGAAAACAACCCCATAAATTTTATTTTTCTCACAGCAACCAACCTTCAGCTGCTCTGTTTTCATTGAGTTTTTGGTGAAACTCGCATTTCCAGGAAATATGAGTTTGCTGGAGACATCCCACTGTCAAGAGCAAAAGAGAAAAAAAAAAGGTTTTTCCCCTAGAGAGTCAGTTGATTCTCATCAACCACTCAGGACATCTAGAGATCTGTTCTGGACCAGACCTCGTGTCTAGGACTCACAGACTGTAGCCAGCACTAGTGAGCACTAGTGACAACCCTGCCCTGTGTCCTTGCTTAAAACTATTTCTCCGCATCCGGACTCCATGTAGCAGCCTATCCTGGCGAGGAAGCACTGGAAGCAGCCCGGGGCAGGCAGGGAGGAAGATGCCTGCAAGCCATGGTGTGATGTTACAAGGTGCATGTAAGCATGTCCTGAGCCTGTTTTCTTCAGTTTTTGCTTATGGCTAGCCCTGGCCGTGGCGAAGCTTGAAGCAGTTCTGCATCCTTGGGATGCAGAATCCAGGTGCCGGCAGGAGTTAGTCCAAGGCGGCCAGCTCGCATTGCTGGGCACCGAGTCAGGGCCAAACCAATGGGAAAATGATGGTGCAGAGCTCAGCCCGCCATGGAGGTGCCGCTTTGGGCCCCTCTCATGCATGATGTGCTGTCCCCCTTGGCTCAAGGGCTGGATCCTGATCTGTCTGCCTCAGCCGTGAGAAAGCTCCGGCAGCAGTGGGACCCAGACATCACACTAACAAAAAATTACATAAATTACATCAGGCTGCATTTGCCAGGGTCAGCTTGAGTGAAGCCAGGCCAGCGTGGTGCCGGCAGCCTTCCAGTAAGATCCGTGCAGGATAACCCCCCGGACACGTCTGCCTGCCCATCCCCAGGCCGCTGAAGACGAGGAGGATCTTCCTTTTCAGCCCCTGGCTAAATCTTTATCTTTTGCAAGACCTATCATGGGTTTGGTTTTCTGCAGCTCATTCCAGCTGCTGACAGACATTCCTGCATTAATCCTAGGGAGAGTGGAGCGAAGAGTCACTCACTCACTAAGTTTGGGATGATCTGGGTACAGCCCAAGCCCTGCAGCACAATGCCAGCTTGTAACCTTACAGGGACACATCGCCCACGTAGACCAGCCCTGCTGTTGCCTAGCTAGAAGGACAAGCACAGAGCACAAGGCAAGCCCAGGACTACGCAAGTCTGAAAGCAAAAGCAGCTTTTGGAGAAAAGGCAGGAGAAAAGCAGCCCCTGATTGCCCCCACGTAGTCCCACAGAGCAGCACAACCCTAGGAATCCGGCAAAGCCAAACACTCAAAAGCCTGGAGATGCCAGAAGATGGACCGGGACACCTTCTCCAGCCGCAGCGACTCTGACCACGAGCTCCAGTGTGGAGGCTCCAGGATGGCACTGCAAGTTCAACCACGGCTCTTCATACAGGGAGTAGCTTAATGTCCTGGGGGGGTTATAGACAACCTACAGAAACAGAACTATCAGCAGCGAGCATCACGTGCTGCTACGCAGGGCTGCAAGTTACCACGCAAGTCCCTGAATCCCTGCATGGAGGAAGGAAGTGGTAGCTTGAATTATGAGCCGCCATGGGAAGATGGGACGTTCTCTCCTCTGAAGAAGAGCAAGACACATCTGCTGGTGGACACACAGATTTGGGCTTTTGCCCCTCAGCTGCGGTCTTTGTCTCTCCTGCCTGTCCCGTCCTCCTGCCCCACTCCGTGTCTGGCCCGTTGCATCCCTCTTCTGCCCTGCTCCCTCCCTGCTCTCTCCCTCACCTTGGCCACCATTCCCTTCCATCCGTCTCTCCTGAGCTGTCCATCCCCCAGGCCAACACATCGCCATCCTGCAGCATGGCAGCTGCAGAGAAGCACTGCAGGCCCGGCTCCCATTCCTCTGCCCCATCAGTGTGACGCACAGCACATCCAAGGTTGAATCTTCTCAATTTTCCTAAAGGTTCAACATGGCCAAACGCAAAGGGATTTCTCCCGGGACGGTGAAAAGCAAAGCCCTGATGTGGACTCCATCCTTTGCACAAATTTGCAACCTTCATGCTGTGCTGGAGAGCTTTCTGAAAGGTGAAATGTTCATATCGCCTTCTTGGAAAGAGCTAAACTCTTCCCTGAAGAGCTTCCAAAAAAAGAAGAGGGAGCTGACAGGCATCATGAAAAATGCACAACCCAATGGCCACAGCTTGGCAAGACTGTAAGCAAGTAAAAACACGATCAACACAGTCAGGGAAACCCAGCAAGGCCGCTCTTACCAGCCCCACCTGCAACGCGGGCCCATCTCCACACCAGCAACAGCTCATAAAGCCCCAGCACGTGTAAAAACACGCCGCAGGGACTTGGGAGCGATGCCAGGCTCGGTGCCACCTCTGTCCTCGTGCTGAGGGGAGTTTCACCGCGCCACACACCCTGTTCCTCTCTGTTTAGGAACAACGTGCAAACATTTCCACGGCGCTGCTGCAGCTGCCCGGCCCCTGCCGGGCTCTGTTTTCCCTTAAACATAGAAACACATAAGCACATCTGTCAGTTGCTCCCTGCAGTGAGGCCACATGTCCTGGTGAGCAGGGTTACGGTGAGAGATTTATGGAAGAACCTTGCATTAAACTTCCAGCAGCAGCAGCAGCACATCCCAACGCAGAGGCTACATCCCTATGCAGAGGCTATTCCTGGTCGCTGTTTGACCCGGAGCAGCACCCGGGAGGCTCGGCACGGTGGATGGCGGCTCTGCACCCTGTGGGGTGGAGAGCAGCAAGCTGCAAGATGCACCTGCATCGAGATGCTCCCCCGTGTTGCCTACGGGCAGCCTCTGCACCTGCTGCCTCCCAGCTAGACCTTTTCCTCCATCCCCATGTCCCTGAGTGGGAGTCCCCACAGGCACCCGGCAGAGCGGAAAGCGGGAGCAGCACTCGGACGCAGGCAAAGGAGGAGATGCAGAGCGGACTGCAGGTGTGTAGATAAGATAAGAAAAAACGCTGCCTCGGCATGGACGCCCAGGAGACTGCAAAGAGCAAGGAGGGCGGCTGAGTCACGGCAGAGAGGCGCCTCTGGTGAACACGACTGGCGCTGTCTGGGCTCGTGCGCTGCATGCACGCTCGCCGGTATTGCGCACTTCCTTTGATTTCTGCACCCAGGGCATTTTTCCAGCAGGGGTATACACACTGCCATACGTATCCATACATTCCCATGCAGAAAACTGAGACAAATGACATCAGGATTGCAGCTCTTTAGCCCCCAAAGGTTCCTGTTGGCCTCATACTGAAAACCACCTCAGTGGACAGAATACATCAGTGGTGACCAGTTACTAAGGAGGCTGCCTGGCTTTTGGGTCAAAATCCTGCTTTCAATGCATTTCCTCAAGAAAAAAAACAGACATGTCAGGGGCCAAAGGAAAACAGAGCTGTCTGCCTTGGCAGCACTGTAATGTCCAGATGCTGCCTCAGGGGCTGCAAGAGCAGGAAAGACAAACTGAGCTCTTCAATGCAAACCTGCCCTGGGGCACTTTTCAAGACAGATTTTCATGAACAGCTCTCCATTAGGAAAGAAGAGTGAGGTGGGGCAGAAAATGCTTTTCCAGACAAGCTCTTGATTGCACTGGGGTGACTTCTTGGCACGCGCCAAATACGCCTTTTAACGAGCACAAAAAAAGCAGATAGACCCAGCTCCTTTGCAAACAGACGAGGCGTGTGCGCAAAGCCCCGGGTGCAAAACACTGGCCGTTTTCATGCGGGGCCTGCGAAGGAGCAGCGGGGCCCCGTGGCCCGCCCGGTACAGAAGTGGCTTTTGTTCCCGGGGCAGTTGGCGCATTCCTGCGGAGCCACGGGGCCGCGCGCGAGAAGAGCCTCCCCTTGCAGCAGCCTGCGCCAAAACGCGCCCGCCGAGCCCGCCGGGGCGGCGGAGCGCGGCTGCCGGAGCCTCGCGAGCAGGCGCCTCGACGGCACCTGCGCGGCGTTTGCTCCGCCAGCGAAGCAACGCGGGGAACGCGGCGACAGGGAGCGGGGGGAGATTGGCAGCCGCGCCGGCAGCAGGAGGGACGGCGGGGACGGCCCGAGGCGACGCAGCGCGGGGCCGTGCCTGGTGCATCCCAGCGCTGCAGAGCTGAGCGCCTCGCCTTGGCCCTCCTGGAAGTTCAGCCTCGCGTTTCAGCGTGGGACCCAGCCCATCCCGCCCAGCTGCAGGCGTCTGAGAGAGGGATGGAGGTGCCCATCTCCTCCCCGTGACCGCAGAGCGAGGCCAGAGCTCATGGGGGTGAGGCCATTTGACTTCCAGGAGATTAAATTAGAGGTAATTCATTCCTCCATGTGTTCCTGATATTAAAGATAACCTCTTCCCATGAGCTTGGCCGTACTTGGCTGTGTGAGATGAGTGTCGGGCCACTGATGGCCAGATCGGCGGCCTCCTCTGGTTCCCCGATCCAGCCAAGCACTTAGCACACCTCCTTGCCCACAAACCCAGTGGGACATCCCCAGGGTCCAACAGAACAGGCCTCCAGCAGCCTCCAGAGCAAGCAAAGCGCAGCCGGAGGTGCTTTGTGCGACAGGCTGCATGCACAGCTGATGTCCAAGGTTTTCCCAAGCACCTGGCTAGCACAGGGCCACTACGTGGGGCTCTGCCACAAGAGGCATGGGCTGGACAGACGTTGCCTGCAAAGCACTTGGCGATCCCAAAAGGAAAGCTCACAGAAATTCACTAGCAATGGAAGATATAAAGCTGGAATGCTTAAGATAGCTGAAGAGTGTTCAGTTAAAATAAAAAACAACAACAAAAAAATCCTTTTTGACTTCTAATTATCTGGCATATTACTGTAAAAAGTGTTTTTCTTCCCCAGTGAGGTGCAAACGCCGTGTGGCTCTCCCCTCGGATGCCCTCCGTCCCTTGCAGCAGCCAAGCTCCGGGCACTTGTCCATCTCCGCCTTCCAAAAACACACAAATTCCGGGCCAGTCTTCTCCTGCACCAGTAGACCTCCAAGCACTCCACAGACATTGGCAGGACTATTCCCATGTTATATGGGGACAGATCTCTGCTTCTGCAGCCAAAGGAGGTGAGTTTTACAAGGAAGCAGCTACTTTCGCATTCCTAGATGTGCAATTTGAGCAGTCGAGGGAGGAGCACTCGCACCCTCCAGCTCCACCCTATCCATCCCGCATGGAGCCCAGTATCATCTTGGCTTCCAGTCATCTTGTCTCGAGAGAGCACTAAGAAAAGAAGACCTGGCCATGACAGCAAGGGCAGGGCAGCCAATGATGCTGAAGGAGACGCACCCCAGCTCTGCCCTAGATGACTCATTTGTCCTTCCACAGCACAGGGAGAGGTTTAAAATCTCCAAAGGTCCCTGCCAACCAACCTCAGCAGCACTGGGTTCACCCAGGGTGTGGGAGGGCATCCTGGCAGACGTGCCAACCTGGCACGGGTTGGTTCTCATGGGAGTTTGATAGGAAGAGATGGCTGGTGCACATCTGACCCATCCTGAAAAGGAAAAGCCTTCTCCTTCCTCATCCCTGCTGCAGCCCCAAAACTTTACCAGCATTTCCAGGGGCTACATGAGAGCATCACTCTAAAATACAACCGTCTTCTCTAACCTGTATGTAAAGCCCTCATTGCACCAGACTGCCAGCCTAGCCAGTCGCTGCCCTGCAATCTAACCCAGTGGGGATTCATCCTTGGCCCCAGCATTGCCTTGCCTTATCTTATCTCCCCTGCGTCGTCAGCATGCAATCACTACATAATCTACCTGCCTTGTAAGAATGCTGTCGCAGAGAAAACACAAACCACACCAGCACCCTTGGGTGCCTGTCTGGGGCCAGGCAGCAGCTCCTCCTCTGCCAGAGTAAACACTTGATTTGCAGCATATGTCATATCAGCCATAACTGTGCAGATAATCCAACCTTTTGATAATCCAGCGCCGGTGACCTGAAGGGGTTGGAAATAATGGGACGTCCCAAAACACGCACACTCTAGCCCTTCCCAAGCCTTGAGACCTCTTCAGGTCCTGTGCAGACCCACTGCTGTTTGAGACCATGGATGTCACTCACAAACGAGCCCCGCACGTGGCAGAAGCAACCTGTCGACCTGAAAATGGTTCTATGCCAGGGAGGAGGTTTGCCCATTACTGATGCATGGCAAGCAGTGTCTCCATGTGCATTTTGCAAGTGCTGGCATGCTGGGTGACATGTAAAAGCTAGGTTGGAAATCCAAATGTGGAGCTAACAAGTCATGTGGCAATGGGATTTCCCTACTTAAAAGTAAGGGTTGAAAAAAATACACTTATAGAAAAATTCTATATTGTGCAATGCATTGTCCTTTCATAAGCTTTTCAGCTTTATAAGCTTTTCCTGCTCTAGCAGTATATTCAACCCTACCAAAACCATACAGTGCCGAGGGTTCACACAACGCAATACCCCAAAGACCAAGAATAAATCTCAGGGCACACTGCTTTCCATTACAAGATTACAATGTTAATTAATATTAATTATTAATAATCTAGGATCAGCAGTCAACATGGGCTCAAAGCTCTAGCATCAGCATCGATACAGAAGATCTGCAGAAAAATGCACCAAACGGACAGAAGGATTTGGGTAGGGCTGGCTGGGAATTTTCAAAGCTGAACAGCTGATTTGAATGCAAAATGTTTCTGTAATTTTTTATATGTTTCTGTTCCTACACTAATTGCCAAGCAAATACACTGTGTACCTCCTCTGGCCACAGAAACAGTGGTAGTTTTTTCTCATTGTGTCCTTATTCTGTCTCCTGAAGTTCTGTTTTAGGAGACAATTTCTACTCCTTCACTATATCTACTGTGATGCACTGTGAGTAGAAGACAAGATATCACAGCATCCTCAACCAGATTCAGAAAATGTGGTGTATTTTTGTGTGTGTGTGTTTTTTTTTTTTTTTCTGGCAGCTAGCTAAAAGTTTTCCAGTGAAGCTTATTTACTAGAAATTTGCTTTTTGCTTGTTTTCTTGCAGGAAAAAAAAAAAAAAAAAAAAAAAAGAAAGAAAGAATGTTTCCACAAATCATATTTCCAACATGCAACTTGAACTATAATTAAAAAACTGTGAGTTCTCACCAGAAAAAGATCATGATCATTTTTCAGGAGACCGAAACCTTCCACGTCTTCACTCTCCTCCCCTCAAAAGCGGCTTTTTGATGAAAACACTTTCTAGCAGAAAGACACTCACATGTAAGCAGCTTTGATTTTTCTGTTGCTAATAAAATGACGTTGTTTAGCTGAGTTATTTACATCTCAGGAAAAGCAGCACAGCAACAGCACGCACGTCATTTCGGGGGCCTGCAACCCGAAGGCAACGGAAACCTCCGAGATGCAGAACGGCTGTCAGGGAGGGAATAGTCCAGTCTGTTTGTATAAACCTTGCCTTCTGTCATGCAAAGTGATTTATTGGGCTAACCAGAGATTGAACGTGCGAGCAAACGGCAGCGCGTGCGCGCGGCGCTGGGATGAGGAAGCTGGCGCGGTGACGGTGGCGCTGCGGGCGGGTGGCGAGCGCGGGCTGTGCCCGGCCCTGCAGGCGCTCGCTCTGCCGGCCCGAGACCTCCCCGCTTTATTACCGGCCACCCGAGGCACGGGCGCTCCCAGCAGCATCGCCGCAGGGATGATGAGCCTGACACCGGGTCCGGCACAAAGACGCCCCAGAGCACGTGGCCTGGGCTGCTCCACATGCAAGGGAGTCCTTCCTATGTGTTTCACCCTCCGTTCGAGTGTCCCTGAAACAGTCTTGAGATGTGGGCAGTGTTACAAAAGTCTTAGTCATACGGCGTCTTGGAGAGATTCCTGGCAATAGCTGAGCGATCGCTTCTTGGAACAAGTGTGAGTTATCTTAGCTGCCGGCATCTCCCGGACGCACGTCAGGGACGAGGGGCTGCACCCCAGGGAGCTCCGCGGGTCTTCAGCAGAGGCTGGCGCTGGGCTCCCATTGCCTTGTGCTGGGCTAGGACAGCTGGCGTTTCTTTGGAGGAGAATGCTATTCCCGAAGGGGTTGGCCAGCCGAAATGTTTTCCCTTTCAATCACTCCATGCTAGGACCTCCTAGCGTCGCAGGACGCGATGGAGCAGGGAAAGTGCCGTAATACAGGAGTCTGGTGTCTGATGTGGTGACAGTGGGGGTTAAAGCAACAATGAGGAAAAATGCTTTCAAATTATTTGATCCTGTTCATATAGACAGGATCAAATTTTGTTATGACCTAGACGTCATGAGAAATTACAACTGTTTTTTGTTCTCTACCAAGAAATTCCGAGCACAGATTTGTAGGTATTGCAAAGTGACAAAGGAAGCCTCTAGACGCAGAGTCCCTTGACAATCCATGGGAGCTACTGGATTTCATTGGGCCTATTTAGGCACCTCCTTTGGGATGAGATTTGTGCCCTAGAAATGCCTGTTTCTCTCCATGGGCTGGGAAGAGAGACTAGCCAGCTAACTTAGACCTCAGTGGGGATGTCTCCATGTGGACAGCTCATTCCCTTATGCAAGAAAGAGAAAGTCAGGCTCAATGCACCCTCTATGATCAACATCCCTCCATTCACTAGGGAAGGTGAGTACAGGATTAGCCTTGGTTAAATCCCCAAACTGAGACCCAGCTAAAATCCAGCAATATGGATCACAACATCTGAGCCGAACCTCTGCTGAACCAGAGTGGAGGCTCCAAGAACTTGGCCTGCTGCCCTGCTGTGTCTTGCAGAAATGCAAACAGACATCGTGACGCTGGAGAACTCACGCAGACAAGCTCCCTCGAAACCACCAGCCTGCCAAGCACCAATTTCTGGTCTTATTATTGGATTCAGCTTATTATGAGAAGTCATTGAGAAGGAAGAGAGAAAGACACAATGAAATTTTCCTCCCTTTTCCTACCACTTAGACTTTGTACTGTGCTGTGCAGTCTAATTTTGCTTGAAACACCAGAATCATCTAAGCGTCTGGACAGAGGAAGCAAACACAGGGTCCTGCCTGTGCTGTTGGGCAGTCACTGACCTCAAGGTGTGAAGAACGTGATTGTGGAGGTCTCCGGAGGTCTCCAGAGGTCTCCTTTGGCATAGAGTGGCTTGGTGCTGGCCCCTTTCTGTGTTGCAGACCTGGTAGATCACTGAAGATCACCTGTGAGCACATTCCTTTGCTTACTGTTACTTCAACGAGATCTTTATTGAGGTTACAGACCAAGGCCCTGCTGACCCTTTGGCTGGAGCCATTCCCATCTGAGTCCATATTCAGGAAGGCCTGAGGGCCGGCACCCGCACGCAACTGCCAAAGCAAATTGTTGTATTATTCAACAGTTTCCTCCCCGGAGACCTGATTCATGAACGAGAAAATCAAAGCCAAGAAAACTTAGGTGTGAAGCTGCAGCCCTGCAATAAAGCAGGCCCATGAATTAGGTTGTAACACATAATCACAATGCCTCAGATGGTTTTTCTTCACGTGCACATAATTAAAAACACATGCATTTTCTAAACGCAGGTTTCTGGAGGTTTTCCTGGCGGGAAAGGAGTTTGGTTAGGGAAAACAGGAAACATAGACAAAAATACCAGGGCTGGGGAGTTGCAGGGTGACTGCAGATCAAGTCCTGGCCTCCAAGGTGGGGGACGGTTCCCTACCCCACTGCTGCCCGCTCCTCTCAGCACACACACAGTGCCACGTCCCCGCGGCACCGCCCGTCAGCGTCCCCAGCAGCCCCACTGGACTTGTCAAGGGGATGCTCCCACTTTCCTCCCGAGGGGAGAGGGTCAGCGCTTTGGTCACCTCCAGACCCTACTACGACACTGTGAAAAGAGACGACTTTGAAACAAAACGTCTCTTGCCTCCCTTCCCATTGCCACCTAGGACATGCTCCAAACGTCACTGTGAAGGGATAACAGGCTTATGACCCTGCTAGGAGACCTGCCCACGTCTTTGCCTCCTGGTCCTTCACCTTCAGCAACAAATGCCTGGAGTACCAGGGGGATTTTCAATCGCCTACTCTCTCGGATGACTTTGGTGCCTTCCCTGCATCTCCTTGCTTGCAGAAAAACCTGTGCAAGTCCAAACTAGCGACCTGCAAGAGAGCGGTGGTGAGACTGGCAGGCATGCAAACGCTACAGCGACAGCAAAGCCACAGCTGGGAGACACTCATTTCAACAGAGGGATGACGGAGCTGATGTACTGCATGTCGGTTCATTTATATTCATGGTGATATCTTCTAAGCAGTTTGTGCTCATGTTTTTATCCTGTTTTCCTGCACGGATGAATGGGAAACTGCACTGAGGCAAAAGGGAAGATCTTGTGTTTCTAAAGGGAATCCTTGACTCGCAGCTTGTTTTGTGCCAAGAAAAACAACTCACCTCCATTTCTGCTTGTCCTTATCTGCTCAGGGGGCCACAGCGGGATCAGGAGGCATTGCCTGCAGGCAATGTGCCCCCTCAATGCGCCCTCACTGCCTGGCTGCCAGAAGCACAGTCACACCTACAACGTCTCCGTCCTACGCAGACATGGGAATCCCCTCCAAGAGGGATTTTTTTTCAAACCTTTGCTATCAGACCAACACCTTCACTCAACATGAGAGCCAGAGCAGCAACGAGAGCGGCATGTGTAGGCGGTACAAAAGGAACTCCTCAGTGAATCATTTGCTCCTATCTCCATGAAAGTGCACCCCCCAGCTCATTTACATAATTAGCACCTTTCATCCCAAAGATTCCTAAATTGTTTGAAAGATACTGAATCTGGGATGTGTTTTGCAGCAATCATGCAATCCTCAAGGGCAGTAGAGACACCGCTGTGGAGAAGCAGGAGATGTTTCAGTGCTACAGGACACCGATAGCTGGAGCCAGAAGTCCTAGCAAGGAGTATAAGCATTCGGTCAGACAAATGTTCTTGACATCTTTATTTAGCATCTTGTAATTTTTTAGGGTCATGAGGACCTTGATTTTTATCTTGTCAGAAAGACGGTACCTCCCCCTAGCTCCATGCTGAGGAACTGGTTCAGTAAAGGCTCACAGCATTTACCACCTAGACCTTCCCTGAGCATCGAGGAGCTGCCACAGAGCCTCCACACCAGCATGGGGTATTTTCAGCTGGCCATTTGAGACTTTTTGTAAGAAAAACAGGAAGAGAAACCAGATGAAAAGGTGTAATAGAGCATAGCAGGACAACAGGCCATGGGATGCCAGAAGTGAAAACCACAAATAAAAAGGTAGATCTGAATTTCTGTGGCTCTCATTGTGTTTTGACTCCTTTTCACCTTTAGAAACACACCCCTTCCCGAGATTACTCACATCCAAAGCAAAAGCAGCTCCTGAAAGCAATGGGATGGAGGAAGTTCAAAGGAGGATGGATTTCTGTGGCATCACGAATGGCCTCAGAATCACACTGGAAATCCCAAAACAGGGGAGGCAAAGATGTCCTTACCTTCAGACTACTGCAAAGGAGACTAAAAAAAAAAATCAGATGTCAATTAAAAAACACTGATGTTTAAATTAATAGAATATTTTTTTTTACTCCCATTTATGACTTTAACAGGGGCTGTGTCCTCACAGATTTACCATATCTCTAATTTGTGTTCACAACTTACATCTTCCACTCTCTCTAGCCTCTCCAAGAGGCAAGAATTTTCTTAGTGCTTATTATTCATCTCTTCTCCCCCTTTTTAGGAATAGAAAAATCAAATTTATGAACATGAGCTTGAGTGTATTGTATTTTGTTAAAACTGTAACAGTATTACTGCAAACCAAGGCTTTAATTTATGAGAAAATGGGCTGTTTATACTTTCCTCACTGTCTGCACTGACCTGCCCTTTGGCTTCAAGAGCAGACGCAAGAATGAGATGTCTGAGTTTGCGAGCAGATGAGTCGACAGCCACAATGGATTCAAGATCTCAGAAAGAAAAGGAAGCAGAAGAAGGCTCGAGAGCATCCACCCTGTCACCTGTGACCTATGTGCACCTTGAGGAATCGGTGCAAGGTCTTGTATCCCACATACTGTCTAGCTTTACCAGGTAGAAGCACAGTGAATGCTATGCAGATTCATGCATAGTGGCTTCCACAGCCCTTAAACCATTCCAGCATTTACCATACCCTAGTTATTCCCAACTAGTCCAAGTGATAGTCATGTTTTTGGATCATTTAAGTTTCTATCTTTCTACTTGATTTAGTCATCTCAAGTATCCATGTGACTTTTGATTTAGGGAATGATTTTAAAACAAAGGCTTTCAGACCATGACTGCAAGAGGAGACAGACACATAAAGCCAGTGTACCAGACTGCGAGCAATGGCACTACGTAGCTTTGCTACCGCTGAGGGCACTCGGAGCTAGCAACCGGGGCCACAGTTAGAGGAAAATCGCCTTCACAAGATATCTGCTGCAGATTTCTAGCATTCTTCTTTTGGCCAAACGCTGTGGGAAGAAGACGTGCAGCTTAGCAAGGCTGAGAAAGGGAGCTATTTTTGAGTGAAAAGCCTGCAGAGAACAAGACACACGGACTTCTGGGTTTCCTGGAAGACATCGCAGTCTCCCCCTGCATCTTGCACTGGTTCTGCACAGGACATGCAGATAAATCCTACACTGCCCATCATGTGGTTTCCCTCCGACATATTACAGCAACAGAGATGGAGCAGCCACAAGCAGGAAGAGCCACTGAAGGTGTCAAGGAGTTTGAAGCCAGGAAGACACAGCATGCATCGAATGGGTCTGCTTCGCCCTATGCAGGACATGCCATTCTCTGCAGGGCACCTCTGCCTACTCAAAAAGCTGCCTTAAAGGTCATGTCTTCCTGTGACGGACGGCGACAGTTAAATTCGCGCTGTGCTCCAGGCAGGGTGGTGACTCACACAGCTGTGTGCTGGGTAGCGCTGGCAGGACACAGCTGGAACACGAGCTGCAAGCAAAGCACAGCGTGCTGCGTGGAGCTCCGAGAGGAGGGGCACATGCGCCACCACCGAGAGGTCACAGCTGAGCCAAGCAGGGAGTAGAGACTGCAAAGAGTCTGCAAAGAAGTGAGAATATTGGCTACCACAACACTTCCATCTCCTGACAACTCGGGAAGAAACGACAGCCGAGACAATGAGAAGATGAGAAGAGGATGCCAAGGCCTCCCGTACCCCCAGGCATTGATCATGAGCTGCTCCAGGAGACTCTCATACTTAGACATCCCGTTCTTTCTGCAGCACTGTGGATCAGGGGGATCTTCCCTCCTTCCCAGATGCTCAGCTCAGAAGGTGGCTGTTACAGCCTGTTGTTTCATGGGATCATGTCTAGGACAGATTTGGAAAGAGTCATTTGTGGGAACAAACTGAGGTTTTCACCCTTTTGAGGCCTTCCCTCCCCAGGGATAGCTAAAAGGCAACGTGGTTATTTCACAGAGTTGGACATGGCAGAGCTCAGGTCAAAGACCCGGCCTCAGCTCTCATCAGAAAGCCAGTGTGAGTGACGGCTGTCCATCCTTCCCTCTCTGAAGGTCCATGCTGAAACTTGGAAACCTTCCGGACAGAAGCGTTTTCACACCTGAGAGATTTCCAGGAATTGGCATTTTCCAATGGAAAAGAAACATTTCTAGGAAACTTTTTCAACAATTCAGCACAATTCAGCTTCAGGACTTCTGGCTCAGTTCCAAGAGACACTGCTAAGTCAAGCACATGGTAATTCAGGAGGCTCAGCAAGGCACCCCACCATCCTTTGGAAGGCATGATGTACATTCCTGTATTTTGCTTTTGTATTTGAACAGATGGACCTCCTTCCGCAGCCTCGCTCTTCCAGAGGTGCTCTGCCCGCCTAGCAGCATTCCCGCAGTCCTCGTGCATGTTCACCAAGGCCATCTGGCGATGACACGGAGCTTTCGGAGTCAGCTGGAGCTGGCAGCCTTGGGAGTCCGTGGCCTTCTCCGAGCTATTCAGCAGTGCGCTCGGGTTTCCTTCCAGCCCATGGATATCTGCACATGCCTCCAGGATGGACAAATATCCTCAGCGAGGAGGGCAGTGAGGCAGGCATTAGAAGCTGTAAGGAAACTTGTGAACATCCACTGCGGCTCAGTGAGTGTCTGACTCACTGCATCGCTCTGACTCAAGCATCACTTAGGTGATGCTTGAAGCTCATTCTCAAAGCGACTCATCAGTCCAAATTTACCTCATGCAACTTTAGGCACTTTACTCAGTAAGGAGACAAGGATCCCTGGGGAACTGGTGGTGACAGAGGTTCACAAACACAGACTGCAGCCCGGTCACCTTCCTCCATCCGATCCACATGCACTCACACGTGCTCCTTGCACCACCACACAGACCCCTGCCCCTTGCTCACCACTCTCCGTTTATAAAGGAAAAGAAACTGCCCTCCAGAGAAGTCTGCAGCTACATTGTGGTTTTAGTTTCACTATGGGCTTTTTATAGTTTCCAGGGGAAAAAAGCAGCGTAATGTGAGAAGGTCGGGGTAATGTGACCAGCAGGCAGCGTGCTCAGCTCTGCCCGGGTCAGAGGCAAGCGCTGCCCACAGCGGCCAAGCCATGGCCAAGGACCAGGACGCGGCGCGAGCGGCACCAGCACCACGCAGAGCCCGTGGGAGGCTCTCATTTCCCACGCCACGGTCCCGTTCATGGGCAAGTTTTACTTGAGGTGCTGAGTACAATTACGGGCACTATTAGCCCTGCTTAACTATTCAGACATGGGGCTGATATTTAGCAGTCACTAGCACTATGCATTCGAGAAGCTGCTCGCAAATATTAGGGCAAGACACAGAATATGGCCCCTTTTTTAACACTGTCAAACACTTTAAAGCAGCTGTTGGCTCTGCAGTTCTTTACGTTGGATTGCACAGAGCATATTTGTGCTCATTAAATGAATCTGAAAGGAACTATTAGGGGAGTCAAGAATTCAGATCGCAGATGCTGTTCCCCTTAATATGAGAAAGCTCTGGATGCGGAAAAACAAACAAACAAAAGCCCTCCCAACCTGGATTTATCCAAGTTGGGTGGAATCTACAAGCAGAACTGGGGAGGCGCAAGCTGGAGGCCGCAGAGGTTCTGTGTGGAGGCGCATCTGTGTGGAGGCACACAGATGGTTCCACCCGCACGAGCATCGTAGCAGCTGCTGCCCACCCGGCAATCCCGGCTCCAGGGCAATCCCTTCTTCCAGGAGAAGGGCAGGAATCCTGGGAACTGGCAGGGATGTATGGCAGAGACTCGTGGGACACCTGCCCGTGCCGCGTGCCCGGCCTCGCCGTCACCCCCTCCCTTAACCAACGTCTTCATTCACAAACTTTGCAGCCCGTGCGAGCTTGTGTTGCTGCAGCAACAAGCGTTTCAGGAAGCCAAAAACGGTAACAGGAAAAACGCCGAGCGGGCGGAGCAGAGCTCGGCAGCTCCGTCCTGGCAGCACCACCCATGCGCTTCTTCACTCACTCCCTTATATATTTATACAGTGCCGTGAAATCCTATATAACCCAATGGGGTTCCCAGTTTCTGAAACGTTTGTGTTGTAACAGAGCCATATTCACCAGGCGTGGTGCTAATGACTGTTCCACTGAGCAAAACCAAGGATGTTCGCAGAGACAGCTCCTGAAACGCAGTCCGTGTTGGCGTGCAACGGTTGGAGAAACCGGCCTTTCTGTGTGTGTGTGTCAGGTCAGATTACAGAGAACGGCGCATTCATACTCGGCTCCAGGGCACGACTCTCATCCATCACCTGTCCCAGAAAGGAAGCGCCCACTACCCTCCCTCTCTGCCTGCAGAGGGACCCGAGACTTTCAGGAGGCCAAGGAAACCTAAGAGATGTTGCCGCAGTTCCATGTTTCAGAAGGGTTTTAGCATTAACAAGTCTAGTTTTGAGATTTAGGCCACATTTTTCTTTCTTATTTATTCAAAGTGAGAGTGAGTGGACTCCTTAGGAGATTCTTCTGCTGTTTGGGGCCAAATTTCAGCCTCTGTATGATTATTGTATATTGCAATATATAACCATACATATTATTTATACAGATAGATACATAAAGATATAGAGAGATATTTGGACAGTATGTGGAGATATATTTTACCCTACCTCTTAAAGCCATGCTCATTACCCAGTTTTCAGCCATCTACATGTACATCCTCAGGAATCCTAGAGGGTTATGCAGGACTCCTGACAAAGGACATTGGTTTGCATGCTCTTTGAATACCCACATCCTCCCTGACATCACCACGGCAGCCCCTGGCTTACCACTAATGAAAGCAGCAGATGACACAACCATATCTAAAATGCCCTCAGTCAAATTAGAAAGAACGAAAGAAGTCACACTCAACTTGACCCGTTCCACACTAGAGTTTGCCACTGATTCATGCCTTGGAGTCAGCCACAAGCGCCACAAGGCCAGAAATGCAGCTCCAGGAGGAGAGACAGCAGAGAACATGCAACGGCTTTGGCTGGGCCTTTGCAAAGGGCTCTTCCCCTCGCGGTGCTGAACGTATCGCTTCCAGGGGACCTCTTTCCCCAAGAAAAGCTGCACCAGCCTCAGGCAATCGCACACCAAAGGTATGCAGAGGGAAGGCGAGATGACTGGCCTGGAATTCAGGCAATGTGGCCATTTATCTTTGAAGATTAAGCTATACAACAGGAGGGAGGAGTTTTCCAGGGTTAAAGTGCTTATTCATCATCAGAATTCAGCTGGAGTTTGTCCAAAACCAGCTATTTGACAGAAATGAAATTTCTCCTAAGCACATCCCAGTTGTGACTCTGCCTTGGAGGAAGATTTCTCCTCTTTGAAGGCTGGAGTCTCTTTGTGGGCCATCACCTATTTCTTTACCTCTAATTCCCCATCAAACAATTTGCAGGTCTTGATCTGTGTTGCAGCAGAAAAAGAAACTGACCTCTCAAAAAGGGATGTAGAAAGAATAGCTCAAACAAGTAGCACCGGCCAGGGGAAAGAGCAGGCAGAAGGAATCGCCCCAAGTGTTTCACAGCACCTGGATGCAGTTGCGCAGGAGCTCCATCCTGCCCCAAGGGCAGTTGCACCCTGCAGGATGCCGGCTCTTTATCACAGGTGACAAAAAAAATCCCCTCAGCTACAAATACAGTATAAAGGCTGGCAGATAAACAGATAAGAGAGAGGCACAGGGAAACACTTTGACTATCAGCAATGACTATTTCCTGCGTGCACTAACGTGATACAGCTTGTGGCACTAAAGGAAACTTTGCATTGCTCCTGCCGGGGCTGCTAGATAACGTAGTCTTTGCATCTTTGCATTTCAGTCAAGTGCAGTAAAAGCCATTTCCATGGGGAAAAAAAAAGTTAATATTACAACTCAAACATACATAGCCATCTTAAATTCTGCCTATTGCCCGATCCTCTGCTGATCGCAGGTCTGTGGGCAGAGGCAGACGGGTGCATGCCGTGCATGGAGCTACCCTGACGCTCAGTCCCACCGCACCCAAACTGCACCCTATGGGCTACTTTGCTACGTTTATGAAGCCACAGGAGCCCAGAGGGGTTGAAATAAGTGCTGCAAATGTCTCCTGCAGCTCCTGTGTTTGCACATCCTGGTCCTGAAAGGCCTGAGCGCGGGAGCTTGACCTCCTCCCCAACCCTCCCTGGCTGCTGCAAAATGCCACCCAGAAACAGTTCCCACGAAAGGCCCATGGGATTTGCTCTTCAATTCAGCCAGGGTCACTTTTGGTTTATTATATGCTCTCCAAACCCTGCTACCTCTTTGCTTTTTTTAAACAAGGTTAGGCTCTTATTCACTTGCCCCAAATCAGGGAGCAACTCAGTTGCTTGCATGAGCCAAATGCCATGAAGAAATGGTTAAAAAACCTTTTTCCTCTCCTAGGGCGTCCCTAACCACACACACGGAGCAGTTCTTCCCTCCACGCACCAAGCAAACCCAGCATCACCCAAGGAAAAGGCGTCTTCACACCAGCCAGCCGCAGGGCGGTTGCCGCCTTCGGCCATGCAACGCGAGCGCAGGGCAAGCAAGGAGCATGCGAACCCAAAGCAAACCCGCCAGCCAGAGCGCTTCCATAGCAGAAGGCCTTTTATTACAGGGAAGACCAAGGAACAGAGCGCATCAGCTGCAGCACAAACCAGAGTGGCTGGAGAAAAGCCAATGGGGTTGTCTTCATGTTGGTCTGGAGGGATCAAGCCCACAATTGCAACCTTCTGTTTCACAGTAATTTGCCGCCTGCCTCATTTGGGATGCTGGAAGCAAAGGATCTGGCTGAATTTCTGAGCAATTCTCACTTTCTAAATGAAAAAGCGCTTTCCACCTACTTCAAATCCCACCTTGCACTCACTGGCCAGAGAAGCTGCCGCTGTGTCTGCTCTGGCGGAGACAAACTAATCCCAGCGGTCTCCGGAATAATCTGCTGCAGTGTGCTGGCTCTCGCCCGCTAATGCAAACAGTCTGCACATGCGTGGGCCAGCCGCCTGTAACGGCCCGAAACAGGCGGCTGGATGGGAAGCTGATGGGTAATCAATATCTGGAGAGAAGTAGGTTTTCTTAAAGATTAGAGCAAGTGCAGAGGTGAGTGAGACCAACAACTGCTCTGCATGGCCAAACTGACAAACACCAGGCCAGGAATCTCCCTGGAGGAGTAATGGTCATCTGCAGTGCAAATTATCCCACTGAGTTTCAATTTTTTAATTAAAACTGTTGGGTTTTTTTTGGTTTTGATCTTTGGGCAACAACTACAATTTGTTAGAAACTGTGTTCCCCTGGGAGAGAAAAAAAGTCTTGTGCAAAACATGGAGCTGCTCCGAAAGCCCTGGAAACCAGCAGGGCCTGGAAATGACATTCAGGATGTCTCAGGCTTTGGGAGTCCTCATAGTCCTGCTCCTTGGGCAGCCCCATAGCACTAGCCCCTCTCTCAGTCTGGGCCTGAGCACTGCCTGGGAGGCACCAAACCGCTGCTGCTGCTCGTATCCCTGGAAGAAACTGCTGCCCGGGGACACCAGCCTCCGTGAGGCTCAGCTCCTGCTTCAGCCTGGTGACATCCGCCCCAGAGCTGGGTGACTCCGTGGCAAGGTGAGGAGCGACACCCACGAACAACGCCATAAAACAGGGAAAAGTATGAATCTCCACCTGCCCCGTACCACTATGAGAAAGGTAGAACTCATGGCTGCAAGCACCAAAGTTTCCAAGAAACCACCTCTTTAGGGGGCATTCAAGCTAGCCGGTGAAGCTGCCCAACCACTATATATTTTTTCAATCTAGAGTATCACAAAAACCCTATGCAAAGCTGAGTGTTATGCATTAGATAGACTTTCCTATAACAATCAAAGGAAATAATAATTGCCCGCTCCCTGGGGAGTGATGTGAGCTCTGATTACTCCTGTTTGCTAAGTGAATAGAGTTTTGCAATTATACAAGAGTGCAGGAAGATGAAGTATCATTTCTACCTGGTTTCCAGTCCAGAAGAGGCCATTACAATGGTCTCTCCCAAACTCCTGCATCATCCAGGCTTTACCGAGCCTGACCCTATAACTCCTGCATCGTTATGCTATCAAATCCTCAAGGGAGGAGAGTTTCCAATGGAAGTGCTGACACACGCTTACGCAGCCTGCAAACAGCCCGGCTTTCCCCAGCGGCACCTTGCCTTGTGCCCAGCGCTCTGTCTAGACGCCGGAGCGTGTGCAGAGCATCCCTATTTATCCGCTAGGGAATGAATCAGCAGTTTAGAGCCCCGCTTGCTGCGGATTAGCACTCCATTGGAAACGAGAGCTCTCGTTATCATCATTGTATTTTGCCATTAATCCATCCAGAGGAGTTTGGCCAACAGCCCAGAACTGCGGGGGCGGCCACAGAGAGTCTCTGTTCTCTGCACACATTTCAGCTCCACCGCGCCGGGTTCCCCACGGCCCGGGGAACAGCACCAGCCACAAGGCACAGGCTGCTTCCAGCTCCGGATCAGCTGGCGATTTATTGTGTAGAGACAGAGCATTTTCCAGGAAAACTGCTGCTGAATCTGTGCACAGTTAGAAGGAAAACTGGGAAGAGTGGAATGGTGGGCATCAGCCTTGGCTTTGGGTGTCACCCTGCTAAAAAGCACTCTGAATTTAGACACAGCCCCTCCGAGAGAAGAAACGATCAGGCGAGATCATCCCAAGCCACGGGCAGAGCTGCAGGCAGCTTGGACCAGCGCAGTCCTCGCGTCGTGCGAGGATGCCCAGAGCTCCCGGTGCTGCTCTCATAGCTCTGCTCCTGTAACTGCACGTGCACGCACGGGGCCAGCAGTTCCCCAGAACAGTCTATATTAGTGCCCTCTGTAAATGAATTTACCGAGCTTGCAGGGCAGGACAGTAGCCTGAAAGCTGCAGGATCTCTTCTCTTTCCTCCTCATGTCTTCAAAGTGCTGCAGCCAGCACCGTCTAACAAGGGCCTAGATGGCTTGCTGTCTCTGGTGAACTTTGCAAGCCAAGACAGGACCGTTTTGAACATTTTAAACCATTTCATAAAGATTTCTCTTGAAGGTCCAACACAGTTGAACAAGCAAGGAAGAGCAGCCTCATGCACCAGTCTGCTGGACTGCGAAGGGACAAAGCATCTCATATGAGCGTAATATCTGATGACCTCTTCTCTGCTCCACAGCATAAAGTGTAGGGTGCAGTGGCAGCCGGGCACATAACTAATAAAATTCTGAGTTTTATGGCTGCTTTTAGCTGGCATGACTTCTGTGGGTGGCTGGAATGCCATCCATCCCCTGAGGCTGCTCGAAGGGAGCCGGGGACGGCAGGCTGAGGGCCACGCGGTCGGTGTCCCCATGTGAGGTATGGGCACAAGCAGGAGCCCGGCAAGAATCATCAAGCCTGGATGGCGAATAAGAATTTTCCTAGCTGCTTTCTGTTCTGCTATCCTGCCGTGTCATTTAGGGGGCTGTGTTTTGAGAGGTCTGATTCTACCTTGAGAAGAGTGAGGGTGACCTGGGCTGCATGGACAGGATGTACCTGCTGCCACCCTCTTCCCGCCGCGTGCAGAGCCCCTGGCACGCGGTCAGCGAGCTCCAGCGGGGCGGGGGGAGGCAGGGGCAGAGCTGCAATTGCAGCTCCCAGTGAGGGCGCCTGGTCTCACCTCTGCAAAAATAACCAACTGAGAGATCTGCTGGAACCCAGCATGGCCAAAGAGGAACTCAGTTCTGCTCTCCTTCCCCGAGCTCACTAGAGAGAGACCTTTTCCCTGCTGTTTTTTTTTTTTTTTTTTTAATTTAAAAACTGAAAATCTGTGGTCAAAACCAAACCAAAAATCAGTTTGTGGCTTTCAGGTTTTCAACAAGAAACTGTACAGCCTTTAAGAAAGCCTCTGCTGTGCAGACCATTTTCATGCAGCCAGTAAGAAATTTCCATTACAAGGAAAGTGTAAAACACCCTTGTTCGACCCTCCTGTTTGCAGAGCCAAGATTCCCACTGCCGCTGAGGTCAGGCTCGAGCACGGCATGCCATCCACTGAGAGACACTAAATGCAGCTACCAGTGGAGACTTGTGAGCGTGAGGCATAGGGATTCACCCTTATATTTGAGCCAGGGAAATCTCACCCAGCACTTAAGTGTTGTCTTTATCCTCACTGTAGTATCAAGCACCTTGGATAAAAGATGAGCTGGGGAGAACAAGAAACAGAGAAATGATCATCCTGGGGAAAAAAAAAAAAAAAAAAAAAAACACAGAAATTGCAACATCTGGGCTCTCCTTGCTCCAATCCCCCTCCATGCTGCACCACACAGGAGGGAAGACAAGGCCTGAACCAAAGTGCGAACACAGCAAAAACACCTGTAGACATCCTGCCTTTCATCCCTGGAGCTGACTTGCTGAGGGGTGAAACTGCATTTCCAAGCTACCCCTTGGAAATGACAGATTGCAAGCTACGAGCCACCCACATGGATTTCCTGCAGCCAGAATTTAGGTCTCAGCCCTGAGCAGTTCAGGAAATTCAAATGGGGCCGGTTTACGCTAAGCCTTTCCGGGCTTAGCCCTTGCAGAGGAGAGGAATTCAAACGCAGATCCTGCTCCAGCAGAGCCGTCCGCAGTGCGAGCAGGGCCACACGAGCCAGGCAAAGCAACAGAGGCAGTGCCACTCTTGGAGCTCGCACCGAGCCTGCCCGTGCAGCACGGTGAACCTGATGAGCTTGCACATCAGTAAGTCGTGTGAGACAACCACAGGAATGGAGTTTATTGTTGCAGTGAAGCAGCTTTGAGAGCAGGCCAGAGATCAGACCAAGGTTTGCTGTCAACACGATGAAAACGGCTCGAGGAGAGATCAAGATCTCTGGCAGCGCTTGGCGGCACGCCCTGGGAGACACGAGTCCGCGAGCAGGACGGAGCACGCCGCGCTATCAGCAGGGTTGCTCGTTAGGGCTTCTAGTGCCTCAAAGGCTTTAAGGCGCAGAAGTTAAATCCCCCTTGATCTCAAGAACCTGATCCTGCTAGGCACTGAGTACTACCCACCTGCAAAGGCAGGGAGACGTGATCAGACCCCACCTTTCTGCCCACCCATCCACCCACCCCCTTCACATAGCAAAGACAGGAGAGTTTTACTCCCACTTAAGTCAGCGTTCAACCTCCACCCTGCAGCTGCTTCTGGACACCACCACAGCTTTCTATACCTTGGGCCACAAAATACACTGTCCTGCTGAAGAGGTGGACGGGGAAGGGTTGTCCAGCGCCATGGCTATTCCAGCCCTCCTCTCCAAGCCAAACGATTTGGGTGAACTCTGCTTCCCACTACTAGCCTTACGATACCATCAGTAGAGACATTGGATTCTAGGGGCTTACAGAGACACCTGCAAGAAGAAATGTCACAGAGGTTTACTCTCCTCATCTCCACCATGACTCAAACATGACACTTTTTACCGCAAAGTTCCCATTCTCCAAAAGGCCACAGTCCCCACAGCAAGAGCTTCACTCCAGAAGAGGCGGCACACAGAGGTTTCCGCCACCCACATGATCTTCTCCCTTGCCGCTGAATGAGGTGGGAAGCACCCCAACCCAACATGATGGGTGACCCCAAAAACGTCCTTGTGTCAGAATCAAACACAATTTCTGGCTCCAGTATGCACCTAAATCCCGCAGATAAGCCAGGACAGCTTGCTGCGAGGGACCTGACCCTGAGCATCCGAGGTCTTTGCGGGCCCTTCACACATAGAGTGGAAACGCTTCCAGTGCCGATGGTGGGGACCATGGAGACGGAGTCTCCTGCTTCAAGGGAAGCACAAGCGGCTCGGAGGAGCCGGCAGACACAGCACGAGGGTCCGCCGGGGCGGCGCGCAGGCTGCGCTCGGCATTGCAAAGACACGCGGGCTCACAAAGGCAGCCTGTGTTTATGCACCGAGCTATAAATACCCCTTTTCAAAAAGGCACAACTGGAAAAATGTCTAAACGTCTATTTTTGCCTCCTCTGCTTCACCCACTCGAAACATTGACATCATACCAAGCTCCTACTGAGCCGGAGCAATTCCTGAGACATGGAGCAGCACCACTGAGCCCGGCGCAAAGGCGGAGGAAAGGAGAAAAGCATCTTTGTGGCCGCGGAAGACAGACGGAGCAGCTCTTGGGGAGGGAGAATTCTTGCATGAAAATGCCCATTTTTTCCACAGCGCTCTGATTCTTTCAAAAATGCCTGGGCAAGGCTCAAGCACGGGCTGTCGCGGCTCTGCCCTACACTCCTCCATGGCTCACCTGACGCCTGAACAGCAGCCAAGAGGCTTCCCGTGCCCGGGTTCAGCTTCTCTGGGCAGCCAGCAGCTCTCTGAGGCCAAAAACGGAGGGGAAGGTAGAACGAAAGGGCAGGTGGAACCAAACAAGCGCTTAGCTGTGGAGCTGCTGCTGACACAGGCAGCCACATGTCAAGGGATGAACCAAGCGGAGAACGCAGACCCAAAACACTCAGGAAACACAGTTTTGGAAATGCCTTGGTCTTAGCCATACAAATGTCCATTCTGATCCCAAACTACTCCAATTTCACTCTACAGAAAAAAAAGGCAGAGACTACTCCCAGCTTTTTGACATGGATAGCAACACGTTGGTGATGTGCGAGGGGGATAACTCTAGAACACACTGGTACCCCAGACCCCTTCAGCAGCTTTGCATTCTGCCAACACACGAGCCAAGCCCCAAAGCAAGATTAAAAGCCTGATTGGAGTCCTAAGGCCTAGAGACCACCTTTCTTCACACCACCCCTCTCGGGCTCCTGCCTACCTACGATCTCACTCACTCCTGCATGAAGTCAAGGGATATTTTGCTTAAGTAAAGCAGTCAGCACCTGGCTTATGTCTCTTTAATGGCCTGAGCATCTGGTTTCAATAAAGGAGGCTGGGAGTAACCACAGTATAATAAAAGTCAGTTAGAGCTGCAATTAGCTCTGGGCCCCTGAGCTTATAGCATAACAACTAAGTAGGTGCTCCCCAGTGCCGCTTCCAGCGTCCCCTGGCAGTGCTGCTCGTGCTAACGCCATGGGTAAAATTCATCTCCTAGAGGTGTTGCTGCTTTAAACGTTTTGGATAGGCCAGTTAACATTCATCAATTTCAATTGGTGTCAGATAGATGGCTCCAAATGTTTTATTAATTACAGTGGGCACAATTTGCTGAAATCTGGAATTACCATGATGAGATATTACAGCTTTGGGGAGATTCCTTTTAGCTTGAAAGAGAATGGAAAAGTCAAAGTTTCCAGTGGAAAGAAATTATTTTTAAAAAATCATTTTAAGACTTGCCAAAGCCAGCAGGTTTTCTTCAACAGCTGATTTTCTACATTAAGTGCATTTGACTCTTTGTGGTCTACTTTTTAAGCTCATTTACTTATCAAGAAGACACATTTCAACCTTCTTTAAAGTAACAACATGCTTTCAACAATCTTTCTGACAAAATCATTGAGTTTCTTGAGATGTTTACGTCTCTCTCTACAGAAAACTGTTTCCGTCAAAACATTTGCAGGCAGCTTGAACATGCTTGAAGTCCAGATCACTGGTTACATTTTACAGCTCCCCGAGTAGGGCAGTACAAATACTGCTATTATATACAGCCAGGAAAACATAAAACCAACAGGAGAGCAGAGAGCAGCCTGCAAAGCATCCATCAGTCTCGCACCCGACTCCGGACCAAGCCTGGAAAGCCGCTGCCGCAGGGACACCTTCCCGGCAGCGCGATCCAACACAGACGCGCCCGAGCACACGTGCAAACACTTACCCACACAAAAGGAAATCAAATTTTTTTTTTTTTTTTTTCCCTCCAGTCACCTCAACTACCATTTCTGGCTGTCTAGGGATGATTTCAGCCTTGCTCTATACCCTTTCTCACCACAAAGCTGCCTATAAATAGCGTTGGCTTTTCACCTGCAGATTTAGAAGGCCCATCCCCAAGGGAGGGGGTGTAGTAGCAAATATGGTCAAAGGCGTCATGAGCACAAAAATCTCAGCCCCAGCGAAGGGCATGCGCAGGGATGAGCAAGGAGATGTTTGCTTTCCTCAGGGGAAGAGCCCTGGCCAAGCACCCCGACTTGGCTCATCCGCCACCCAACCACTTCTCAAGCCATCGCATCCGCGCACATGACATCACGCCAGCCCTTTTCCAGGATCAGCGTGCAGTAAACAGAAACGTCAGAGGGAAGAGCTGGAAACTACAGTTTATTTTTTCCTGCCCAGTTTCATGGCTCTTGCCCAAAGCTGCGGGTTGGCAGGCGAGACAAATTGCTAAACATGGGGCTTGTGACGTGCTGCGTCTGTGCAGACAGACATGAGGGGGTGGGAGCAACTTGGGGCTAGAAGTAGGGCAAGGAACAGAGATTTATTAATGCGTTCAAAGAAAAATGTCTTATTTCCTCCTTTTTCTTTCATTTTCTAGTGCTTTGTGTCTTTCCTCCAGAGGTGTGGCAGGGGGCACTTTCAGGACGCATGGCAGTAAGAGGCTGGGGACACACATGGAACCAAGTTACAGCTTCCTTCAGCGCTGCATAAGGGCAGGTGGACCTGAACACGTCAGCTGGAGCAGAAGTGGCAACACTGCCTTTTGCATTTGTCTGCTTTCCTCCGGTTTCTAACGCTTCTAAGAAAAGAGTGAAAAATCTAAGTGTTAGTTGCAGAGAAGTTTAATACACTCCAGACTTGAGACCTTCTTTGTTTCTAGCTGCGGTCAGATGACTTCTTCTTGCTGGAACTTAGGAACGAGCTATGCGGTAATACACGCAAGGGAGCCTTCCTAGCAAAAATTACCCTACTGCATGTTGTCTGTGATGGCAAACTGCTCTCAGGCTTAGACTCTGTAGGAAAGGCCATGTCTTGAGCAAGCTCCTGAGAACAGCTACTTCCACCGGGCCATGACAGCACTTGGGTTTGCCCTTCCCAGTCGGCTTCTGGAGACGCTTCAACAAGCTCTTCTCCCCCCGCATGGGTGGACGTAGCCTTTCTCAGCTCGTCTTGCTCAACAAGCATCTTCACCACGGGGGCTGTGTGGGTGGTGTAGGCCGGCCATGGCTCGTGGCGCTCAATCAGGTGGCTGGGCAGGCCCATGTTGGCCGATGGCAGGGTGTTCTCTGGAATCCAAGAGAGAGACACTGTGAGAGGGCGGCACTCACAGTTGGTTAAGTTTTGGCTTCTTCTGGCTCTCTGGAAAGGGCAAAAAGAAGAACAGCCTTCGCTGACACCAAGGATGCTCTTCATAGCCGAAGGGCATGGCTGCGATCAGTGAGGACCAGGGCCCTGCTCTGGGAGCAGTGCAATTCCTGCGAGCTGCTCTGCAGCACCATTCATTCAAGCCCCCAAAACCACTACAAGAAATATGGATGATGTCCACCATTTCTGGCTCTTGTGCTTTTATTAAAAGTGGGTGCAAGGTTTGACTGCACTAAGCAAAGAGGAGCTGCAGATAGTCACTATCACCCTAAGATGCCTGATGAGAAGGGGAAAAAAAAGGAAAAAAACAGAAGTTTTAATTTCTGAAGCTTTGACCACTGCCCAAGATGATGGGTAACAGAACAAGATCACACTGAAGATCTTTCCATTCTCAGCTTTCTGTCCTGAACCCTTAATCACTCCGTCTTGAAACTCCAACCTGAAGCCACAGCTTGGTAGAAAAGATTACACCAAGTCTACCTGGGAAGGTGTCTGTCAAAGGGCAGTCTCATGCACAAGAAAATTCTCTCCCCAAATAGCGTAGAAAAGCAAGGAAATCACAAACAGATCTTGGCAAATCAGCTTATTGATACTCTTCATATTTTTAAATATAAGGCCTGTCATAAAAGCAGCTTATTTCTCTTAGATGACATTACTCATCACAGAAATGCACAGCACACAAGCAGAATTTTCTGCCTGCATTAATTCATTGATTTTATTAATTTTGCCATTGCAACGGTGAACATAATTATGACTAAATAGTCAAAGAAGAAAAATCTGATCTTACTTAGCACAAGAGACTAAGGCAAACTCCCATGCTAGAATGTATTTAAAATTGGTCTGAACCACATTCTGAACAGCAGCCTGCAGGCGAGACAGGATAGACCAAAGAGGGAGCAGCTATCCTGCACACAGGCTTTTAACATAATATCTGTGTTTAGAAAGAGTCCGAGAATCCGCTACTCACGGACAACACAGCATCCCACCTCCTCTCCATAATCACCCTCAAAATGGGTCAGAGAAGCAGCTGCAGAGCAGGACGGCAAAAGGCTGAACATGGTCTTAGTAAAGAGCAAAGCTATATTGTTTGGTTTATAGATAATGGGAAGCCCAGGCCACCACAGTAAACTAGAGCTTTGAAACCATGGTAAATTCTGCTCTTTAGCTGCTTTATAAGCAATTTTGTGCTGGAAGAAGTGGGGCCAATACTCAGCCCCGCTCTAACACAGTTCATGAGAGGTGCCTGGAGCATCTGGCATCCCCTTGTTGCACCTCCTCAGGCTCCGCAGAGCCCCATTTTTTATTTATTAATCAGGGGATAACTTTCTCCCATTTCCCTCCATCCTGTCTGCGGAGGCCACGTCTCTGAGACCAAGCGCAGCCTGTGAGCGAAACGCTCGGCGCCATCAGGGCCCTGCCCTTCTGCTGCGCTGCCCGGGTCCCCGCAGGAACGGGGCAGCACGGGCGCTTCAGAGATGGGGCCAGAGGGGGACGAGCCGCCTGCCCTGGGGAGTCGGCTCCTGCACGAGCCGGGCTCCGCTCGCGCTGCCGGATATTCTGCATTTCCCGCGCTCCCTCCTCCTCCTCCTCCCCGGCGCCGGCCCCTCCGCGCTGCCGCCTACAACCTGACAGTCGCTGCCCCGCTGGAAATCAGGGTTTTGGACACAGCCTGCGTTTAGCTTTTGCTTGCTGCCCTGCATTAACAGCTCTTCCTCCTAGCAAGGCTAATGCCAGCAGTCCAGCCCTCGGGTGCGGGATTTAGTGGAAAGGCTTGTGCAAGAAGCACCGGTGTCCGTAACCACTTGGGCGACGGACTGGCAGACAGCAGGGTAACGGCACACGGGCTGCATGGATGGACAGGCAGCCCAGGCTCTTCCCTCCCACTGCAAATAGAAACGCTCTGACGTGTGCTCAGGGAAAAAGCTGCCATACCAAAAACAGTTTTGCTGGATTCGTGCTACTCTAGAGTTCAGCAGTGGCAGAATTTTTGTGTGACAGGGAAATACAAACCAAGGGAAGAAACTTGCTTTAAGTTACAAGCTTTGAGACGTGACTCGTCTGAGCTGCTCTGTTCTGAAGGAAAATCGTTATTTTGACAGCTCGTGAGGGACCGTGTCTCTTTAAATGGCTGAAATTTTCTGTTCTGACTCTGAGTTCTTAATTCCTCTTTGTTACAGAGCTATTATTACTATTTTACAACTTAGCTTGTCTAGCCAATTTGCAGGAAAAAAACATTACAAGAGGGAAAGCACATTAAAGGACAGTTCAATTATTTTTCAAGTGTTTCAGATAACTGAAAAGGTTTTGGCCTGGTCCAGGGGCAGGTCTGGAGGGCCTCACAGCCTGTTCCCAGGTCCCAGCTCCAAGCACCGCTCCGCAGGCAGCAGTGAGAAGTGGGACGGGGCCGCAGGGGTGAGCGCCGCTGCCTCCCAGCGCAGCAAAGCTGAGCGCGACGCCGGTCCGGACCGCGAGCTGCCGCCACGCGCGTCCCCGGACCGAACCCGCCACGTGCTCTGCAGAGTAAACACCCCGGGCTTGGTCCCTTGTCCAGGCAAACGGTGCAACGAAATGCAAGGAATGCGCACAGCGAGGCAGTGGAAGAAGGAAAGGGTTACAATAACGACGTACGGCTTCGACCCCGTGCTCGCCCACCGTTTGTTTCTGCTGCAGCATTTACCCCTGCTGCACAAAGCTAGGCATTCCCAGCTCAGAGCTTCTCTTGATGACAAGAGCTAACCTCACAAGTTAGAAGTAGGAGGACATGTGCATATCCTAGGTGTGGCCCTCCTAGTATCTCCTCATGTTTACAGAGTGTTATTTTGATCCTAGATAAATATTGCTGCTCATGATGGTCACGTAGGCTGCGCTTTCAAAAGGGCCTCGGGCTCAGCTGTGTTGCTTAATTGCAACATCTGCAACAATAGCATCGTCTCATGGACAATGCCATGTACATGTCAAAAGAGAAAAATGTTTTCATAATTTTGCTCATGCTGCAGAAGAATGTGGTGTGACTGAAGACAGCCCAATTTGGGCATTCGATGAGATCGGAGTGTTTGGTGACAGAGTCACAGGGGAGGCTGTTTAGATACTGGTCAAGGGAGATTTGCCAGGTAGTTATTTGCCTGTACTGAGAGCTCTGGTGGAAAAAGCACTGAGAAGAGGCATGAGGTCCCAAGACCTGAATGCAAGTTGCCCACACTGGAGTGGGGGGCTAGTGACAAAACAAACCCCAGATGTTTTTCTCCAACTTCAGCCTTTCCCAAACCAACAGGGACAATAAAAGAAGTTAAAGGGAGAGAGGAGAGATGAGCATGACACTGCCAACACAGAACTCACCTAAACCCATCAAGGCTTCCATGCCTCTGCTTGGCTAGGTCATCACAGAAATGGCTCAACATTCACACTAAAAGGCTGGAGAGGAGGCAGCCAGATGCCCTGACATTACTGCAGACGGCATAGAGCAACACAGAGCACTGCAGAAAAGATGCCAAGGGCAAGCCTGGAGATGACAGCAGCTCAGAGCAAAATGAGATGGGACCATCAGCCACCATTCCGTATTTACTGCTTGCACTTAGCTTCTGCTCAGGAAGGGATTTCAAAGCCCAGAGAAGAGAGTGTCTGCAGCATCCCTAGAAATCCTCTAAGCGTATTAGCTGCTTTGCTTCATAAGCAGCTACTAGAAGAACTGCCTCATGGATTGTCCTGGTGTACTAGTGAAGACCTCCCAGAGCATAATTAGATTTATTTCCTCCCAGCTGTAGTTACAGGACTATTGTCTGCCGTTGCAAGTGCTCTATTAAATTTGGACTAGGATTTATCTGAAGCTGCCCAAGATGAGATATCTAGATGTCTACTCATGAAGTACTCCAATGGGAAGTGGTCCAACAAAAATCACTTCCCTTCCTGACGCCAGCTCTGGACTCTCACCTACAGGATGTCCAGGGCACACCATGATGGGATTGTCACATGTCGGCCGGACCATGGTTTCTAGTGACAAACACAACCCTAGCACAGCCTCTCAAAACACAGAAACCAGCTCAGTGTCAGTGACACTCCAACGAGATGCCATTAGGAAATTGTCCAAGTCGCTCTCATGCTGCCTTCCCCTGCACACTCAGCTGAAGGGGGTTGTCCAGAGCCTGAGCTTGGCCTCTCATGCGCCACATGTCCTGGCCTGCTGTCAGAAGCTATTGGTCCAGTTGCACAGCTCTCTGCAAACCAATTGCTGAGGAAGCATCACTACCGTGCACAGCACAGACACCAGCCTAGCGAGTCCCTGCAGCTACCATGAGAGTCAAGAGGCTTTTTTCCCCAAGAGCAATCTCCTCTAGTCTCTGCTTCCAGCACACTTTCTTCCCCAGCAATCATGGCTTTGAGCCTTTCACTAGGCAGGTCTTTCTGGATTCCTGCTCCCTCAGGGTGCAAGTCTTGCACCCTCGTCTGTAGGTGTGCACCAAGAAGAGACAATCAGGATGCACAAGGCTCTGCACTTGCACCCCATCCCGTGCTCTCGTCAGGTCTCACAAACTAAGTACACTGCTAAAAATTCACTGTTTCCCTTTCCCGGGGTGGCAATAAACAAAGGCCAAGCTGAGAGAGATCCTGCCTGCAGTAGCAAGATCGGAAATGTCTAGTAGCAATGATAACATGACTTAGCAGCTAAGGGCATCAAGGCCCCTCACCTTGTCAGGTGCCTCTATAAAACAATCTCAGCATCCTCTTCAGCTAGGTCAGTCAGGAGCATCTGAGCTAAGGCGGTCCCTATAGACACAGTCATACCATCCATTCCCCCCCAAAACAACCAAACAAAACAGCTCGCGGTGCTGAATTTGACATCTTCATTGGAAAGTACTAGCCCTGGAACAGAAAGACAAAAAAAATCTCCCACCTGGATATTTTTTAAAGAGGGCCTTGAACCCTGTATTGTTTGGACTGGGGCTGTAAAAACAACCTACTTTTAGCTTTTTTAAATCCTGTCCACAAAAAAAAAAAAAAAAAAAAAAAAAAAAAAAAAAAAAAAAAAAAAAAAAA
>VZSV01000112.1:397022-432883 GCA_013398735.1 Nothocercus julius | reverse complement strand
AAAAAGAAAAAAGCACTGCTGAAACATTTTTACTGTCGTCACGGGAATGGCATCTAAGCAAAATAATTTAGGAGTCTGATCTAACTCTCACGGGCGGCCGACAACGCTCCAGCAGCGTCCACCCAAGCTGGCAGGCAGCAGCATCACAAAGGAATGCAGCACGGAGGGTCTCTGCCCCGCTCGCTGGAGCGGCCGGCGCGCGCAGCGCCCGGTCAGAGGGAGACTGGGGTGCGCACAAGACACCGGACGGGTAGACCAGCCTTTTTTTATTAAAAAAAAAAAAAAAAAGGCAACAGCAAGGTGAGGTCAAACCTGTTTGGTCCAGCAAGTCAAAGGCAGCTCCAGATCAGACTGCAATTTCCTAACTTCATACCTGACCAGATTTTGGTCCTATTAATGTCAAGTGGGGGTCAGCTGAGGACAGCCTCAATTTTGACACCCATGCATATACACGCAGGCATTATGTTTTACAAGAATACCAATCTTACACCTGTAACTGTTCTTCCTGAAAATGTGTTGCCTGACATCTTCAGACCTCTCCAGTGCTGAAACCTTTCCAGTCTGCTCAAGAGTCAGCTGGGCCACTTCAAAGGGACACTCCAGTACTCCTTTCTTTGGCATTTCTGGACATCCTCTGAAACTTCCCCAGAGTCTTGGGGCTCCAAAGCCCCACACGAAGTCCCAGTCTCTGGGTTTCCATACACTGTTGATAGGACCATGATGGCAGCTTCCCAGGAGCTGGAGGACATACTCTTTATGCTCAAATTAATGCCAAGGGAATTCATTAGACAGTGTCCTCCAGATCCTCTGGGGCAACTTGCAATCAAGTGTGAAAACCAAGGGCAGTCTCTGAACTTTGGTCTGTGCAGGGACTGCAAACATTTTCAATACCAGAACACAAAATACCAGAGCTTTGCCCACAGGCCCCACACAGCAGAGCCTTTTCTTGGGTTCATTCTTAACATCTGCAAACTCTTCCAGTCTAGAATCAAATCTTAAAACCCTCTTTGGACACAGTGGGGGACACCATCCCTGCCCAGCTTGACCAGAGCCACGAACCAACTCAAGTGCCTTCACACTGGTTTGTGATGCAGAGCTCCAGCCAGCTCAGCCTAACCAGACTACTAAATCAGTTGCAACAGTTTTTTGGACACCACAGCAGCACGCTTCAGAGAATTAAGCCGAAAAAACTCCTCAGACAATGATCCTTTGTGAGACAGTGAATAAAAATGGGTAGTATCAGAGCTTTGCAGTAAAAGTCACCAAGAAGAACTAAGATTGCTACGTTTCACAGGAAAAATTTGGGGAATGCATGGCCAGTTTTAAATCCTAATCAAATGCTTGAACTTCAACACACTCACAGGCAAAGGTCTAACTTTGTTTCCCAAAAAAACTATTAATAATGGCATGAGTTTTGAGGCAAAGAGGGAGACCACATTCACGCAGTATGTTACGCAATAACATTATACACAACCTTTATATTGTTAACATATAAAACATTAAAAACTGGTTGCATTTTGTTCAGGCCAAAACTGGTTTGAATATGACTTTCCTTAATTTTCAGGTTTTGTTAGCAAGTTACTTCAAATTAGCCCTCTAGGCCACTGTGCTTCATACTCTCCACCATATTATGTTTCACTTTCAGATTTTCTTTCCACCTTCTCGTATGATTGTGAAAGAAAACCATAAACAAAGTTCTGCTGCTAAAAGCCTTGGTCAATAAATATTTTCCTAGTCACCTGCAAGTCTCTACTGATGGCACACCAGGAAACTGGTAGCAGGGAAATAGTAAGGTAGACTAAGCACTATTTAGTTTATTTTTTCTCCTAGTATAGGTAAAGAGATTCAACATAATAAAAAGACAGACAGTTTCCCAAGAGAAAGGAGGGAAGGCTGCTTTTTATGAGACATTTAAGCCATAAAGCACCCAGTGCTTCGCTTCGTGCTACAGCTTGTATGAATTTTACTTCTAAGAGAGTTGCTGGCAGCAGGACAATTTTCACACTCTTATATTTAGAGAGACTTGCCTGAAAAATAGCCAAAGCTGTCACTTATAAATCAGGTTGCTCTGACAGTACCCAGAACAAGTAGTAAAAGCAAATGAGGGGGAAATGAAATTACATGTTGCAAAAAGAACTCCGAAATAATAAGCCTTTTACTTTGTATTTTTAAAAGCCCACAGTAATCACAGCTATTTTTTTTCTTCTGTTCCTTCATTTGTTTTAAAGTCAGGCCCTGATGACATGCTCTAGGCCCCCAAACTGTGGTTGCTATTCATTTGGCTTTTGCCATATGGTTCCCATATTCTCAGCTGGGACATTCTGCTCACAGGAGCCAATGGTCTCCCAAAACCAGGGTGGAGAAGCAGCAACTCTTCAGTTTACTCTGGATTTGGGAACCAGCTCAGTGCAAGCAAGTCCCTTCCAACTGACTTGCAAGACACATGCACTCCCACAGCACAAGGCCAATCTGTAGTGTGCACTGCAGTGAGCAGAAAGGATCTTCTCAGGCTTTGGATGGAGACCATGATGCCTTTCACTGACACGAGATTTTTCCATTAGGTGGCAAAGTTCCACTGTAGCCAAATTCACATTTGGTGCTGAAAAATGCGGACGTGGAGATGGAAAGACATCACTGCTGTCCTCGTAGACTTGGGTTTCTGTAACTAGGTGAGCATCTTTTCCTCAGCATGTGCTCTGGCTCCTTTGCCAGCATGGGTAAACCTAAATCCCAGTGTAAGAGCAAGACTCATCCTGAGGTAACAGGTTTCTAATAGTGAGAAAGACATTTCCATCTTCTCAGGTGTTCCACAGTGCAAGGAGTCACTGATGAACTGATAAGCCCTAGTGCTTTGGACACAGATCATAGATCTGAACAAGCTTTGAGCTCTGCAGTTTTATTCCCCACCCTTCACCCAGCCTTTTTACTCCTGTGCCATGCTCAGCCACTGTATCCTCAAAGCCAGACCCACCTCTGCCCCGCGTCCCAAGGACGGGAGCAGTGCGAGTTCCCACGCGAGAGCTCCCACACGCCGTCCACAGAAGCAGAAGGGAAAGGCTGACTGGAAAGAAAAAATACCTTAAACATCGGTGCACTGTTTGGAGAAAACACGATCCCAACCCCTGGAGGGAAAAGATTTGCAGTCGGAGAGATGCGCCAAATACGTTACAAATACACTCTGCCAGGTGGGATTTTACTGATGTCTGGATAAACCAATCTGCAAAGGAGTATATCTTAGTGCTGCACCTTGTTATGTCATCGCTTAGCCTATGCTACTGGGGAATTTTCAGAACATGATTTTCTTCCCTTCAAGGTTCCTGTCCAGAGATTTTTCAGCAACATAGAGAAATTAATTGTACTTTGCCAGAAAAAAAAAGTCAACTTTAGACCTTACCAGCCCGCTACAACTCAACAGCACCTCAGTCCTGTCTTCAGTGGGGTTTTAATTTGACCCCCAGTGACAAGCCACATGGAACAACAACTGTGAAAAGAACTGCTGGAAACTGAACAAAGCTGATGAAAGGATAAGAGCAACAAAACTCGCCTTTATTCATTCATCTGACTCTGCTGTTTGAAATTCTCCATAAACTGCTTCCAACCCAGACTCCTCCCTGTACATGTCAATCAAGAAGCTGTATAATAAGGACTGGAAGGGCTCACGGCCAGCTTGGAAAGGGCCAGCAGAGGAAGAGATCAATAGAAGAGGCATCAAAGAGGATTTGGGAACCAAGGATCCCCATGCCAGTTGCTGTCTGTTATAGAAACAATTGGAGCCAAGAACACAGGGGAAAAACTAACAGAAGAAATATGGCTTAGCAAATATTTTCTTTATCTCTTCATTCCTAGATAGACCTGCCCTAACATTCAATTGAGTTAAAGGATGCCTGTCCTTTGCCTCCAAAGGGCTTCAGGTCAAGCAAAATTGAACCACTGGGTAACTACAGTGACACGAGAGAAATTAGCGGAGGTCCTGCCCCAGGCCAGCAGATACAATCACATCTCCCCAGACGCTTCTGGAAGGTGCCAAGGTGAGGAAGCGATGCATGGTCGTGCACGGATCACAGCCCTTCCGCTGCCTCACCTTCCAGGAGAGCCACGTTGCCAAGCACTGCCTTAACCCCAATATCTGCATTCAGTTAGCAGGAACAGATTCCTGCCCTAAAGGGCCATGAATTCTCACAAATTGACAGGGGGACATAAAAAAAGGCCAGAAGTTCGCATTCTGACAGCAGCAGCAGTAATTTGTAGGTACTGCATCCTCCAAGTTTTACAGGACATGTTTTACAATACGCCCAATGATATATTAGGTTACATGGTTAAGAAGGGGAACAGGAACATTGAATAGCACACGTGTGCAGCGCAGCTGAATGAACAATAACCGCAGAAATGCTGCTGGCAACGCCAGGATCTAATTTATTTTTACTTCTCAGACACAACTTTTTTTGCTTTTCATTTTTCTTCTTAAAAAGGGGAGAGATGGGAAGGTGGCAAGTCGGAGAAAAAAGAAAAGAAAGAAACAGGTCTCCAGAACAGAAGTCTTTCACGACACATCTACAACATTCTACTGCGTACATAGAAACCGAAATTAAAATAGAAGGGGCAGTTTCTGAGCTGCTGCAATCCGGGCAGCACTGTTAGTTTGATAGTCACTTACACAAGGGGAACATCTGACCCCAGCCTGCTGGGAACCCAGGCAGGATGGACTATGACCAGGCAAGGGCAGAAAGGCCCTGGGCCAGACTGGTGTCACCCAGGGACAGTTCAGCAGCTTCAGCAGCCTTTCCTGCTCCCCAAGGCTTTCTGGAGGAAGCCCAAGCTAGACCTTCATCCCTGTCCTCAGCGGCAACGCTTTCGCCAGGCGCACATTGGTTCCAGCAGGTTTTGACCTAGACGCGGTGCATCCCGCAGCCATCCAGAGTAAGGGCTGCCGGTGGGGAAGAGCCACGGAGGCTGTGCATCCTGCGGGCGCGCAGCCCGTGCCCCAGCAAGGGGAAATACCAACCGGGGGAGCAGCCGCGGAGCACAGATATTTGAGGGAAAGCGCTTGTTTATGTGAAAAGACAAGGAGGCAAATAGTTGACATTAAGATTTCAGGGAGGCAGTGGGACTGGGCTATTTCTTTCAGTTCTCGGACAAAGGGATCTTTTTTGTCCCTCTGGAAAACAGAAACTATATTGATGTCCAGGGAAGAGTCCATGGAATTTCTGCAGATTTTTTTCCCCTTGGAAACACAAAGGCCCGTGCTCCAAAGCGACAGACAAAGTAGGACGCAAAGGACAAGACGTTCATATGTGGCTCCACATCCGCCTCTCAGCTGCTTTTGGTGTCCCCCGCTGCCAGCCTCTTCAAACCTTTTGCCTCTGAAAAGCCACTGCTGCTCACGAAGCCGGGGGACTGCGGACAAGAAACGCGCTGTGCACAGAGGTGCGACCTGAGCTGCACCTCCATGAGCACCCCGGCAGGGAAGAGCCTCCTTCGCCCAAGAGCCAAGCACGGTCCTGGTTTGCAAGGGAGGGGTGCAGCCCCTGTCTCTCCCCTACACAGCCCACGGGTAAAGCAAGCACCACAATACGGTCCCTGGAGTCTCCAGACGCCCACCAGCCTGCAGCCCTGGCTGCTGCTCTGACCCCACGTGCTCCTTATCCCCAGCTGCTGCCCAGCAGTCCAGGTGCTTCTAGCCCCTGCTCGAGCACCCAGTGTTCAGAGGCTCCAGAGGTCGCACAGCCACCGCAGCCAAGCCCAGAGGCAGTACAGATACATCCAGCTTTGTTTTCGGAGCCTTTGGAATCTTTGCACTCCAGTTCCCACACTCACAGGCACCCTACTGCTAATCTCTACGCTTTTGCCTTGCACCTGATTGATGACTCCAGTTTTGAGCCACAGCTTCAGTGCCCAGATAAGCTGTCCTGGCCTCATCAACCCACGTGAGTCTCCTCCAACGTCAGCCATTCCAAAGAGGGGTATCCAGCCCCCGGCAGCCTCCTGGACTCCTGCTGGGACCTCCAGCGAGAGGCCGGCATCTCCAGGTGGTGACACCACGTCTCACCAAGACCTCAGTACAGGCCAGCATGAGTTCACCCTCCTTGCAGGCCCAGGAAAGGAAGCCAGAACAACTTGTTCAGCCCAGTGCTGCCCAAATACAGTTCAAGTAAATAAAGACCATCCCGCCTGTGCTTTTAGCATCGTCTCCTCTACATTGCCCACATTACATGCAACATGCTGGAGCTCTTCTCCCATTCACTCATCTCTGCAAAAACAGATTTTTCCATGCCCAGAAAGGTATGCACATACATCTGTTAACTGACCCTCAGGGAACTCCTGACATCTCCAATAGTAATAGTTGGATATAACTTGGCAGAGAAGACAGATACCACCTCACCACTTGCCTGAATCTTCGTAGACCTCTTAAGACCCCTTCTATCCATGGATGATGGTAATAACTTGTACTTCCAGTTGAGCTGACAGATTGGCTGCCTGCAAAGGCAAACAGCACAGGGAAGGCAACTGATATCTGTCATCAGCAACAGACTGATGCCTTCACACAAGCAAAGCACCCGATAAGACCCAGCAGCCACTGTTGGCTGCCTCAGCACATTGCTTCCAGCACGAGCCAGGGGATGAGCATCCCGTCTCCAGCAGCGCTCAGAGCAATCCTGCCCTTATGCTATTTCCCCCCACTCGCCCACTCTCCAGCAAGGGCAAAACAGAGACCTTTGAAGTCCATTTTGAGATCAGCTGCATTTTTCCCCTGCTGAACATGTACAGCACACAGCCAGCATATTAAGGTCGTTTTAGGACAGCCTTTGTACAAAAGGCCGAAGACACATGGAAAATAAAAACACCATTCTTATGCAGTGAGTGTTCATCACAGCCCCAGTGCCAACAGAAAGTGAGTAATCCAGTCTCAGTGTGACACAAATGGGGATTACAGATAGCAGGAACAGTGAAATGCATTGTGCTTGGAGCAGAGGGAATCATAATACTGGAGCGATTGGCAACCAGCTGCTTGATGACCTGGAGTTCTGCTCGCTCAGTTGAAGCTAGTAGAATTAGCAGAGGAGTTTGCAGAATAATATTTTCCCAGTTAACTGTGAGACTCTGGGGGAGGAAAAGCAAAAATATTGAGCTGCAGACATGTCTGCCCAAGAGGCATTTAACACATGAACCCACCCCCAGCCACACGGGCACAGAGCACCGCAATTCCCTTCTCGTGGTGGCTTGGACAGACAGCACAGCCTGCCACAGCTCTGAGCAGCCTCTCCAGTCCCGTGTGTTTAAATTCCGCTTTGCCTCGTGGACATTAGCTTCAGTCGATTCACCTTTCACTCCCTCAACTGCCTCTCTAAAAGTAAGCCCGAACAGAGAAAAACTTCCTCCTCCAAATGGGAAAAGGGGCCCCAGCCCAGAAGAACCAGCCTTTCAGATCCCCAGCATCTGGCACTGAGCCCTAACTTTGCTGCTTTTTACATGTTTTGTCCCTTTGGAGTACCATGTATCTTCAGGGAGAACTCAACCTCTTTGTCCACCAGGAAAAAGATCATGAAAAATAAGTGGCTGCAGAGTTTCCACTTGGTGCAAAGAGGAAGTGGTGCCGCAGGCTGCACAATGGGCGCTTTGTGAGCCTGGGCAGCGAGCGAGGGAAACACAACAAAGCATCAAAAGCAACATGCTAAGCTGGCAGGGTGGTTCAAACGGATCGGCCTGTTCATCCTCCACTTCCTGGAGGCCCCTACAAGAAATGCTGGCACTGCCATTTCCACGGGCTTTAAAGCTCTCCCATGGGTTGGAGTTCTCCTTCCTAATTCCCAGTTTGGGTTTCCTTAATAAATCCCAGATTGCTTAGCTTCTATAACACTACTGTATGAATTCAGGCAGTCTTTAACTCTCTGAGTCCCAAAACAGTGAGCACCTTTCTTTTCCTTTCTGTTTGTCTTGAGTGTATTTTTCAGGCTGAACTGGCCAAATACCCAAAGCCTGCACCTCTGGGTATCTACCCTATCCTGGTAAAATAGGTACAAAATCCATCACCCCTGCAGTACAGTACACCTTATATTAATCCATTGCTGATGTTAATGACTCTACAAAGCACAGGGCTACAGGGAAGGAATGCAAGAACTCTGCTCTGTCTTCTGCATCCTGCAACACCAGGCAATCTTGAGCCACAGCTCCAAAGAGCATCGGTTCATATGCAGAGCATATGAACTATTGCAAAGCAAATGGAGGGAACAGCAAGCTCAGCTAACTTGATGGATTCCTAGAGAGCCTGTTTGAAAAAGTGAATACTGCACATTGATCTAAGGAACCAAAGAGTAAAGCCAACATTTATTTTTTAAATTCAGGGGGGAAAAAAGGAAAGAAATGGACATTTCAGAACAATTGGCAATCTCATCAACAGAAAGCTGTTTATGCAGTCAATTTTTTTCTTCTTCCTCAGAAGTGCCTTCTTAAAAGGAAGAAGAAAGAAAATTAGAGAAGTTTCCAAAAACAAAAGTTGGACTTCAGCTAGAACAGAAATCAAAAGCAGACCAACAATCCATCCCATACCCAATGTTTTTTCATGACACACCTCTTTCTGTGGCAGGGCATTGATGTGGTCAGCACCATACCCCATCACCTTTGATTTTCCTACTGCACATTTCAGAGGAGCTACTTGGAATCCCCTCTTGGCATAAGAGACTTAACTTTGATCCCTGAAAATCAGAAATATATACATATTTTTAAACTCCCTAGCTCTTTACTCTGCATACAGTTGCATTTTTTTTTGGCAACATCCCAAATAGTCTTCAGCAGTGGAAATCTCAGGATTTTGCCTTGTCCTCTTTCACGTGCTTGGCTTACGCACAGCTGTTTTCTAGAGGACAGGCAACAACAGTCTTGGGAGACACTCATCCCTGTAGATCCTTTTGAGACCCTATTTCCTGTTCCTCATGTGTTTGGCAGCTACAGAGCTGGAAGAGATCCAGCAGGCAGCTTTCCCAGGCAAGGCAACATGCACTTCACAGCTCAGGGAAGGAGTAAAGGGCACTGCAGAGCTAAGGCCAACTCTCTGCCCATGAACATCTGGCTGCCCTTTGCCAACAGCCATAAACATCTCCAGAACCTCCACAGAGATAGACTCTGATCACACAGATATAAACAAGTATAATAAAATCATTGCATTAGGATCATATACCTTGACTCACAGCTAAAATCATCCTTTGGAAGCCTTACAGTGTTTTATTCTAGAGATCAAAATAACTTTTAAAAAGATACCTCATGTTTGTAAATAAATACATTTGTAAATACTGTAGTTTGAGCTTCACTTTTGATTCACATTGCCTGGAAATGAGCTGGCCTGGGGAGTCACTTCAGTGCAGCTTCTATTTTAGCAGTCTTAGCAAACCTCCCACAGCTCACACCAACTGTGCTGGAGCAAGGCTGGTTGGGAGCCTTGCAGAAAGCTTAGTCACACAGTTTTACCCCTATGGACATTCCCATTGAAGTCAGAGATGTTATTCCCATGTGCAAAGCAACATATGTGCTGAAATCTTCATAGGGTTGGAGCCTTCAAAGCTTTCCTGTTTATTCTCTGCAGCTTTGAGGTGTCGTCTTTTTCTGCCAACATGTGACACAGACGAGGAACATTCCTGTGGTAGGCTTGCTGGAAGTCCCACTGTAAATATTGGTGATTGTTGCTTTCGAGTCCCACAGGACTGTGCTTTCTCATGGTGTCTTTGGTTTCATACTGAAGGAATGGCCCGGCACTCTGCTGTCTTGGAGATAATGAGAACAGAGAGCACCTCTGCCACAGTCAGCAACTGGCCAGTGTGGTGGCCAGAGATGCACAGGAGAGAGGGCACCAGGTCCCTGCAACTACTGTCACAGGGCATCTTGTTTTGATGTCCCAGAGGCCAAGGAATTTTCCATGTTTTGAAGACTTTCCAGATAAGCTTTCATCCCCCAGTCCCTCTGCCCCAAATTTCACACTTTTGTTTAAGCAGTAACAGGTTAATAAAAATCATTATGAGCCTCCTTGATCCAGCATCATCCTCTTATTTTGTTTCTATTTCTGCTGTCTGACACAGCAGCAGTGTCAGAGATAAACACAGGTCTCAGTGCTACCAAAGTACAAGCAGTAATTACATTTTTCCCAGAAATAATTTTCCTAAGATGCTAGCCAACATCCCTTGAAAGAATTGCCATTCCTCATTGGAAGTTGCCCAATTTAATATACTATTTTCCATTCAGATTTCTTAGGCAAACGTAACCAGTATTTCCTACAGGGCTTGCACCCACCTCCATGGCAATGGTATCATATAATACCTATACGTATATATATACACATACACTTTATGTGTGCATATACATATATACGTGTGGGTGTGTATATATATGTATATATATAAAGCAGCAGTTCCTGGCCAGGCTGTGGTGCCTTCCCTGAACACAACTGCTGGGCAAGAGGGAGGAATAAGTCCAAGAACCATTACAGTGTGGGGGCTGACCTGCTGGAAAGCAGAGGAGGACCTGGGAGTACCAGTAGATGAGTTGACCATGAGCTAGTAACGTGCTCTTGCGACCAGGTAGGTCAATAGTATCCTGTGTTGTATCAGGAAAGTCATTAGCAGCAGGCTGAGGGAAGACATCCTTTCCTCTTCTCAGCCCTGGGGAGGCGACACCTGAAGCACTGCGTCCAGCTCAGGGCTCTCCAACACTAGAGTTACTGAAGGAAGTCCAGCAAAGCACTACCGAGATGAGGAAGGAAAGACTGAGAGGGCTCAGCTCGTTCAGCTTGGAGAGAATACCGAGGAGGGAAATCTATTGAATGGGTATAAATATCTGAAGGAGGATGTCAAGAGGACAGGGCAAGACTATGGATGAGCAGCAACAGGCACAAACTGAAACGCAAGAAGCTCCATCTGAGCATAAGAAAAAACTTTGACTGCGAGGGAAACGCTTCCAGCCTCAGCCATTCTGTGAAGAGCTCCAGCAAGCTCCAGTACCAGCAGAGCCCTGTGTCAGGCTGCAAACCTCACCCAGGAAATATTCTGCAACCCAACTCACGCTGGGCTTCCTGTCACAGGCACATTGCCAAGTTAGCTAGAGTAAAGCTAGCTCAGCTCTATCTGCTCATAGATATTCAATAGCATGTCTGATAGATGTTCAATGTAGATATAGTTGTCAACTGAGAGGAAATAAACCAAGCTCTGCAAAAGCACTTTTCCTTGTTTACTGAAAATTATGCATTTGTCCTGCTGACTAGCTACTCTTCAGTAAAATGGCAACAGAAGAAAACCTGTATGGCATTGCAGGCCAGTGACAACATGAGGAAGATCAGGCTGTCCTGCCCTATTCCCCCAAAGCCCAGAGACAGCACCAGACTCCTCCATTCTGCTGGACAACCAGACAAGTCTTCAGCAAGGTGAAGATCTGCCTGTTAGGACACCGGCCCATGGGGCCAGGTCTCCACAGCGCCTCTGCAGGGATTTGAGGAGATATCCTCCAGTCATTAGTCTGCTGAAACACAGAATAAGAGACACAAGGAAGAAACAATCAGGAAAGCATCTCCAGGATATTATGATCGCTATTATCTTTACTAGTCTTTCCTTAAGTTTGCCCTAGTCTCCTGTGTTGAACAGTGGCCAAATAGCCAGTCTCACCCAGAATAGCTGTCACAGCATACACGAGAAGGACCAACTGTGGATCAGCCTTGTTGAGAAGAATCTCTATTGAGAAAAGTTTTAGTTAATAAAACACACAGTAGTCAGAAGTGCGAGGATTTACACTGACATATGTGGATAGCACTTTGAGGCAGTTTGAGGCACATGAGGACACATAGCTCCATTCCCCAGCAGCATTCCACTCTCCTTCTGCATGAGGAGCATGAAGGGATTAAGGCTTCTTTTCCAGACAGTGCACAACCATATGGAGTTTGGTTGGCAGTGCATAATGTATGAAGAGGGAAAGGCTTGTGGGGCAGCCACCTCTCAAGATGACCCATCCACAAGCAGCAGAGATGAACACTGCCTGCTGTCTACACCACCAGTCCTGTTCTTTTTGCAGCAAGTCACTTAGATCATCTTCCCCAGCCCACCCAGATATCTCATCTCTGCCTTCAACGCCTCCGATACTGATATGAATACATAGAACATACACCACACCCCAGTGCTGGTTGTTAGAGTGCACCATGGTTACTCTGCACACAGGGAGGGCTGGGCTTGGGATCAGAATCAGATGAAATCATGAAAATTAAGAGAGACACAAACCAGGCTGGCAGGACAGACAGAGAGGGAGGGATAACAGCTTTAAGTATTAGTCAGAGTCAAAAGTTCATGATAGTCCCACAGCAAAAAAGCTCTGTAAAGGTACCATGCTCAGGTTAAGCACTTAAACATGAGGAAAGGAGAGTTTTCTCAGCAAGACTTGCCCTTTACAGGGCACCACTTGCCCTCTGTCCACCCTCGCCTGCAGGAGCGGGAACCGAGACTAAATTCAACCTAGTCACAAAGCAAGTCACAACCAAACCACAGACAAGGTTGGCACCTTTCAAGGTGGTTCTCCAGGCTAGGATCTCAGTCACTTGCTACAGCCAAAATGCTCCGCAGCAACCCATTTGGTTTCAACACACAATGGCATGTGCACAGGATTGTGTTCCAAACCCATCTTGCACCTAGCAATCCCCCAGCTTCAGAAAAATCTATGCCACATTTACTCTTTGCAAGTGAGCCAAAGTCCAGGACATGCTGTGGAGAACAAGACAGCCTCTGGCTAATGCTTCTGTAACTCATAGCTGATACTGGGCTGAAGACTCGAGATCCACTCTCGTTAAGACACACAGCTCAGACGTGGCTCCCAAAGAGTACTAGCAAGCACCAGAGTTGTTAATGATCTTGTGAAGTCTGGTTTTGCAGAGGCTACAGAGTCACATTGCACAGGGAAGGACTTGAGCTTAACTCAAGATGACACCAGTCTGCATTTCTCAAGTAACAGAAAGGAACAATGAAATAGCTGCTGCAGAGAACAGCAACTAGTCACAGATACATGCAAACATGGTGTACTGTCCACTTCTGGAGGCCCTTCTTGCCCTAGCCCTTCCTTTATGCCTCAACACACCATATTTCAGCTGCAGGAAAGACAGGAAACGCCTCAGGCATTTCATCCTGTGTTTTACATGAAAGCTCAGATACACGAAGATGCTGAAGCAGAACAAGAATTCAGATGCAGTAACAGATCTGACTTCTCGACAGTGTAGCTCCTCCATAACAGCCAGAAAAATAAAAACAGTTACGTACAGAAAGACAAGTAGCATCCCCAAAGCAGTTGTACATTTGGTTATCAAACAGCATCTTCAGCAAATGCTGGAATAGAGTTTATAGTAACATGGCAGGGAAACTTGGACCAGATACTCAAGCAGCGTAAATCAGTGACACATTAATCAAGCCAGAGCTCTACAACAGTGGAGGATCTGGGTCATGCTCAGCTCACAAGACCAGCTGCCATCAGACTAACACAGCGCAAATAAGACACAGGGGGTTTTAAAATAAAGTCTCAGATCAAAAGTAGAGGTATGTGATTCAAGTTACAGGCACAGCTTCAAATTAATATTTGTTTTACCTTAATTACTGTGCTATTAGCCTCAGCAGTAAACTTAGCTTGATAGGCAAGGTCTAGCAGTTTGTGTTGGCTGACAGCAGGGAGTAATTTCTACTGAGCCTCATTCAAGTTACCTAATACCACCAAAGTTGGCTCTATCTGGCTAATTAAGCTGAGAGCACTGCTCCAAAGAAAACCACACCTCGTGGATGGGAACACACATCTCTCACCGAAGTGAAGATAGGACAAATGCATGCAGTGATTCCAGGGTGGCCACTCAGGGTATTCAATTCTAGCTTTGTCATCCAGAACAGCCATAGCATTATGTTGGAGCATTAATGAGCTTCTGACCAGCTGAGGACTCAGCAAGCACATTATTCCTGTGAGATAAACATGACTTTCTGCATCCCTCAAGAACCAAAAGGATGCTCTGGATTCACTCTCCCCTTCCCAGCTCCTTTTCTCCCTCTTGTTATCCATAAACCCAGCAGTGCTTCACTGAGAGGAAGATGATTATTCAGGAAAGCTAAATACTTCTCCTTTATAGAGGTACAAAGCAATTCAGCTGAACATAAGCTTAAAAGTAGCACCTGTGTGTAGCAATCTGTAAACAAGAATAGAGAGGATGGCATGAGTTTCCCAGGATGGCTTGAACCCAGACTTCAAATTTGTCTCTACAGCTTTAGCCACGCTCGCTGCACTGGCTGGATCAAACAGAAGTTGATGAGGAGAGCTCAAATCAGGACAGAGTGGTTCACTGGAAACTCAAACATTGCCTCAGCACATTCATACTAACAGTTTCCAAGCGGCTACTGGAGAAACTCTCTCCAATTTCTACTTCAGTGGATATCCTACACCCTGATCATAAGCGGTTTCTCAGCTTGCATGCAGAACTATAAAGCTTAAATCTAAAATTATAGCAGAAAGCATATACTTTCTCACCCAACATCCTGGTCTGATTCACAGCTGGAACAAGAGCCAGGATGACCAAGATGACCAGACAGCCCCACCCCATGGGCGAGAAAGCAGAAAAGAGGGAATCTGTATTTAATTTGATGGGTAATGGTCAGTGAGAAACATCCACTCCCCAGACCGGAGTGGTCAGCCACGTGCAGAAAAGCTTAGCTCTTGATTTGAGCACAATGGCCAACCTGAAGCAAACATATTTCAGATCCTATAGCTTTCCTCACAACGAGGTAGGGCAACAGCCTGGAGCACCCAGGGATGCTGTGACAGGCTCTGGAAAAGGGTGGATTGCCCTTAAGCAAACACTTCCATCCAGGTTATAGACAGCAACACCACGTATGGGGCTGGCTGAAGGCCACAGGGACACGGGAGCTGTGGAGCACAGCTGGACAGAGCCAGGACGAGCCCAGGGCCAGGCAGGCCTGAAGACCCAGCCAGCTCCACCAGGAGAGCTTATAGTAAAGCATTCTCAAACCCAAGCTGTCCCATTGCTGGCAGTGGTCACCTCCAGCACACTCTCCACCCTCCAGAGCCCCGCACACAGAAGGTGGGCTGAAGTGCAGCACACAAAGCAGGTGCAAAGAGCTGGTCTATTAGCCCGGGACATTTCAACATGAACTCTCCTCAGATGAAGGACTTGTAGCTAAGGAGTTTCCATCAGGTGAAGAGCAAAGGATGGATCCTCTCTCCCTGTCATAGATTCCTGCAAGACTGAAGCTCCTCTGTGTCTTTATTCCTCTATAGTGAGGAAAAGGAGCAAAGTTTTCCTCTGCCCTTCATCCTTGCCTAGACAGCCTGCAAGTTCCATGGAGGAAGGACTGTGTTCAGCTTACAGACTCCCGTCTCCACAGGGCACCTCAGTCTTGCTGCAGACAGTTCACTTCCCCCCACACCGTTCTGGAAGTGCCCAGAGGTGCTTGCAACTCATCAGTGGCCAAACGGAATTTCACTGGGCAAGAGGCTGACCCTCTGGTTTCTAGTATTTCCCTTCCACGGGCTCGCCTTGGATCTCAAAGCACATGGCCTCATTTTCATTAATGAGGAAGTGCTGAGGCTGCAGACACCTGTGCAATTAGCAGTGTAACAGTTTGGAGATCCTTCCAGTTTACCAACTCCAAGGATGAAGATTACTTTCTTCAGGAAAACGAAAGAAGCATATTTAGCATGGTCAAAAACAATTTAATTTGTTGCACATTCAGTTATCACCACTCTAGTCATAATTTAGTCAGAAAAGCATCTCAGTTTCTAGATTATTTGATCATTTGGGTCCGTAAGAAAGGCTTGTTCAGATCTTACCATTTTAATGTTTGCACAAGCTAAAGATTTCGTGGCACACGAGCAGCAAAACACTTTCATATCTTTGAGACCACACAAACACACAGGGTCATGGCAGGGCACGTCAGACTCCTTTGAAGAGCACTACTGAAGGCGAAGCGCAAATCCAACCACCCCACCCTTTAACTATTGGGCAGGACTTCATGCAAAACAGACTTTTGTTCAAGAGCATTCAGAGCAGCAACCAATCTCAACAGCAGTAACAAGCTGGACCAGCTTTAAAAAAAAAAATCAGTTGGGAGGGAAGATAATTTCATCTAGAAGCTATTTTGCTGGGAAAAAAATCATTTTGACAAAACAACAACAGCTTTAGTGAAATGCAAGACTCCAACTGGAAAACGTTCAATATATATCAAAAACATCATCAGCCAGAAGAACATAAAATTTGGCCCTCCCAAAAGGGCGAAGTTTGCACTGTTCGCTTTCGTTTCATTAGCAAGTTCTTCGCAAAGGGAACCATATTCCAGCCAGCTCCTCAAGAAGTGACATCACGCAGGGCCCACTGCCACAGGGCACAGATTGGCTGCAGTTTCTGGTGGCCCCAGACTGCCTCCCGCTGAGCAGCTCTCAGCTCCAGCTGGAGACCTGCTGCATTCCTATATTTGAGGCTCCAGGCCAGCAGTGTGCTCTATATGTGAAACCCTTGCTCCGATGAAGTCAAAGTTCTGCTTTGGGCTACAGGGGATCCAAGGTTGCAGAGTACACGCCAGGATACCAGAAGCTGGGCCTTAACGAGCCACACCAAGCTCTTGGAAAGGGAGCACAAGTTGATGGACAAGCTCATCTCGCCATCCAGTTACCTTAAACGTGCATGTTATGAGCGCCCAGCACTCCCCAGCAACACGCCTCGCATTCCCCAGGGATGCCTCTCGCTAGGAGCGGGGTGTGCGCACGCACACGCATGTCCCTGGCCGGGAGCGCGAGCCGGGAGCCAGGGCGCTGAAATAGCGGCCGTTTTTAGCAGGAAGATGCTGCGAGGCCACGGCGCCCGCCTGACACGCTAAAAATGCAAAGCGGGAATGCTCAGTATCCAGCCAAATTAGCCTTGGGAACAGAAATACTGACTTCGGACAATTAATCTTCTCCAGGGAAGAGAACATTCCCCCGGCCCGCCCTTTGGAGACCCAGGATGACCCAGGACAGGGCTCACAGGTCTGTTGCTTTTAATCAACAAACAAGAATAGAGAACAATGAGAGGGGCAGAAAAGGAAGTCATACATGTATGTGCCACCAAATATAACTCAGGAAGGGGCCTGTGCTGGAGAGGCAAAGCCTCTTTCGTAGGCAGAAGGCTTTTGCTTGCTTTACTCACATAGATTGTCACATTTATTTATTCAAAGTACTTTCTGAAGTGGTTTAGCTGCAGCAAGTCCTTGCATCTGTTTTCATTTTCCTGTACACACCACTGCAGCCTCCCCCCTCCTCACTCCTGCAATGCATCTTAAAAAACAGCAGCCTGCATAAGAGGATAAATATTTTACAAGTGCAGGAAAGAAAACTCCTCCAGCACAACTCAGCAACCACAACTGCTTGTTTCATGTCTTCTTGGGAGCCTCCTGGAAGGATCTGGGTGAAGGAGGTGAGTTAAAACAGCCTCCTGATGGCTTTTGTTTCTCACCAGACCTTGACCAGAGCAGAGGGATGCTGCGGACTAAGGTGTTTGTTTTAAATGCAGGCATGTATATCCATCAAGAACAGCACAGGAGATAAGAAGCTTAGGAGAAAGGGAGCCCAAAGAGCTTTGGTGTCTGAGCAATGACTAAGTGAACCTTCCAGGCCTGGAAATTCAGTTTTGACAAGTTGGAAACTGTTAACTGACCAGCAAGAAGAGAATCAGACTAATTAATGAAAAAGGTCATGTAAGCATTGACACATCTACCATCTCTGATATTTTTCAGTCAACCAAGAGTCTTGCTGGAAACAGGAAATTCTCTCCATTTCTTGACTACATTTCAAGGGAGAAAAACAACAGTCACTGCGAATCCCACAGAGCCATGAAAAACACAAACCAGACCCTTCCCAGGGCACATGGTTGACTGGCACTCCTTACATTTCTCTTGCCTTTGGTTGGTACCTGTGCCCACAGAGTCATAACCTGGTGGATTTCCTCATCCATCAAGACTCCTCTGCCACCCAGAGGTTTCCACACTCTCCTGTAGGGACCAGTCCTAGCTATAACAAAGCCTCACTTAGAGCCCATCTCTGAGGGTCAAGCTATCCCTGCTTCACAGCTTTGATCCCTATGAACAAACTCAAAGCACACAAGACCTTAATACTCCTCATGCAAAGTAATGACTGACCCCTCAACAATGTTAATGACACACAAGAAAGCTTTCTAGGACGTGCTTGCTCATACAACACTACCAAGCATTCAACCACCAGCCAGAGGTTACACACAGTCCTTGAGCAGAAGAGCTTGAAGAACTTCACTATTTACAAAGACACATTCAAAGGCCTCCGTGTATCTCAACCAACATTGCCAGGCTCAGGGCGTTCCAGTGAGCAGTTAATGCATGGCCCTTCTACAAAGCCTTCCAGCTGTGGAGCAACCCTTTTAGAACCTTCAGATGGCATCAACTTTCTGAAAGCTGCTGGACCGTGTTGGTGGAAGGGTAATGAATATTGAATATATGAGTATATGAAGTTTGTAGAAGATGAATCTAGGCAAGATTGGAGGTCAGGAATAGAGCTCATGCACTCCCAGCTAAATCCAGAGGGGATTTGTGCTCCCAACTCCAAGACCTCCTGGGCCTGGATTTATGAGGATAAGAGCTTGATATTTAGTCAAAGTAGAGCCCTCTTAGAAGTACCGGGCAGGTTTTCCAGGTTCAAGTCACTCCTGACTCTTGGCCACATCCAGTTTGTCACCTACAGGACTCAACCCTAAGGAAAGGGACAACATTCAACTCCTCAAATCCACTCCTGGACTTCACACACTCTGAATTCAGGAAGGCCAAATCAAAGTTTGGATCTGATTAGTTTTCCTAATCTGTCCTGGAAAAGGCAGCCAGGACTAAAGCTCTTCCAGCTGCACATGTGGCTTGTAGCATGAAAGGCCCAAGTTGCTGAGTGTCCTCTCCAGTGTTTCACAACAGCGCTGCTCCTCACTCCAAAAGGAAAATCATCCCAGTGCTGAGCTCCCCTTCCCCCAATAAATACTGGTAAGGCTCCTCTGTAGCTTTTTTTTTTTTTGGTCCTCTTTTCAGAGATGCCCTTTGAAAGCCCTTAACTTTAATGGTAGATGGTGCCTATATAAAAGACGGAATAAGTCCTGATTTTTTTCCACCTTGAGGAATATCAGGCTGCAGAAAAGCAACAGATTCCTCCTGACACCCCATCTGAAGCAGAGCCACAGTGAGCTGAGCCGCTGCACAGAGCCAGACGCCTGGAAGAGCTTAGCACACGGAGGACATGGCCACGGAGAGCATTCGGAGCCAGCATGGGAAACGCTGCTCCCTGCTCCACACACGGTGAGGACTGGAGCCCTAAGCACATCCAACGCTCAGACTCCCAGCTTTTGGAGGCAAAGCTTCCTTGGGCCAATCTTCCCAGCTCCTCCTGCCAGAATAGTTCTGCAGCCAGGCTCAAGGAGCGAAGGCTCTTCCCCTACCAGCCAGGGCATTTCAAAGCACCCCAGCACCGCTTAATTTCCCCAGCACAGGTAGAGGCTGAAACATGTCTTGAATGTTCAGAGCACCAGCAAAACCAGGCGCTGCTGAGTTCTGCACAGCTGCTATGCCCCATGCACATGGGCACCCCGAAGCTGTCCAGGGCGGTGGCTCAGGCTGCTGCAAAGGCCTTAACAGACCTCAGTTTGGGCCCAGTTTTACACCTTTGAGCAAAGTACAATCCTTTCTGCAAGCATTACTCAGCCTGAATAAAGTGACAGTGGAGGAGGAAAAGCAATGCCCCCAGCTCCATCACTGGTAGGACACCTGTGCAAGTGTCCTAAACCCCCAAAGACGCTGCCCATCTCTGCTTTGCTTCAAGCCTGGAGTCCAAACAAATCTAAAGATTTTGCCCAAGCTCTCAGCTTTTAACCCAGCTCTCTGGACTAAATGGAGGTGGAGCAAAGGTTGTTCCCAAAGCCATCTGTCCCAAGTGCCGGGAAGGCGGCGGCAGTTTTAGTGCTCCAAATGCATCTCTCTTCAAATGGGAACACCCATTAATGCTGCTGGGCTCTTTGCAAGGTCCAAGCAGACAAGTCAACCCACTTGGGCTCTGCTGAAACAGCTCTGAGGAACCAAGCTCATGCCAAAGATAAAAGTCACATCATTGATAGCGCTCTCTTTCATCCTGAATGCACAGAGTGTTAGATGAGTGAGTAGAGAAGGGTCCAGAGCAGCAGGACAGATCCTCAGAAAAGGGCCCTAGGCTTTCAGACAGTGCCCTACTAACAGAGAGCAACCCACAGGATACATTATCTTAGGATTTGCATATGGGGAAGAAATCAGGGCATGTCAGTCAAGATCGTGCTTCAGTTCAGCAATAGCAGAGAAACAGATGCAGAAATTGCTAAATTAGCTTTAAATGAATGGGCACTTCTTTCCTCTGGGCCCATCGGGGCTGTGCTGACCTCCCCTAGGACCCGCAGGGTTTAACTCCAGCTCCGGCGGGCGCCCGGGGAGGCGAGGATCGCGATGCTGGCGGCAGGGCCCGCGCTCAGCCACAGGGCCAGTGCTCTGACAACATCTGCTTTCTGTGATCCCCTGGGCAGCACTCCAAACCCATGGCATATATACGTACATCTGTGTGTCTGTACTCTACGGGCCATTTGTCTCCCCAAATGCTGCCGATCAGCAGCAAAACGCACCAAAAAGCGGTTCCCAAGAAACACCAGGCTGCAACACAAGTGGAGCAGCCACAGGTCATGCTCATAAACCGGGGCTGAACAGTTCAACATTGCCGAGCAAAGCCCAGCAGCGCGACCCCAAGTCCTCTCCCATGCCCACGGCACAGGCTGGCACCGCAGCCTCTGCGCCCGCACGCCTGGGAGTAACCGTGGCAAGACGATGGTTTGCACTGACCCAGGGTGGTTTTGGAGACCCTTTGGGGGATCAGGCCATGATGGAGCACGCCACAGGGCTCAGTGCTTGGTAGGGACAGCCCAGAGACCCAGATGGGTCTGGCAGATTGACCTGCTTGGGAAAAAGATGCGATGCTCCCAAACCTCCTCTGAACCATGTCCATTTACAAAGGGCACGGGGCAGGGAAAGCATTTTAATGTTCCCTGCAACAAATAAATACACTCCTTGGCCACCATAGTCAGGGTGACATTGCCACAGGTAGTGAGTCTGATTGCCCAGGCCAAAATTAGCCTTTAATGACTAATTAGCCACTAATCACCCTCACTTGTGAGACCTCAGAGGCAGAATTTATACCTGGGAAACCACTCTGAGATGATCATCTTACATGAGGCATCTCACATTTTTCCACTGATTTGTCCGTAACATCTCGACACATCTGAAGACTCCAGAGCATGAGTCAGGCTTCCTCGGCACATAGTTCCTCACTTCGGTGTCAGCCGCACAGAGCGGGGCTGAGAGATGATTTCCTCCCAACTCCCAGATGGCATGAGAGAACAAACCAATGCACAGCCACATCCAAAGGACTTTCATCCGTTCAATGACTTGCTTGTATTTGACGAAGTCCTAAGTTCCCAGCACACAGGAGCACCCTCATCACCACGATCTCAGCAGCACTTACCTGCCCACGAACTCTTAGGGGTGTTAACAGGAGGCATCTCCAGCCGCGTCAAGTGGTCAAATACATCCCTCCCAGAAGGCTCCAAGATTCCCTTTAAGAAAAAATCCATTTTTCCCCCTTTAAATATATTGCAAAGGGACAAGAAATAGAATCATAAACAAAAAAAGTGGCCAAAACATTTCTCTTATTTTTTTTTCCTTCCTCCTCAGAGGCACCCGGCATGAGCAGAATGCAGGAAGCAGCTCTGCTGCCAACAAACACTGTGTTACTATAGAGATGTTTCGCTAGAGCCGCTCACAGGAAAACACGGCTGGTTCCTGACACGCCAGCAGCCTGCGGGCTGCTCTGAAAGCCACTGGAGCCCATGCAAGCCAGGCAGCAAAGGGGCACAGACCTGGCCGTGGGTGTCACACTGAGCTCGCTGCCTCTGAATAGCACCGTGCAGATTGCAAAGCCATGCACTCAAAAGCCAGAAAGCACCAGAATTATGGGTGATAAAATAAGATTCCTCCACCCTGTTGCATGCTCTGCTTTCCAGCAGCTGCACATGATGCAGGAAGGGTGAGTTTGCTTTGCCACCAAACACCTTGGTGTAGAGCACAGGACTCTGCAGGAGCCCTGTTCCCACACTCCAAGAGCTGGCAGGTGCTCAGGGGTTGCAGCCAGGGCTTGCAGGCAGCCCTCGTGTCCTCTCCTAGTAGCTGTCCCTTCCCTCTCCTTACACTGCGAGCTACACAACCCATCTGATTTTCCTTCCCCACTTCTTTAGCTTTTTTCTCCCCCCCTTCCCACCCTCAGTTTGCATCTCCCAGACCCTCTGCTCCAGCTTCTGCAGTCCACAGAGACAAACACCCTCCCCAAGTACCTGGGCATCACTGGGAACTTTTTCTGTGCCAAAGCACCCCAAGAACCAGGCAAAGAGGGTGCAAGCAGCTCAGCTCTCATTGCAGGTTTCACTAGCCCAAACCTCTCACTTATAAAACCCAGCCCAAAACCAACCCCCACCAACTAAACTCTACCCACAGCACCTGCCAGGGCCTTTAGACCAGTTTAGGACCCCTTGACAAGCTTCAGCTGAATCAGCCAGCTGTTTTTTAAGCTGCAGGGGAGAGGCAACCACTGGGTGCACTGCTGCAGGTCTCCTTTCCCTTAGAAACAAACCCTAAAGCAGTCCAGGCACCCCTAGGCATTCCTGTTGTCTGTGCGAGTGCCCCTGTACACCCTTGTCCATCTATCTGGTTGCTCCCCAGAGCACAGACTGAATTACCTAAACCCAAACACCTCAAACAGCGACCGTCCCCCCTGCACATGCTGGAGCAGGTCACAGTGCCCGTTTCCCCACAGATAACACAGGTAACCGGCTCTGCAGCGACTGCACCCGGTGGTCGCAGCACCAGCCGGGGTGCCCAAAGAGCCCAAACTGACCCTTAGCACCATCCAGCAAACGCCACTCCACGAGGTTTAGTTAATAGCTGAAACATATGCTAAGCTTGTATTCATACCCAGCGGGGCCAGTTAATCTGATAAATTGTGTTCAAACAGCCTTTGAGGTTCACTGCAAAAAAGAACCCCCCGATAAGCTCTAATTTTCTGAGTCCAGCTTGCAGGGATGGGGACTGAGCCGGCTGCGCCGTGCAGGCACAGGAGGGTCTTCCCGCGGGCTCGGCGGGTTCGTCTGGCCCGGGGAAGGTCGCACGCGTTGCTGCAGGTCGCACACGTTGCTGCAGGTCGCACACGTTGCTGCAGGTCACACACGTTCCTGCCGGTCTTCTGCAAGGCCCTTGGCTGCTGTTGACACTCCTGCAGTGATTTAGGTCACCCCGTTTATTCTGGGCCCTGCAGCAGAGACTGCGGGAGAATCACCCCAGCAAGGGGGAGGCCGGGGAGAGCTGCGCCCGTGGCGCCTGGCGATCCTCGGGCGCACGTGAGAGAGGGGGGCTGTGGCCAGATGGCAGCTCTCCAGCAGACACTGAGGAAGCAATGGGGTCTTGCTCCCTTTTGGAGGATTTGGCCTCATTTGGGTTAAATTTGGGGACGCCACAGTGTGCACAGAGGCGCCAGGAGGCAACCCGAGTGCCTGGTACACAGCTGGAGCATCACTGCAGGGCAGCACCGGGGCATCCAGGCGGGCGACTGCGTGCACAGCGGCGCTGGCGGCAGCAGGAAGGCCCGGCGCAGGAGCTCACCTGCATGGTGACCCGCAGCGGGGACGGCGGCGCCATGGCCGGGGTTGGCAGGAGGCCCCGCGCCGCCCCGACGGTGCCGCCCCCCGGGGGTCCCACGGCGGGCAGCCGGGCCCCGCGCCGTGCCGACATTGTGATGCTTCGGGTGCCGCCTGCACCGCGACCGCGACTGTTGCATAAAAGCTCAGCCGGTGCCCAACTGCGTCTTTGCAACCGCAGGCGAGAGCTGCGCGTGGGGGCCAAGAGCCGTGCCGCGTGCCGGGCTCCCCGGCGGGTATCCCCTACATGCACCCACCAGTATATTTTGCATATCGCTTGCTGGGCCCATTGAGGACTCCTCAATTTTCTGCTTTTACCCCTCTGTATTTTATAAGAATATAAGGAGAGATCTTCTGCAGATTTTGGAAGCAGGAGGCAGATTTCACGACAAATTCCTCTGAAGATCCACAGAGGAAAAAATGTTGCAATAACAGGAGGGACTAGGTGACCTCATGGATATTTTCTGCATTGAGCACTTGGGAGCTTGGGGTTCCTCCCAGAGCCTCCTGCATGCAGCTTTTGATGAGCTGCAGGGGAAGAAGAGAGGGTGTCTGTCCAGGAGCAGCCTGGGCAAGGGCCAAGATTCTGGGGTGTTAAGGGGGTTTCAACAAGTCCTCGGGCCTCTTTCGCCTTTGCAATAACCTGGATTTGGCTGCTTGGATTGGAGTGCTTCCCTTGCCCTGCCCATGCCGCAGCAGCGGGACACAGGGACACAAGGGGGGGCAGACCTTGCATCCCCGTGCTCCTCGCTGCTCTCCGGAGCTGCTCCATTGCCCGGTGCCCCGCGTTCCCCGCGCGTCCGTGCCCGCAAGCGCGGATATTGCCTGGTTTCCTGCAAGCCGCCCGCCCTCCCATCCTTCAAGGGCGACCCAAGGGCCCCCGCTCCCAAGGGAAACGGTGTGTGCAGAGCGAGGCCTCCCGCCATGCGCCCCTCTTCTTCCTCAGGCCGAGGATGAAGGCTTAGCCGGCAGGGAAGGGGGGCCAGCGTATGGTCTCCCCCCAACCCCTCAGCCTTGTAAGCAGCATCTACGGGGTCACGTAAACACAAACTCCGGCTCATCTCAGCAGCTGGGACTGCGACCCAGGGAAGGGCGAGGAAAACGCCCAAGCAGGAGGCAGAGGGTGGGAGCTGCTCGGAGCAGGGAGCAGCTGCACGGCAGGGAGGACACACCAAAAAAGCGAGGAGGCAGAAAAAGGCAAATTCAACCCAGTCCAGCAATTTCATCCATCCGTCTCTCATCATCCGTCGCTCTCTCACGGGATGGCCGGTATTTTCCAGATAAGGGAAAGCTATCCCTATGGGCCGTGCTTGGGTGGTGTCCTGGCATTTCCACCCTGTTCCCGGCCAGGAGCAGGAAGCGCAGAAGCTTTAGTACAATGGAACTATTTTATCATTGACAGTAACTATTTTCCTGGAGCATCGTAAATTAAGAAAACTCCAGAGAAGGCAGAGCCCTCCCTGCGAATTCAGAAGTTTCAGGACTGAGGTCACTTCTGCTGCTGCCCAAACACAAACGTGTCCCAACCCTGTGCAGCAGAAGTTCTGCCGACTTGGAAAAGCCGCGACAGGGAGAGATGAGACTCGGGGGGGATGTCGGGCTCTGACATAGGCGGGGAGAAAGGGACAGAGGGAATAGTGACCTGAGAATGCTGTTACACCCCTGGAAGGATGGAGCAGAAAGCTGACTGAAGTAAATAGTTCTCCTCAGGAGCCACCTGGGACGCTGGGTCCGGGCAGAGAGCGGGGAGGCGAGGCATGACGGTCTACAAAACCAGGCACCCATCCTGCAAGAACTAGGCTGAAGCGATGAAGCTGGTAGGACGCAGGTTTGCAGGCCCTGGCGTGTCCAGGGATTGCTTACGGGCCCCGGAGGAGCTCCAAGCAGGAGCTGCCAAGGGCCAGGCAGGGTCCGGTCCACCCCGCATGGGGCAGCCCAGCTCCGTGAGCATTGCTGGAGGTTCTCCAGGGACCCGCCTGGCCTGGGGGCGCCCGGCAGCCTCTGCGAACCGGGCAGCGGTGCAGACAGACCCACCTGCCCTTTGGACACAGGAGCCACCGTTCTGAGGAAACACATGGACATCAAGCACTAAGGAGACTTCCAGGAGCTTGCTCTAGTTCAAATACTCATGGAAATGAATAATCGCTTCCTCTCTCAACTTAATGGGGAAGAGCTATTCCAAGCTTTGTCTGGAACTGAAAAAAGAAGCATGTCAGGAAGCCAAATCCATTTGTGGGGCAGTAGAATAGAGTGCAGAGAAGTGCTGGTCTGACCCAGATCCGGTGCATGCTGATAAACCTCCCCGGAATCATTTGCTCTAAAACCCTTTCCCCAAAAAGTTGGATTCATGATGCAGTGTGCCACTGACCGATCCTTGCATTGCTCATCTGGGCAGGGACCCCTTGCCGAATGCCGACGTGGTGCGCCGTAAAAGCTTCCTCAACTTATTGCTGTCAGTAAGAGATGCTAATTCTGTGCCCGGCGAGAGCGTTCTGGTGAGGAAATGTCCCTAAAGTGCATTTGTCTCCCATACTGCGCAGGCTGGCGCATGCTCTGCGCCTGCCTGCTCGCCCCTCCGCACGCGGCTTTGCACCTATCTCAGCAGGGCAGGGAAACGAGTGCACGGGGGCTGATGTGGTCCACACTCACGTAACGAAGGAAAGCAAAGAGGTGAGCGGCTTTCAGAGTGTAGAGCCCAAAGCCATCCTTGCACAAAAGCTCGTGCGATGTAGATGCGCTGTTAGGCCTGGTTGGTATTTGGGGAAACTGAGGCCGGGAGCTGAGGTAGCCTAATTCCACAGGAAGGTTGATACTGAGGCCATGATTAGAGCCTGGATACCATGTCTTGTGTTTGGATCATGCTTTTTCCAGATCAAAGACAAGTCTCATTGAGTAAAAACAAGCAATTTTTCAGGTATCAAAAAACTGCAAGTCAAAGGAGTCCAGATGAGTTACATGTTCCTAACAATATCTTTTCATCCGTCCATCCATCCATCCATCCGTCCATCCATCCGTCCATCCATCCGTCCATCCGTCCCCCATCCTTTAGTCAAAAGGCAATTCTGTGCTGGATTTACAGAAAAAAAGAAGACCTCAGGTTGGAAGGAAGGGCCGCGGAAGCCATCCTCAGGAAATGGCAGCAACACCTCTCCATCACGCAGAGCGGGAGCACAGGCTCAGGAGCAAAGACCGGGCTGAAGGGGCTGCGATGCCTCACCGTGTCCTCGCCGCCCCGCTGGCTGCAGCCCCCCTGCGCAGACGGGAAGGACAGGGCGAGACACGCTCTGCTGCTGATGGCTCCTCGGCCACCACGGGCTGCGCCGCGATCGATGCAGTTGCTCCTCCACTGTGTCTCAGCTGCAATCGTTCTCAGCCAGAGTTGATGATTATTTTTCAATTAAGTCATAAGAAAAACAGAAAGCCCTGCGCCCTGTGCACACTACAGTCCCCCCTCTCTGCTGCCTATGATTGCCCATCCTGCAGAGCAGGATCCCCAGGGAGGGTCACACAGTGACATGGGGGTGCAGCAAAACCACACAGCCGGTGCAAAAGGGTCCTCGAAGGGGTCCGCACCGACGCGGGGCAGCAGCGACCTGCGGGTAGCTGTGGTGTTGCCTGCACTCGCTAACACGGCCATATCCCTCCCGAGGTTGCCCCCAGCTTGTGAATGATCACCCACCCAGCTGGGGAATCGCCCTTAACGCACTCAAAGCATTTGGAGCAACAGTGAGCATGTTTTCCTGCCGTCCTTCGGACACGCGTTGCTGAGAATGGTAAGCGTCATCCCTTCTAGAGTGAGGAACGCTCAGTGTCCGGAGCATGGAGAGACCGTGGCAGGGCTCCAGATGGCAGGAGAAGCTGACAAGTGACGGCACGAATCGCCCAAATGTCACACTGGTCACATTACAAAGCGAGGAGAGAAAAGAACAGGGCAAAAACTCCTACAAACCAGAATGCAAAATTGGGCTAGGTGCCACAGATTTTGACATCTAGTGAGGAAACCCTCCCGCCTGGGTTATGCTGTCAACTCAATATGCTGTCATCCTACCTGTATCCATTTAACGCGGGGAGCAAATCTCACGTTCAAGAAAATAAGAGAAAATTTAAAAGAAGAAGTCGGGGCTGGACAGAGCGCCTGTTTGGCAGGTGCCGGCCCGCGTGGCGTGCCGGTGCCGAGCCGGCGCTGGCCTGGGCGCTCCGGCAGCAGCAGCGGCCCTCCTGCTTCCAGCGCTAGCCCTTGTGCTCCTCTCTCAACCTCCGTGTCCCGTTGTGCCTCGTGAGGCTATGGAGCATCTGCTTGGATCAACTGAGAGCTCAGGAGCTGCTGGAAGAGCTACAGTTTTTACCCCGTGTTTGCACCTCCTCCTTGGACACTGCAACATCACCCACTATGCCCAAGAGACCCGAGAGGAGACACTGCAAATGCGCACAGCATAGGAGACATTCCTGACTTTCCTGGAGGCTCCAGCACATCCCTTCCCTTCCCTGGGCATGGGCTTCCCCAGTGCGATGGAGGCTGTGTGTTTTCTGGGCAGGAAGAGGTGTCAGAAGTAGTTTTTATATTGTGAAACTGGCAAATGGAAGCCTTGGGGAAAAGATCCAGTTTACACATTGAATTACTATCCCTGTGGGCCTGGGAACCTTCCAGGCTTGAAGGTACAAACCACTAGTTCCCTGGTAGCCTCGGACATCCAAGGGAGATGCAGAAGCTGTACTACCCAGGCCCTTGGGCTCACTGCAATTACCTCAGGTAGACCCTAAACTATAGTCCCTGAGACATCTTCACACCTCTTCTGTAGATGAGATGGAGCCACCTTTCCTTGGTGGCAGTGGGCACACGTTGCTGCTACACTGCATTCTGCATTCAGCTGCACGTTTTATATCCATCTCCTCCTACCTGCCACTCTTTGCTGGCTCAAAAGCAGTGCTGTGTTCCTCCAGTTTTGAGGAGGAGCTGGGCTAGGTGGGGTATGAGCTACGCCGGGTGAATCCTGCTGCGACCTGCATGCTTTGCATTAAACACGACAAGCAGCTTAGCATCCCCCGGCTGCCAGCGAAGTAACTTAAACCCCAGCACAGACGCACGGAGCCTTTCGAAAGCAGCAGCGTTTGTGGCAGCCCCGCCTGCCAAGTCCCGCTAACACAAAAGCAAACAGGAGCCACCGTGTGAGTTGGTGTTGCTATTCCCAGGCACGTGAAGCCCCGCGGGCCATGCAGAAAAGCTGTTGCTTTGGTTGGCATGGTGCTGGTAGAGCGCCGTGGCTCCTGCTAGGGCTGGCCACCAATATCTGCTTCTCCAAAGGCAGGAGGAAGGGGACAGAGGGTGTCTCAGCCCGGAGCGTCATCCCAAGGAGTGTTCGAGCAGGGCTCTGAGCAGCCTTTCTCTGCCTCCCCTGCCCTGAAACCAGGCCCAGTGTCCATCGAAACCCCAGAGCATCTAGACGCTCATCAGACACCTCAGGGTGAACCTGGCCCATGTCTGTCTTTTAGGGATGGGAACTATACTTTGCCCTGCTGCTATATCTGGAATTTCCGTCAATATGACAGATTTTCATGAATCTATCAAGCAGTATATCTGGATGAACAGTCTCTATTTGTGTGTGTACACACATGTATCTTATCCCGTGCTGGTTTTGCTGTATAAAGGCCAATCCAAAATTTCAGTAAACTATGCTTATTTTACATATATGGAAAAAAAAACAGCTAAAATTATGGAAACAAAGCTCTTTTAGGAGTAAAATAACACGCCGCGCGTTCTTCTACCTTCAGTCTCTTCTGTATCACACAATCACAGCTCTCGTTGCAGACAGGATGTCTGCAATTCTGCATCTGTGTCACGTGCAGCAGCTGGACACATCTGTCTCAAACTGAACTAAGCCCAGACTTTCTGCTAGGAGTGTGTGAATGCCGCTTGACCAAGCCAAAGGACTGACCTGCACATTTTACTGCATATGAACTTTTCAGAGCAGTCCGCAAACATTTTCTGGCCTTGACTGGTTTGCCTGGGAATACATGGCTGAAATCATCTAGTTGAGCAGGGCCTGGTTGCTTGTCAAGGAAATTAAGAAAACAACTGAAACAAATCTCCAACCCTTCCCTCTATTTTGAAGCTGAGAGAAAGAAAGGTCTGAATTTGGGGGGGAGAAAACCCCTATCTCAATATTCATTACAAGAAAGAATCACTGAACTCAAACAAGCATAACGACTGCCATTTACGCAAAGCAAGAGCAGTTTCTGAGGCCTGCCGTGTCTGTCTGGGCAGAGCTGGCACGCCGCGCGGGCTCGGCAGAGCAGGACCCTCGGCATACATGAGTGCGTGACTACACGCTGGTAACTCCTGAAAGGGTAAGAGAATTACGCACAACTGTCTCATTTTCCCAAAATAAATAAATAAATAAATCAGGCTCAGAAAACAGCTCCTCTGCTTTGCCTGGCATCCAGTTTCAAGCGGTTCCCATAGCCAACAAGAGGATGCTGCTGTTACGGCAGCTGCCCTGCAGCTGGGGTATTTGCGGAGTTCAGCATCAGCTATAAAATGTTGCCCTTCTCTGTACACCTGATTTGCTGATGAACCTGGAGTGATCCAATGCACCAAGTGCTAAAGGTACCACAACTTTCTCCAAAGAGAAGGACTCAAACCGTGACAGAAACAGATCCCGAAGCATGGTATCTGCGGAGTGACCCCTGGCCCTCCAGTTTTAGGAGCTGCGAACGCTTGCAAGGACACGGCTCTCCCATGTGGGCTTGCAAAGTGCTGCGCGGGGCGTCGCTGTTGCCCGAGAGCTCGGAGGGTGCCGGGGGCTCCGGGACGCGCCGGGCTCCTCCCCAGGACGGCTGCGTGAGCCGCGGCCGCCCAGTGCGCCCGGCGCTCTCCGAGGGCGTCTCTCCCGGGGCACGTCCAGCCGCCGCAGCGGCCGCGCGGCAGAACGACCTCCCGCTCGGCCACGGGCCGGGGAAGCCAAGGGCCGCTCTTCCTGCCTGCGACCGCGGCGATGTGGGAAATGCTGGACGGTTTCCTCCCCTTCCCCTTCCTCCCGGCCCGAGGCCGGCGCCAGGCCCGGCCGCCCGCTCCCGGCGCCGTTTGTCTGCTGGGAGGGAGGTGCCGGTCCAGGACTAGCAGCGCTGGCTCCGAAGGGGGGCACGGGAGAGGAGCCCTCATCCCACGGCAGCAGGAGCCCTCGAGGGCAGCAGCGAGGAGCTGGCGTGGAGCGGAGCTGCCGCCCACCTTTCCGAGTCCTGGGCTACGCCCGAAGTTCTTCCCTCGGACGTTCGGCACAACCCAAGCAGCCAGCTGTGACTTCCTCGCTGCACAACCGCACGCACAGCCGCGTTTCCCCAAAAGAGCCGGCTGCAGGGAGCGGAGCCAGGGCCTCTCCTGGAAAGCCGGGACGCGCTGCCTTCCCGGCGTGCCAGCGGCGTGCCCGTCCTCGCGGAAAGCGAAGCGCGCCGCGAGGAAACGCGCAGCGCGTCTCCTCGCCAGGAAGCTCCGCTCCGCTCCGCCTGCGACACGGCTGCCCAAACCGCCTGTCCCGAGACAGAGAGCCGTAACACACACTGGAAATCTCCCTTAAAGCAACGAAGCTGGGACTCTCAATGTGCTTTGAGGGGTATCCGTCTGGCAGGCGTGACAGCTCGGACCCACGGCAGAGACATCTGCACCCATTTAGTCCCATTAACCATTTAGTCCCCATTTAGCCCCTAGGAGTTTGTCCTCTCCTCAAGCGGACATCTAAAACGGATCAGCATTTGGGACTGCGGTGCGGTGACTCCGGCGCGCGTGGGTCCACAGGGCCAGCCCGCGCGCGGTCCGGATGGCAAAGCCGGCGCGCTGGACTTCCCTCTCAGGGAGCGCTTTTAAATTAGGTGATTAAAGTTAAATCAGTTAATTGAAAGCAGTCACTCTGGTTGCTTGGAATGCTGTTCAACTACCAAAAAGTATGTGTAATAAATTGCACATCTTAGTGATCAGCTCGCATTTGGATAACTTTGTATTTGTGTCTTATACTTAAAATTCTTTTTGGATATCAAGATCGTTATTATTTCCCTCCTGCAGCTGCTGTGTGCTACAGACATGAACCCATTTGCACGAGACACTTCAGCCTTTCAGCTGTGCTCTTTTGCCCTTTCCCTGAAAAAAGGGGACAAAATCCTGAGACACATCTTTGCGGGGCCCAGCGGCTGCTCATTAGGCACACTTTGGAATTGCTAAATCATTTTTAAGGAAAATAGACAATAGTCATCCTGACACACATACTTAGTGTCTCACAGGGCTGTAACCACCAGCCAGAATTTTGCTTTTTACTCAAAAATGACAGGAAAAACAGAATGTCTCACCTCTGACCCTTGGAAAGGGTCACACAGATGGCTTCCAGCACCGGCAAAGTTTTAGAACATGGGATAATTCCCATGCATATTAACTCCACTGCTTCCTCTCGCACAGCTACAAGACATTCGCAGCTGTAACCCACAGGTCCTGCACGCTCAAGCCACAAGAGCAGCGCCAGAGCGCTTTGCCAGGAAAGGTCTGCGCTGGAATTTCCTTCGAATACATATTTAGAGTACGAGAGCCGTGAAGCAGAGTTCCTCTCTGGACCTGAGCGTCCTCGGGGATGCGCAGAAAGCAGAGGTCGGCCGTACGAGCCCAGGAGCAGCCGTGAACCAGGGCAGCGGCGACAAATGCCGGAGCTGCGCCCCGGCCCTTCCAAGTCCCACCTGGTGCAGGTTCTCCACTGTTTGCAGAGCTTGAACCTCCTCCCAGAAATCGTGAGCTGGGCTTGAACACTTAACTGGGACGTCTTGTTCAAGCAGGGCCGATTCAGCTCATCTTTGCACAGAGCTCACCTGGGGGCTCCCCCCTTCCCCCGGGGTGCTCCCAGGGCTGGTGGGCCTGCTCTGCACCCCCAGGCTGAAGTCAGGGACAGGGTCGCTCCAACGCAACGGAGTCCTCGGAGTCCTCCACAGGGAGCACCGCACCGAGGGGTGGGTAAATCCTCCCGCTTGCAACCAAATTGCTCAGCCCCTCGCAGGAGCCTCTGGGTGAAGGCTTCGTTATACCCCACCTGAAAGACTCACAGAGCGCGGACCTAAAATCCCTCCCCCTGACTACAGGCAATGGCTAAGCAGGCAAGGAACAGAACAAAGGTTACTTTAAGAGAAAAAAAACAGCCTGATGAGAATCACCAAAGCCTCCACCCCAGCTCGCTCAGACCGGCCCGCGCGGAGCTTGTCCTCCCCAGCTGGAGGAGCTGGAGCAGCTCGGACCTCCCCAAGGATGTGCCGGCAGGCCCGAGCGGGGTCCTTGCCTTGTGCTGCCGTGGGGCGCGCGCGTGCACGGGGCGAGGGGCACGCGGTGCGGGGGGCCCTGCGCCCCGAGCGCATCTCTCCGCTGATGCTTCTTAGCCTTTGTGGATTTGCGCCCGGCTAACGCCAGGCAGCAGCCCATGCAGTGCTGTGTCCCTCCCAGTTACCCCGTGTTCCCGCGTGTTTGCAAGTCTCCTGGTCCCAGGGCATCTTTCTCTTGATCCAACAGACCTAGAGAGCTAGAAGGAAGGGCTGAAATGTGGCCATTTGTGGACGGGGACAAGCACTGGACACACTCACAGGTGCACCATTATCTTTCTTCTCTTAGGTCTTCATGCAGCAAAGAACCATTAGAGAGCAAGGAATTCTTTTTTTCCAAAGAAATCTGCCTTAACTCAGCTGGCTCTGTGGAGGCCAAGGTGGAGACAGACAACTACAGCCAAGCTCTTAGCAGTCTCCACGGCCCCGAGCGCTTGCTTGGATCAGTCACATTCCTGCTGTTTTCTGATTAGTCATTAACCGCCTGGATTTTTGCACAAATATTTGTAGGATGACCGCTCCTCCTACAAAGGGCCATATTTGCCTGCAGGCTTGGATGCAGATGTAGAATCCTCCTTTAGTCATTGTGACTCTCAGTTTTCGTTCACTTTTCTGTTTGAGTCTGTTCAAATGGCCACAAGCTGAAGCACCACAAGTTCCACAGAAACTTAAGGAATAAAATCTTCACAGTGAAGGTGACAGAGCCCTGGAACAGGCTGCCCAGAGAGGCTGTGGATGGAATCTCCTTCTCTGGAGATCTTCAAAAGCAGCTTGGACTGTGCCATGTGCTCCAGGTGACCCTGCGTGTGCAGGGCGGTTGGACTGGACGGTCTCCAAAGGTCCCTTCCAACCTTAATGATTCTATGATTCTATAAGAGGCTTAATGCAAAGTGATTAAGCAAAGAAAAGGTGCTCCATCAGTACACAAGTCTGATCCACCTAAGAGCAGATGCTCATAGTTCAGGTAGATGAGTTTTACCGTGTAGATACTACTTTTTAACTTCCAAGGCTCCAGAACACGGTATCTTTGGCGCTTCCATAGGGTTCTAACTTGCCTGTGTGAAAGGAGCTCACTCAGTTTAGGTCCAAAAGCAACATAACTGGCCCTTGCACTAATGTGGATGTGCAGGTCTGTGGGCTAGGCAGACAGGACACATCTAGCAATCACACGTCTTAGAGAAAAAGGCTCTCTGTCCCCTGATCCTCGTCACATCACCAAGTCATTTATTTCCCAACAAATGGAACATCCCTGGGGAAATACAGTCTGGCAGCATTGCAACAAAAATACTACACACTGTAATCCCTGCAGGCCTCCTCGAGGCTGCTTGATAGAAAATGCCTCCCACCTGAGAGAAATGAAATCCAGTGTCTGGACAACAGGATGATTGTTTTGTAGATATCCCAGAACTTCATGGCCTTATGGGAGCAAGGAGCAAACAGCTTGGAGTAATGACAAGTCCTGTTGATATATCTGAAGCTAGAAACTCGGACATTGCCAAAAATTACACTAGGGATCTTTGTATTTGAAGACTCCCAGTGAAAAGACCACCCGAGCAGACGGGGTAGAATGGTCCACACAGCGCGAGAAGGGTAAGGTGTCACTGCAGCGCCGAGGCGGCATGGATTTGGAAGCTCGTTTGCAGGAAGTGGTTGCAGAAGGGGGATGTGCAGGACCGGAGAGGCGATGGGGGAGAGTTTTGAAGGCCTGGCTGCATTTCTGGGAGATGGATGGGAGTCAGAGCACTGAAGCGTCACCGAACAGGTGACCAATACTCCCTGCTCCCACCCAAACCAGATCGGTACAGTATGTGGGAGACACAGGAATGATCCAAGAGAGCCAGGAAAGAGCTTCCTGTCCCCAGATTCAAGATGTGCTGAGAAAGGGCACTTTGATCTGATGGTGGCCAGAAAAGCACACTGCAACCTGGCCTGCTCAGCGCATTTACTCACCATTGCATTGCAGAACCAGCATCAAAACACTGGTGCTTCTTAACTCCTTCCACTTACAGCAATGACAGCAGTGGAAGCATCAGCAAATATTCCCAGGCCCGAACATTCTTCCTCAGGACAGAAAATGAGCAGATCTTGCAGCAGTCTGAGCAGCCTTGGACAGTTTCATCTCGCTGTTTCTTCCCTCCCAGGCTCAGAGGCCTCACTGCTCCTCACCAGCCATTCCTGCCCCCGCGGCCCTGTGCTCATGGATCACGGGACAACGCTCACCTTTTCCAGCCGTGCAGAGTAAAGGTGAACCCCCTGCAGAAAGTGCTGCCGTTTGATCTCTTTGGCACCTCACTGACCCAGGACAAATCCTCCTCAAAATGCCACTCCAGCTTCCCGGGCTAGGGGCTGGGACCTGGCAAAGCCAGGTCCTTTGGGCTGTCCCTCCATGTCCCATCATCCTAAAATATTAACAGCAAGGAAAGCAGTTAGCTGCAGTTTCAAAGCACTGAAGAGAGGTAGCGCAGTCCAGACGTCCTCGGCTAGGTTTTCCCGGTGGCACTCGGTATGTTAACCCAGCAGCTCCCACCAGAACCTGTTGACAGAACACGGCTCCCAGGGTACGTGGGGGCCAAGCCAAGCCCAGAGGGAGCCCCTTGGGAAATCCTGCTACTCCAGGGATGCCCGCGGGAAGGACACGCGTGCCAAGGGCGCCGCGCTGGGAGCTGCCCGGCCCGGGGATGCAGGAGCCCTGCGCCAGGGCACGCGGCACGGGCGCACGGCG
>VZSV01000112.1:372941-396757 GCA_013398735.1 Nothocercus julius | reverse complement strand
CTCCCGCGGCCACAGCCGCTCCTCGGGGCGCCGGCACAGCCCGAGGGCTCCCTCTGCTCCGCTCCGCGCGCCCTCCCCAGCGCACGGGGATGTAAGAGGGGAAGAGGAAAAACGGCCAAGGAAAAAGCCTAAGGGCTCCCTCTGCCGCTGCGAGCGCTGGGAGCGACAGGGAGGGACCAAGTCCGTGCGCACAGCCCAACGGCCCCATCCCAGCTCCCTGCTCTCCTAGGCCCAGTTCCAGGGCTGGAACCTGAATTAAAGCAGACTCCTCCCGGTGGTGGCCAGTGACAGGACAAGGGCTATGAGCTGAAGCACAGGCAGTCCCATCTCCATGGGAGGAAGAACCTCTTTGCTGTGCGGGTGCCAGAGCCCTGGCACAGGCTGCCCAGAGAGGCTGTGGAGGCTCCTGCTCTGGAGACCTTCCAACCCCGCCTGGGTGCCACCCTGTGCCCCGTGCGCTGGGTGTCCCTGCTGGAGCAGGGGGCTGGACTAGAGGGTCTCGAGAGGTCCCTGAACCACGCTGGGATTCTGCGAACCCGAATTAAGGCCATCTCCCAGGCACGACCCTGCGACCTGGCACAAGAAAGCTCACGCGGACATGCCGAAAAGCTGTGAAAAAAGGGATTCACTTTTTCTCCTTCTTCTGAAGTGCATTTGGGTGAAGCATGAGAAGTTTTGGGACTTCTGCTGTCGGGTGGGTTTGTGCAGCATCCAGCCCTGCAGGCTCTGCAGCCGCGACCTGAGCCCCAGCAAAACATCAGGCTATTGGCGCTTTAAAAAATGGGTTATATGGAGTGCTAAAACTCAGGCAGGATTTAAGGGGAAAAAATGACAAGAATGGAAGACCATGCAGGTCAAGAACATACCTCTGCCAGGGCAGAAGTCACAAAGCCAGAAAAGGGGCAGGCCCAATCAACGTAATCAAACTTGCAGTAGGAAACCGTGAATAAGTCTCAGCAGCTGAAGTCTCCTTTAATCTGGAGACACCACAGTAGTCACAGCCAATGGGCCCGTCCTTTCAGTGAAGCGAGAAGTGACTCATTTACTCCGGGGGTTACTATGGAGCTCTTTACACACTGCTTTGTAACTCTCCCAAAATGAAGCAAACAGCAGGAGGCTGGAGCAAGCTGGCAGCACAAGGAGTCGTGACTCAGCAGGTCAAGGGGGTTTCATGCAGGAGTCCAGGGCACTCGGGTATGAGCCCACTGGGCTACTAATCCTAAAATAAACCCTCCTCTTATCTTGGTGCCCGGCAGGCAGAAGTCGGGAAATGAGATACTGTTTTTCTTTTTTTTTTTTTTTTTAAACTAAAGGAAAAAAGAATTGGGGATGAATACGAGGAAAAACAGATCACAAAACCCAACTCCTGAAGCAATCGAACAACTCAAATATCCAAGAACTGGAATTCACAGAGATAAAAAATAACCGGAGAACATCAGTGAAGGGGGAAGGTCGGCCTGGCAAGCGCTGAAGCTATTTGAAGAGTGGAGCCAGTAGCTGCTGCTCAGCCCCTGCGAGTGCCCCGTCAAACCTTTTCTTGCTAATACCCCCAAAATTCTCCTCCCTGCGTTGCTGCTTTGCCCTTGTTGCTTGATGTGCTGCGCCTGGCAGCCCTCCCTCTGCACAGACCCCTGCGGATCCGCAGCAGCAGATACCAGCTGAAGGCAGCACAAATACGCCTAGCAGGGACCCTACTCTTTCATCTCACCAGCGGATCACTGGAAATATGGAAATTGCAACCCTGCACGTCTCCAGCTCCTACGGACCCAGCAAAGCTTCAGCTCACAGGAACTTTCACGCCCTAAACAAACCCTCCTCTTCTCTCCTCTGCCCTGAGACATGAGAGGCAGGAAAGCACTGATGAGCCCTCATTTAATCCAGGGGGATCTAATTCTGCATGAAAACGGGGCACAGGGGTGAGCTGAGGGCTGCCAAGAGCAGGTGCTGGCCATGACTGCAAGGGTCTTTTCACGCTACGAACTGGAGGATATTGGAAGAGGCTGGTGGAGGTGGCAGGGGTGGCCCGGGAGCTTCAGTCCTAGGTTTATTGCTGTCCCACGCCCAGCAGGACCATGCAGCTCCCCAGCACAGCAGACGTAGCTCGTCCTTTTGAACATTGAGCCACACATGATGTTCTGCAGGAAGATGGCATGTCTGTCCCCAAATCGGGGCTGTTTGCAGCGAAAGGGAGGAGGGAAGCTAGAAATTCCTTCCTTCCAGGAGCCTTGCAAACAGCATTGGGCCCCAGCCAGCATCCAGGCTTAACCCTCCCAGCCCTGCTCCCTTCGGTCTCCCTAAGTGTCACTCTTGCTTAGTCACTGTGGCTTTTTGTTGAGGAAATACCAAGTGGCCCAAGACCCTATGCTCCAAGGACTCGGAACAGCTCTGCCTGCAAAGTGAGGATCATTTCAAGCCCACCTTTCTGCAGTGCTTGCAGACTCGGAGAAGCACTTTGCTGTTCTAGAGCAAGTAGTAAATATATATTTACTATTGTTGCTCTTGGGTTATTTCTATTTCTTTAAACTCTGAAAATTCAACCACCCAGCCCGGGAGGTTGTAGGTGGGGCCATGGTTATATAGCTAAAGCTGGAGAAACCAGCCCGCTGTGGATTCCCCAGGCTCGTCTGAAGAAACACATTCAGAGAATTCCCCTTGGCTGCAACTCCCATTTCCCGATTCACAGGAAACCCCAGCAGACAGCAAATACAAATCAAAGACTATCACACCCAACTAGAGAAGTGATAAAGGACCTGGACCTGCTCCATGCTGCAGCCAAATGGGATGAAATGCCAACTTCTCCGAAGCCAGAAAACTGGATGATTGCCGAGAAGCTAAAAATAAGCCAGAGAGGGCTATATTTAAAGGTACGCAGTAATACACATCTCTGTCCTTGATGAATAAACCGCAGTTTCCAGAAAAGCACTCAGTATTTTCTAGGTGTGGCTCGGAGGAAGCTCTGACAACAACAGAGCAGCTTTCAACGCATTTTACAACAACTACCTCGTGGCTGTGGCTGTGCCAGCGCTGGCCCTCTGGTATCAACAGGAAACTGGGGACATGCTCAGCAGGAGGGCCCGGCTGCCCCTTGCTGCTGGACGCGCCAGCCCTGGGCTCGTGCGGCCCCGTGTGGCCATTAGCACCTTCTCCTCTGTGACTGAACTTTGTCGTTTGCCTTCATTCATTAACTCGATAAGTAATCCCTCTTAAATTATGTTACTGCCTGTAAACAGAGCACAGCCACGAATTATAGAAAGGACACCTGATCTGGTTAAACAAAGCCTTACTTTAATTTCATTTATAAATATATATTTACAAAAAGAAGGTATCAATCCAAAGAGTTAAACAAACGCACAGCTCCCAAGTATTGCTACAGTACAGAGAGAAAAAAAATTCATTAATACAATCCCACAATTTACAATACCCACTATTCAAAAAGAAAATGCATTAATTTAAAAGAGCTCATCAGAAGTTCAGAATATCCCCTGATGTAAAAGCATCATCTGCCTTGACAGCATTACATGACAAGAAGGAACCAACCCTTTTTGTACAGCGCTTTGCACCAAATTTGATCCTTTTTCCATCTACATGAACATTATAACCTCCAGTTTCATGATCATATAAAAGACTTTTTCCCCAGCCCAAAGATTGCTTCAGAGCACATTTCGGGAACAGCATATTGCCTGGATTCGAGCAATGTAAACATCTTGCAAAGTCCATGCTAACACCAGGTGTTTAGATAACTCTGTAAGAGGAGTATTTAAAACACCCTTCTGGTCACTTAACAGTGAGAAGTAAAGGGCCGTGAGTTCAGATTGAGCTCTGGTTTAAATGGTTAACCCAAATCAACAGAGCCTCAGTAAATTCTTAGTAAATTATCAACACCCAATCTGCCACATGTCCCACTATCCTGTGCCAAGGATCTGACAGGTCACAATATGCTAAACCCTCATGGCAGACTTCGAGATAAACACGGAGGGTATCAACTGCATTATTATTGTATAGCCTCCACGCAATGCCAGATGGCATCATTTTAACAGCTTTTGTCAGCCAGCAACTCAGGGAATTGCTCTGCCTCTGAACTCGTGTGGGCACCTTTCCTCGTAACCTGCTCTCGCTGCAGACTCCATTCAGACACAGGTCTAAAGGCAGAAGAGGGATTTTGTGTAACACCCAGGGGTTTAATCATGATCTTGGCAAGATGTTACTGTGACATCCAAGAATACCTCCAATAAAAGACCAGAGCTGCTTCAAAGCCACTTTGCAGGGTTTCCACTAGACCTCACCAATAGACCTCCTCTTACTAAAGCCAACACGTCCTTTAAATCCGGAGACCTCAACCAGCTCATACTCAGAGTGACCCAAACCACAGAACGAGAGAAAGACAGAGATCTAAGGAAGAGGGGTCTGAACATTGTAGTAAGTAGCAATTACCTCCACAAATAAAATCAGGTAACTCTACAGCTGAAACTCTTTGAGGTACCAACTGCTGGATGCTGTCGGCTAACTGAAGCCTTGGCTCATGCATGGTTTTTCTGAAGAACGCTCAGCTTTTCTGTCTCTATTCATCCAGTACACGCAGACCCTGTGTGGGAGCCAACTATGATGGTTTTTAAAGTTTAGGCAAATTAATTCAAATCAAACTGAAGAAACAAAACTGCTAGAGAAAAACTGAATGCAAGTTGCTAAGAGTGTTAACCTGAAGTCTCGCACAATTTATTTACTTCTTTCAATTCACACACTGTTTATGCAGCTCCCAAATTCCATGGTCAAAGTAGCATTCTCCGAGTTCACCACTTCAAATCCAGCCTGGCTTAAGGCTTCCACCATCCTCAAGATGCTGTCTGGTCATCTTTAGCCACAGTCTGCAGAAGGGAAAGAGAGCACAACACATACAGCTATTTCAATCACCTGACTGGATTCTAGGGCAACATGTCCACTTCTACCAGGAACTGACACTGATCTGGACCGTAGGGTAACCACTGCAGTGTAAGATCATTCAAAAGCAAACCCAGCTTCAGAAGAGCACAGTCATACAATAACAGTATCATTATGGCTGGAAAAGACCTTCAAGACCATCAAGTCCAACCACAAGATCACCCTTCAAGTTCATCGAGTCACAGCATATTGCTGAGAAGAAAGGCTCATCAACATTTCACTTCTGCTCACTCTAACGACAATTCCAAGAAACATTTATGAACCTGGCGAAGCAAACCACCTGCCACTTGCACAAGACAGACAAGAGCCACAGTCAGGAAACCTGGGGAAAAATTCTCTTCATGACCCAGATGGAGAAAAGCTTATAGACAAAAACAGATTTGACTGCACAGGTTTGACAGGCTTCCAAATCCTTGGAAATCTTACCTGCCGCAAGAACTGCTTTCCAAGATAACTGGTTGCCATGCTTGTCAAGTTCTTCCTGCTGCCAACTTTGCACCGGATATAACCATAAAGGTTGGCTCCCTGGAGCACCACCCCCATCACAACCACTGCCTGAGACACGGCAGAAAACAAGAGTCAGAGACTTGCACGTAACACGCAAAAGCTGTTACTGACTTGGAGAATTCAACTCACCAGCCATTTCACTTTGAAAGAAAAGAGAGCGCTGAATGCAAATATCACCCAGATCATAGGACAGGTGATCAGACCTAACCAGAAAATTCGAGACTCTGCTTCTGATGAGCTTTTATTCCCTTGTGCTGATACCTAGAAACAGAATGAAAACAGATCTGAGCAGACTGCTTTATTGTACAGTATACAATGTTTTTACAAACGGTCCCAAATCAAGATGCCTCCAGGTTTTTGCCTGCACGTGACAGCCCTCAGAGCTTTCAGAGTCAATTTCTATGTTACATTAAGATCTTTCTGCAAAAGATGTTTCTATTTAAGGGTTCTTTTTGTCAATTTTCTATCAGAAGCATCAGTGGAAACAGCATAAAGTTTTCTTGGAAAGTTTGCTGGGTTGCTAAACAGCCCCAATATGTTTTGGGAATGGCACATTTACTATATTGTTCAGTTTATACAACGTAGTAACAGTAAAATGAATAAAGTTTTCACACCAGAGAACTTTGTAGGTTGCAACATGACATATAAACATTTACTACACATTATGGGAAACTTTTAGGTTACTCTCATAGCCAAAAAAAACACCTCAAAATAATTTTTAAAAAACCTAAAAATGTAGAAAGTTGAAATAATCTTTATTAGCCTACATGAAACAAGCAGGTGGTTACAGATTTGTGTTTGGAAATAAATGTCTACATTGCACAATATACCACACAAATATAACTGCTAATTAATAGGGGCTTTATCAAACTAAGCAATGAAAAAATATATAAAAGTCCTTTACCTTCCTGGCTTCAAATACCCAGTGACTTCTACCATCATCATCCACCTGGTTCCACCAGCGAAGGCCAACCATCAGTCGCCCTGTGACATTCTGAAGAAGAAAAAAAAAAAGCAGTAAGATTTCAATTTTCTGCTAAGAAAGATGGAACCTGGGAGCTGGCTTAAGAGACCATGCAATCACCGCATGCATCACAGAACAACATATAGGGATCAACCTACAAATTTAAAAAATACAACCAATTTCTTATTTTCTAAGTTAATCTAACTGCTTTTGTAAGTCACTGAACAGGATGTGAAGATGAAGGAGCAAACAAGGGTCTGAAGTCATGGCCACTCTTCCCTTTTGGTAACCATATACGATCCCTCTGCTTCCGGGCATGTTTTTCTACCCACTAACATGCTGAAATTCTTTTGATGCCCCAGTGAACCAATTCAGACAACTATTCTCGTAGAAGACTATTCTTATTCTATTTGCTGGGTTCATTTCAGCAGGCCTAGCAAACCAAATAGGCTCATTAAGCAGTAAGACAAGGATGAAGGTTGACACAAGGGGAATGACAAGAATGGGACTGCTGCCTCCGTGAAGAAGGAGCTGTCACATTAGCTCACCCTTCTCAAACTGTATCCTAAAAATGAAGAGATGAGCTGCTTTAAAAAGAAAGCAAAATGGAAGTACTGCAAAGAGCCATGCAGTTTTGATTTAAGGTTGACTATACAGCAGCAGATAATTAAGATGAAAAATTCTACAGAAAACAGCCTAAGTTGCAAGCTGAGCTTTCCAAGGAATGAAGACAGGAGTAAATTAGGAATTAGGGCTCTCATGTCTACGCTGGTGGGGTTTTTTTCCCATTATATTCAGTGCAACAAAAAATTACTGTAATAATTCAAAGACAAGAATATTCTTGGCATTTTTAAAGTGATTTTTATGGCAACAAAGCTATGTCTTCTTAAGTTAAAAAAAAAAAAATGTTCTCTTTGATTTTGAAAAAGAAAGATTTAAGAGTTATAATTTTGTAACACTTTACAATACTTCATAACACTTGAGGTATTTTGGGGATTATTTCCTTGGAAAGGTGAAGAAGAGTTGCTTTTTTTGTTACCTTCATATCACAACAGTTTATTATTGAATTATTTAAGCACGAGAGGAACTTACCTTCACAGCCCAAAAGTCACATGACAAGAGGAGGATAATTGTCACCATACAGGCAATGAAGCTGCTGGTTAGGAGCTCACAGAGCAGATAGACAACTATGGCACTGACTCGGAAGAACAAGTGAAAGAACGATGCCACCGGGTGCCTGGAACAACACACAGGAAGTACAGCACAGTCACAGCCTCCCAAGCAAATTCACAAAGAAATGATACTATCATCGTGATCTCATGGGTGAGATCTGCCACCTCGCAGGCAGGAATTGACCCTGCTGCATGAGATCAGCCTCTCCTATTACAGACGTGGTTCCCATGCCCAAAACTGCAGAAGAGCTTCTATCACAAAGAGCCCAGAGTCACTATCAATTAAAATTCCTTATACTCAGGAAAAATCTTAACTCAGAACCCCCAGAAGGCATCAATACACATGGGTTGATATATTTTCAGGAATTGGCACTTTCCATTACCCAGAAATTAATTATTACTTCTAACTAAATAAAAATGATATTTGTTGTTACCTATATTGACATATAACAGCAGCTCTTCCTTTATCACACTTGTGTCTAGGACTCCACTAGTCACAAACCTTATTTTAGACTTTTTGGATCTCCTGGATACTTCATCATCTGCATCAAAGAGGGACACATCTTCAGTGTCATCATTGCTGTCCTAAGGAGAAGGACAGACACAAAAACTCACGTGAGAAAGAGAGGATCACTGTTCTCAGCTTCCAAAAGGGACAACTGGGACTATGAGAAGAACTACAAGGACATCCTAAGAACAAAATAAATAGAAAACAGGAAGATGTAGCCACAAGCAAAAGAAAAACATGTAACAGTTGGATTCTATTCTAACTATTATCTATTTTGTGGTTTCTGAAATCTACTTAAACTCATCCTAGGAGCCCAAGGATCCCATCCGCAGCAGCAAACTCTACAGCTAGCCTAGGGCTCACTATTCACCTGCTTCGCTTTTGCGGAACCATACACCAAAGCTGCTGCCACAGCGTGCAACAGGTTGAAAACCTCTGCGTTTTAATAAGGTTTCTCATACTGCATCAGTCATGGAACTTGAAGGATTTTTTTTTGTTTGTTTGTTTTAATAGAAAGAGGCTGTGACTTTGCTACAGGTCTTACGGCAAAGGCGAGCAAGAAGCGGCGGGGAATTCCCGCAGAGCCCCGTTTTCCAGCCGGCCCTCAGCCGCTCGCGGCCGCCTTGAGGCTCGTGGGTGCCCCCGCGATAACAGCGAGGCTGCCAGGGCTGCGGCCCGCGGGGCTCCCTGCCCGGCCCAGCCCGGTCCGAAGGGGAGGAGAGCCACGAACGCCGGGGCCCGGGGCCCGGCCCCGGCAACTGCCGCTCCCCTCCCGGCTGCGCCGCCACCGCCCGCCTCACCTGCCGGAGCATCGTTGGAGCCGCCGCACTTCCGGCTGTCCCACTACGTCACCGCGCAGAGCCAATCACGGAGCGCGCCGCCCGCGGGAGGCGGCCGCGCGGCGCGTGCGCGCGGCGAAGGGGGCGGTGCGCGAGACGTGGCCGCTGCGCCGCGCGAGTGACGTCACGGGGGCGGCCGTTGGCGACCGTTAGAGCCGTTGGCGGCCGCGGTTGAGGGGGCGTTTGAGTCTCAAAGCGCTTGACCTATAAAGAAGGCGAAACAAACGGGCTGTTGAGGCCGGGAAAGAGATGTGACTGTCTTTACTTACCTGCTGAGACACCTATCGTGAATTTGTGAAGCTTGGCAGCCTCTGACAGTTTTTATAAGCCTGTGTGTAATGGGCCTGTGTGCAAACCGCACTGGAATGGACCCCTGCCCGGAGTAGGACTCCTCCGGCAGAAAGTGGCATCAACCACAGGTTTGTGCACGGTTAAGAAACATTGAGGCCTCAAGACCTCCAAGGCTGGAGGCTCTGTGGGCTCCTGACTACCTCTTTTGCTACAGTCCTTAAGTGAACCATCAGTGAAGGAAGCAGGAAGGATTTTTGCCTTTAATACTGTGGATTTTACACTTGTGCATGAACAGGGGATGGGCCTGAATGCCATGCATTGCATAATCTTCTCAAAAGCATACACTAAAAGCTCTATAAAAGGAGTATTTAATAACTGGTGTGAGCATCCAACTACTAGTGAGAACACACATAAAAAGAGCCCGAGGAAAGTTGAGAATTACCCTTTTTTTGACTTGGAGTCAATGTTTCTTGGATTGACCAAAAGAATGATAATGAAACGTAGCCTGCAGTGTTGCACAAAGCTGAATATATAAGAGAATATCCACTGGATTTGATGGTATTTTGAGGATTGATTCACCTCCCACTGTGCCTGTTCTGAGAGTTTTGCTGTAAGAAGCTTCCTGAACTGAGATCTGAATGACAGACTGGGAGAGTTTGTGAATACTGGGTGGGGGTATGCACTGAGTAAAAGAAGTTGGGAAGATATGTTAAATTCCAAAGAAAGCTTGGTACCATACGAAGTTACAGTGATGTGTGAAGGGCAAAGAAGTTTAAATATGGTCTTCACGGCACAACAGGCACAAACAGAAACATGGGACGTTCCATTTGGAAATGAGAAGCATTTTCTTAGTGTGAGAGTGGTTGAATATGGAAACAGTTTGCACAGAGAGCTTGTGGAGGCTCCATCCTTTGGAGATGCTCCAAGGGATCCAGTTTGGTTTGGTGGAGACCTGGACCTGGTTCAACCTGCTCTGATGACTCTGACGGAACCAGGGGACTGGACCAGGCCCTGTCTAGAGATACCTTCCCACCTCATCATTTAAAATTGAGTAAATCCCTCTAGGACCTAGTAATAAGAAGAATGTTTTTGTTCCAGTACAGATGAACCATTTCTTCAGGAAGACTTGCCTTAAACAGCAATGCTGTGTCTATAGTAACCCACAGTAGTTACTATATATGTACCTTAATATAGTACCTATCAATATCAAATCCCCAGAGAGGAGTCACCCTAGTGGCTGCCTTGAGAAATATTTAAATTAGCCCAAAATACTTATTAGAAAAAAAATAGAGATTTCTTTTATGTTTATAAATAAACTAGAGGGATCACAAGATAACACCATAAGGGACCCAATATATTTAAGAAGCTCCAGATAGTGGTAGTTTGTTGGAGTGATGGATTACCTCAGATAAATGTATTAAGGCCAAGTTCAGGAGCAGCTATTTTCCCCTCCTTAGTAAAGGAACCTATAGGAAGCCCTTTAATTTTCCTGGACCAGGCCTTCTTGCACTCTCGTTGTTGGTCCTCTATGAGTTTTGTCTGGTTTGCCTGATACTGAACTGTTGTAGCTTCCTCATACGCCGCCTGCTGCTTTCTTGTCAGAAGCCTGAATCCGCTGTTAACCCGATAAGGGTCTGCTGCATATTGAAGGAAGGGCTTTTTCTTTCTGGAAACTGCCTCCGTTTTCACTTGCATGACCATGGGGGTTGATTTGATTGGATCAGAGGACGTTGTGAAGCGGCCGATCAGCTGAACGCCAGCTTCAGGAAGGGCAGTGACTTTACCAGAGCCGCGGGGAGCTTTCTTTTCTTCCAGTGCACCACAGTACAACTTGGGACGTATGATGGACGGAGCAGGAATGGAGGACTTCACGAGGGGCCCATGCAGAGAGTTTATTAGCTTGAGCCGCAGCCTTTTGCTTTCAAAGGGAGTTGAAATTCTTTTCATGGTCAGAGAATCACTGTTAGATCTCATGCGCTGGAGCTCGGCTGTCTGATCCTCTCTGTGCTGCTGGGGGGTTTTGGATATTTGCATTTTTTCAGAGTGTTCCTGCTGACGCCGTGGAGGTTCCCCTGCCTCTGCGACTGCTGGCGCGCGCCTCATCCAGGAGCTGCCTGGAGCCGACTTGCAGCCGCTCTGCAGTGCATGAACAGTTAAGAGTATCCGGTAAGGGAACAGCGGACAGCTTTTCTTCTTGTGCTGCAGAGTGGCTTCTGTCCTGTCACCAGGTGCATAGAGGGAAGAGCCATATTCAGTTTCAGCATCTGTTTTCAAAAAAGCAAAACAAAATAAACACTGCCTGAGCAGAGTTGGTGTCAAGGATAGTTCTTGTGATCATTGGTGGGGTATTACCACAAGCCAATGCCCGTTGCAGTTTGCTCAGCCTTAGCCTCACTGCTGATGCTGTCTTTCTCAGCCTGTGGTTTGTGCATTGCAAAAAGGGTTAAATTCTCATAGATATCTCTGAAGTTCCCAGTGTCTGAAAACCACTTTGAACAACTACTACTCAGAGCTGAATATGAATTGGGATTGCAAGACATGCTTCATAACCTACCTGTGGTGTCGCAAGTCACTGTGGGAGCAATATGTGATGTGTGACACACCACGATGGATTGTGTGGTGATGCCCTTAGCAAAAAACATGATTTAACAAAAAACATGTAGGACACTGGGTACCATGGCCTTGCCATGCAGCAGTTCACTTTGCCACGGTGTTCTGCAGCACTGTGCCCTTTGCACGTTACCCTTTTGCAGCACAGCTCTGTATTTCCAAACTCGTCAAATTCTGCCCTGTGGAAGTATATTTCATACAGCATTAGGTTGTAGCTCTGAAAGGCAGAATGCAGGAAAATAATGAAAATCATTACTCCTTGTTCTTCTGGCCCAGAGTTTAGAACTGCTGGCTCTGCAAATACATAAGGCCTTAGATCTCAGTAACAGGCACCATGAATTTGGGAGTGAAGACATTAGATCGGCCGATCTAAGCTGTTCTGCTGATTTTAAAATCTGTCTTTTTTAGACTCTGAGATTTCTGTATAATTCCCAACTGATTCTGAAATTAAAATCTGGGAAGGGCTACAAATTAAGGAAAAAAAATGTCATATGGTCAAAACCCATGTTTGTGATCAGTGCTATTTTATTTTCAAGTTTTAAGTTACCATGTCACCATTGGCTGGTTGAAACAGTTTGCAAAAAAATTATTTTTAAAATGATTTTCTGTATAACTGGTATTGATCTGTTTTACCTGCTGCAAACCTTCCTTCCAGAATGAGCATTGGACTCTCTTGTAGAGATCATTGCTTTTTATTTAATCAATTCATTTATCTTAGGGGCACTCATATTAAGAATTACTGTCAAACCTGGCTTTAAAGAGTTCTTACCAGTACCTGGCACTGTTCTTGCAGAATATGACTTTTCTAAGCCGATCATATGGGGCTTTTGGTTATCCGGAATGAAAAGGCTTTTCTGCTCCTGAATGTTGAAAGATGTTTTGCTTTTGAGCACATTCTGTGGTGACTGGCAAGCTGCCGATTTCATCATTTTATGGTGGAGAGCTGGAAAAGAGAATAAATAATCTCCAGAAACTTTAATGGTGATAAAACATTAAAAAAAAAAGTGGGAGAAATTAATATGTCATAACTGATAGGATTTCAAGTCCTGTCACCATTTTGCCTCTTACCACAACTTCTAAAAACCTAGGTTTTAGATAAGTATTTGCTTGGCAAAAAACATCATAGGCAATCCAAAGACAATGTAGCAAACGTTGATTTAAAAAAATATTAATATGAAATATGTATGCATTCAACTTATATATATTTATTGCCACTAAAATTAACATATGGTTAATTCCTAGCTTGTTTCCTGCTTCTGCAAACTGAGTCTTTCACTGAGCAGAGCTACACCAGAGAAGTTGGCATTTGATGGTCTTAAAAGCACGACAGCTTTCTTAGCCCATCATGTTGTCTGCAGCACAGCTTGAATGCAGCACTGGCAGTTTGTGATAAATACTGTGTTAAATACCTGCTGCAGACTTAAAAAAAAACAACATTATAAAGTTAGTTTAAAAGGTGCCAATTTGTGTACAGTTGCATTTCCCAGTGATGGCAGATTTTGAGGGCAGATTTTGCAGCTGGGAAGAGGAGAAGGAGGAAGGAGTTAATAAATAATTCAAACACTGAATCAGCTGCAGATTTCAATACACACCAGGTATGAGAATGTGAATAATATCAGTGATTTCTGCATTATTCAGTTAGAAAATGACAGAGAGTTGATTAATGTGCTGAATTTATATCAAACCTTCTTTTCAAAAAGGGGTAATTTCTTGGCTTTTGTGAAGCCTTTGCAGAACTGCTTGAGGTGCAGCACTACATCTGCCAGATTGCTCCGTAAAGCATGGAGAATCTGCAGAGTGACTAGGGTGAAGCAGCAGGTGCTTGAAGCTATTTCAAAACTCAGTTTGGAAATTGGTGCCAAAGTATTGCAAAGACTGTGTAGTACTTTGAGATATTCCACAGCCTTTTGGTGACCGGCAGCAGATCAAGTAAGACAGCATGAGCTGGTCAGCATCTTTCATCTCCAGAGGAAGCTGATAAATCTTCTGACTGACTTTGCCCCGTTTCATTCGCAGAACGGGTGTCTTGCTCATAAGCGCTTTGTGCGGCTCCTTTTTCTTTCCTGGCATCTCTCGGTCGGTCTTTACGTTATAGTTCCACTGGACATCCTCAAACTGGAACATCAGCAGGCAGCTCAGTGCGTTGATCACCATCCTGGAGAAGGGAGGGGATGGGGTTTAAAGCCTGATCTGTCCTTAGCGCTGCGGTGATCAGCTAATGGATCCATTTGCTCATGTCTATTACAGACCTTGGGATACTTAAACACAAGTGAGAAAACTGTTGCTTACTTAAGGAAGAGACAAGCAGTGATTACTTGTTTTCTAGTCCCTACAATTAGGCTCTGCATATTCCAACTCAGTAGTTCAGGGACTCATGGCAACTGTGGCCACTAACCTGTTTTCTGCAACACAGAAAGAGGATATGGGGTCCCCTCTGCTATTGGCCCTCATCACTTTCAGGCAGCTTCCAGTCAGGTAGTTGAAGATCCGGATTTTCCCATCAGCACAGCCACTGATGACTCGGAGATAGAGAAACTCCAGAAACAGGACTGCTCTGTCCAAGCAAACCAAAACAGCAAAGCTTTCTCAGAGCCACTACTGCCGTTAAATTCCATCCACTGGATTATAAATTTCATTTTTATGTCTAAGAAAGTAAATGGAAGCAAGCTGATCTACATTTTTCACAGTTTTCATATGCAATTAAAATATTACAGTGACCTAGTGAACAGTTGGTAGGGTTTTTCTGCATATAATTCAGTCAAATTTCACATACACAGTAGTCTCTATTGGTCAAATAATGTAAATATAAAAAACAGTAAATATAAATTGGGATCCTTGAAATACTGCACTGTAAAGGGTCACAGTCTTAATTCATCCCTTTTTTTGTTAGCAAGCAGATATATATTTTAGGTTATTATAGGTCTCAAACTGATACACTTATTACTACCACGTACTGTCTGACATTATTTTTAAGATGAAGACTGAAATCAAGGATGTTTCAAATTCTAGGGCTGGTAATTGAAGCATTTTATGTTCCTATAAGGGAGACATTTTCCTTACGGATTTGTATTGATCATTCATGGGTAACTTGAAAGACAAGCGATTCCTACTTTGGGTGACGGAAAGCTGTTAGGCACCTCTTGTAGTTCCCCACCATGCTCCATGCCAGGGCATACCCATCAGTGCTTCCTGTAACCAAGTGCCACTGATCAAAGGATAAGCACTTAACAGGACCTTGGTGCCCTTCTAACACCTGCAAAGTGAAACAAGCAAACATAACAATTTCCATCAGCCATTCTGGATGTAAAGAGCAAGACAGCTTCCTGCATGAGACCATCCTCACAGAAACTTCATCAGATTATTAAAATATACCAGGGCCCAACATGAGTGATGGTGTTAGTTTAATAGTCCCAAATAGGAAACATTCTGGTCTTGCTGCTCCTGGTTGGCTACTATCATGGAATTATCATCATTTTCCATAATCAAAGCATGTGCTAAATATGTTATTGCATCGTAGAACTGCAACCTTTTTCCCTTCAGGTAGAAAAAGTTTCTCTTCTTTCCAAGATGAGGACAAATGCTAATCCTGGACATTGCCTAAGGTAACTAACAAAAAAAGTCATAAAAGTCGTGGTAAACTGGCAGAGATTTTTGACAATTTAGCACAGAATCATCTCCCTAGGACAAAACTTACTTTGACCAGAGTGCCGCTCTCCACGTACCAGACTTTCACCAGCCCCTTGTCACAGCCGCTGACGACGTGGGTGCCATTCATTTTCACTACCCAAATGCTGTTATTGTGCTTCAGTGTCCTGAGGCATTTCCTGCTTTCCAAATCCCATACTGTTAGGAGCAAAGGGGAGAAACACTAAATACCCACGCTCCAATGATAAGTTTTGCAGAGTACAGCAGGAATTAGAAGGCATTAGTGGAATTTTAGCTGCACGTTGTGCCTGCAGCTCAGCTTGGAGATAGGTATTGACTTAACGAGTTTAATTACACGGCTACCTTTTAACATGCAAAGTCTAGAGAATGGCATATCCTTTTAATCTTTCATTTATAAATACCAAGGAAATCTCTGGCAAAGCTGAAAATTGATACCACTCTCCCAGGACTTGGTCTAGTGATGAAGCCACAAAACCATTTAAAACTAAGTAAAAACAGAAATACTTGCAGTTTATGCAAGGAGACAGAGTCTGTGTGTGTGTTTATGCACACAACTTTCACCATCAGATTAATATATTTATTTTCAGAACCCCACACTGCCTTTCACATTCCTCACAACTCTAAAATACTCTGCCCATTTGTCATTACCATTTGCTTTTGACCGGGAGCCTCCTGGTTTCGACTCTCACCTTTCACCATGCCGTCTTTGGCTCCTGACACAAACTTATCTTTGAATAAATCCAGGCAGGTGATGGTTCCCGAATGACCATTAAAGATTTTCGTACAAACACCACTGTATATATCCCAGCATCTACAAAATAAGGACCAAAATGGAATCCACTTATTAATAAGTAAACCAATGCATTATTTGTTTTTTTTTTCCATTCTTTAATGGGCAGATCTGTCCTCCCATGTGCACTGGGTTAAACCAGGAGTCATTCAGCTGTGCTACTGTAGCAACAAATTAGCTTTTATATGTGTATATATATATTTTTTTTTTTTTTCCTCATGCAGTCTTTCATCTACCTCCAAGCCTGCCTGGAAATGGTTACATAGAGTTAGACTTCAAAGATAGACCTTTCTAGGTAACCTTATTTTTTCCCAGCTGGTCTCAAGGTGACTTCTATTGACATTAGATAGAGAACTCAAACATAGACAAAAACACCCCTTCAGACTAGGGAAGGGCAGAGAGGAGCCGGTTTATTCAATACTGCCCTTGAGGAGGTTGTGCGGTTGCCATGGCAGAACTGGACACCTGCTACTTCGCTCTTCACCCTTTGGTAGTGTGATATTACACAAACGGGTAATATCAACAAACCCTTGAGACGGGGCAGATAAAACCTCAGAGCTGATTATCTTCACCTCTTGTTTTAGTGTGCAGTACCTGGAAAGGAGCAGCTGCACTTTGCAAAGAAAGTCTCTTTTTTTTTACCCCAAACCATAGGAAGATGCACACGCCAGATGTTGAATCTACTTAACACAAGAGGCCTTTTCAAGTCCCATGGAGGAACGCCACCCCACTGAAGCCAATAGTCACCTTAGCAAAGCCAGAATCATTCTGTGTCTATTAGAAATGTCTTGCTTTTTTAAGATAAAACACACAGGTTTTCCCAAAGTATTTTCCTATTTTAATCATTCAGTATTAGATGAAATTAGAAAATGGGGAAGCTGTCCTATGCAGGTGGAGGGTATGTTTAGTTCTTTCCTTTTTTTCATTATCCTAATGAAAACGATGTGAAGGAAAATTCCTGAAGTTTGGGCTGGAAGGTTTAAAGTTTGTTTTTTCTAGATTTTCCAAGGGACTGGTGGTATCCTGGGGCACAGTCCTAGCACTGCTCACCTGATGCTGAGATCAAAGCTTGCGCTGAGAACGAATCCTTCCTTCTCATTGAGGTACAGCGCTTTGATGCTCCCAGCGTGGCCAGAGAGCAGGGGCAGCACTTCTTTCATTTCCAGCACACCCAAAAATCTCACTTTTCGGTCTGTAGAACCAACAGCTACCAAGTTTCCACCACTGTAGTGGATTACTCTGTTCGGGTCTAATCTGGATAAGAAGCAGTGATTGAGATGAGCTTTAGCCAGATAATGATGTCTAACAGTCTCAACAGGCTGCAGCAGTTATTGACAGGCATTTCTACAGCACTTGAATTATATTGCTGAATTATAAATCAAGCTGATGGACAACACCCTTAGGGATGGGAATCCTTTGCAGGGCACCACAAGCAAGGTTCATAGTTCTGTATACTCAAGTTAGTATCTGGGAAGTAAGTTTCAAAAGGGGAGGTGGTTCCTCCCAGCTTCATGTCCTTTGCGACCCTCTGAATTTATGTTCCTTACATCTCTAAAAATGACTCATCTTGGTATCTTATTTTTAAAAATGGATTATATGCTGAGGATTCTTTTAACACTGATGCTGAGAGACCCTTTTCCAGCCACCCATTCCCACAGAGGGATCTCAGGTCTTCCTGACAGGTTTCAGGTTTCCTTAGCCCTACAGGGTTAGTGCAGAACCATTTAGCAGCTGGGCAGTCTACGTACTGGTCCGTGAGGACACGAATATTGTAGGAGCCACAGAAGACATTTCTTTCTTCCAACTGTATGGTGTCAGTTTTCAGACCATGATAAGCTAACTGCAGACTATCTTCCTCATCCTCCTCCAGACAGAAAGAGAAATACAAAAGCATTAGCCGGGAGGGTGGGGAGCACAGCATTACTGCATAGTATATGTAGCTCAATTCCCATTGTGCTGATGACCCCAAGAGACATAGAAAATGCTCATGGGAAACACGCAGTGTGTAGGAACTTCCCAGTTAGTACAGAAGCAAGGATTGCTCCCTGTACAGCATTCAGTAGCAAAAGGTAGAGTAGCTAATAACAGCACCCTTTATTTGAGAAAAATTTCATGTCTTCATGATGCTGCCCAGCCTTGCCAGTGCCACTGGCCTTGAGACCATTCAAGGAACCGGAGGGAAGCACTAGGGCACGGTACAAGTTCCTTCCATTGAGAGACGCAGACTCCCTCCTGTGCAGAGGGGAGCTGAGCACGTGTTGGTGCTCGTGCATTGCTCATGATGGTGCAAGCCAGCGGCAGGAGGAGAGCAAAGCTGCCCCTAATTCGCAGCCCAGTCTTCCCAGATCACTATGCCCTCCTCCCGCCCCAAATGCTGATCCACAGAAGGAAAACCACCTCTGACATACCTTCAGTTTACTAGTCCATTTTTGGTCTTTCACTTGGATGATATTTCCATCTTTGTTCAACCGTGGAATGGTCACATTGACTATTTTGGCATAGTTGGAAACCACTCCCCGAGGGCACGATCCCTGGAATAAACCAGCAGAGTCAGCACTGTCACTGCACAGCCCGAACACGCGAAGGATGCTGCTCGTGTGCGTGATCTCCATGCAGCGCTGAAGTTACGTACAGGCTTGTTCTTTGGGAATATTGCCAAGTCCTCATGATGCTGCTTAAGAGCATTGGGTTACATTTACCACTTTGTTCGTATAATATTTAATTTCTTAAAAAAATATGTATGTTGTTATAATATTTAACTTCTTAATAAAAATATATATTTTTTTGCCCTTCAAACTTAGGAGTCTTAAGCTTTCAGTAAGCTGAAAAGCTTTTACTTTTTAATGAGGGCAATTTGAAAGCATATCTCATCTTTAGTGATCAGTTAGAATCTCCATTACTAGGGAGGGGTGAAAGGCTCCCAGCAAGTCTCTATCCATATAGGATTGAGATTCATTTTAATGCATGGAACCTTTCATTAAACCTTCTTTGAGTATTAGCAGAAGGCTGGGATTTCCATGCTCTTTCCAAGAAATAGTAGGCAATCAGCCATATAAACCATAACTTTGGGAAATTTACTTTTAGTCTATAGCAGGTTTGTACTAACCAGGACAAGCCTTTACCCCAAGTTCTGCTCAACTCTGTCCCAACCACCAGCACTCACTTCCTGCATGGAAACCCATCTTTTTCATGTTTGTGTGGTGCTAATAACACCCACTGACCTTTAGAGCAGGCAGAACAATAAAGGCTGTTCTGTTTTGCTTTACCTATGACTGTATGAACATCTTTAGCTCTGCAGAATGAGAAAAGAGGAAGAAGTAGCAGAAAGAAGTTGAGAAGTGACCTCCAGAAAAGGCTCTTCCATCTAATGGCCTGGGCAGGGAGAGAAAAAATCCTCTTTTTAAAGTGCATGATAACAGGAGAAGCCCAGGCCGTATACCTGCAAGCACACGATTTCTTCCTGGGTTATCTTCTGTGATGCATGTTCCCTCTTGACTTCCTTGGCCAGAAAAGCCCAACATTTACTCACAGCCACACATGTGCTTAGGGATTTTCGATCCAAAAGCCCTGAGAAATGAAAAGGACAGAGTGATTAACCCCTACACAAATCAGAGGTCATCTCTGAGCCTTGGGAGGAACCACCCCTGGAAAATTAGAGGACCTTTACCCAGGATGTACTTGGACAGGTGAGCTGGCAGGCAGCGAATGAAGTCCTTGTACTTGTTGATATGAAAGACCGAGTGGAGAGATGCCGGAACCACAGAGACACCTGTAGCGACTAAGGACGCAGTAGAGAATTTATCCACTGTACCAGGTCCCTTCTGTAAGACATACTCACTGTTCTGGGGACAGACAGACAGGCTAGTTGATAGCTGACCACCTAGAAGACAACAGAATTGGCAGGCAGTTAGCTTGATCTTGAGCCTCTATTAATGGTACAGTTGTTAGTAATGCAGAGCAAAAGTCAGTTAAATTTAAGCCAACTTTTGAAAATCCCTTCAGTAGCACACAGCCCCAAAGGAAATGGTGGGCAGCCTTGTACAACAGGAGCAGAAAGTACTCGGCGTCTTGAAGAACAAGTCACGCTCCATCATGGGGCTGGAAGGTGTGTGGGATTCTAACTCTTCCCAGCCATCACTGCCCTGAAAGGCGCTGAGGGCTCTTCATAGGTGAGGGAAAATTGGGTGATTAGGTTTGCTGCAGAACACCCTCTTCGGACATGGTGGAAATGCAACATGACATATTTCTTCTTACAAAGAGAAGATACTTTATCTACTTCCTCCAATTCTATCTATAGGGATCACCAGCACAGACCAGGGTCTGTCCTAGTTTTCAAGGGGAATATCAAAGCACGCTTGTGCCAAGAACACAGCACTCTAAGTCTGAAAGGAGTGGGAGGCCCTCTCATCCTCATCCATTGGATTTTCCATCATGGAAATACAGTTCATGATATTGCAGAAAGGAGGAAAAAAAAAAAAAGAAAGAAAAACACACACACTCTCCTGTTCTCTCCAAGGTAATGGAAAGGTAAACAGAGCCAATGCCCTACTCATATGACTAGCATGAGTTTTTTCATTTGTTTTGTTTGTTTAATGGTGTCCATAGACACCTCTAGCATCTTTGTCAAGTTGAAAGCATCCAGGGTGTAAGACTTTCCATGCTTTTAGGTCCAGCTCAAAAGGATTACGGAGCTCGGATAGTGCCGGTGGAACACCTTCAACCCTACGGAACGTGAGCTCAGTGCTCTCAACGGTACTCAGAGCAAGAGGGTCATCTCAGCTATAGGATTGTGCTTCCAGCATCTCAGCAAATTTGGGAACTGACTCAGAGCAGAGAATCACCCGTTGAGCAACAATCTCCTCTTGTACCAGACTTCCTTGAACTTTCCAGCTAAGCATTGCCATGATCTGCTCTGCTTTTTGGCTAAATGAGCCCAGAAAATAACCATTGCTAAGCAGTACCAATTGCTAATGTGCCAGTTCCTTCAATATGCTATAGACTTCCTCCAATATTAAATTCTCAGGTAGTGGTACCTGTATTACCAAACTGGCTGACTTTTGCAGATGAGACTGTGCTTGGAAGGTTTGCAGATACAGGGCTAACGGATTGTAAAGCAAAATGAATCCGGCTTTCATGAGGATGACTGCCGTCTTTGATGCTGTTTAAGGCTTTAGGAGATGATTCATCTGTGCCTTCCTTATCTGGAAAAATTAAGAAAAGTGTCAACATACACACTCACAACAGGCGCCTTAGAGTCCAATTAGGGGGTTGCAGACGCTAGACTAGGAAGTATACTAAGCTTATATTTTGCTATATTATTTATTCCATCATGTCTACCTATGCAGAACTAGTCCCTGCAGGGTTTTTTTCAGTACGTTTTTCATTACTTAAAGATTTCAACTGACAACTACTCCTGAGATCTGTTGCCCAGGAGAATTCATGTCAGGAAGCTTTTTCATTGCACTGCTGTCAAATCCACACCCTTGCGGGCTACGCTCCTGTTTAATGATCCCATCTTTTCGATTAGTACCGCGCTCCGATGCCTGCACGCAGGCTGGCCCTGCGGGGCACGGCTGGTCCCCGGAGGGTAGCGCTGGCTCAGGGCGAAGCTGCAGTGCCCGAGTCCCCTGCGGCTCTGATTCCCGCTGCCAGGAATGCCCCTGTTCCCTCCACAGCTTGTGCCTTCTCCCTCTGCTTTGCCATCCCGTTTCCTACAGCTGGAAGGATCAGAAGTGATGGAGGATTTGCAGCATTAACCAGAAGGTTAATAGTGTGTGGCAAATAAAGCTGCAGTTAATAGTTAGTGTTGGCTGAACTGCTGCTTTCAGCTGTTACCCTTTGTGCTGCCTGCAGGGAGAGTTTTGCTACACGTAATAAAACATCTGCTTAAGAGGGGAACAGCCAGAGCAACGTCGGGAGCTGCCGGGATGCTGCAGATGACAAAGAGGAACCCGGGCCCTGCAGCTGGGCAAGGCTACATCCGTGTCCAGCATCATTCCTGGCCCTGGCACTTGTGCTCTGTAGCTCAGGGGAATCCGAAGTCCCCGGGAGTCTCTAACAGGGCAGTAGCTTTCTTTGCCACACAGATAATGTGAAAAGAAACTAAAGGGCAAACTGTCATCCATCAGAGCCACCACACAGTAAATCCGATGCAATTTATTGCTGCAAGTGTTCTATGGGAGTCGCTCCTAGATCAAAACGAAAGCTCCCTGGGCCACAACGTCAGCTGCCGAAGGGGCACTCAGACCTGATTGCTCTGGAACGAAGCGTTTTGGTCCACTGTTTGCTGCCTGATAAGTAGGAAATAAAAAAAACAGTTGGAAAACCTCTTACGTTGCAGTATTTCACCTAGCTTGGACAAGAACATTTGTCCCACATATAACCAAAGTTAATAGATAAAAGGGGAAAAGCTTTCCTGAGGCTAAGATGCGTGACCTTGGGTGTCTAGTCAGCAGCTGAACCATTAATCCTGCCGCATCGGCGAGGCCCTTGGCTCACGCTGCCTGGGGCTTTGCCGAGGCACACCGGGTGGCAATCTGCCCCCAAAAGCTCTGTGGCTTTTGATGCCAGCAGCGTTTATAGGGTTGGCTCTGGCCCGGTGATGCGACCGAGGCGACGTCAGCGATCGCCAGCGCCCGGCTGGCAGGGGGGACCTCACGTCGCGGTTACCTGTTCTCGACAGGATGGTTTGTTCTCGCACCAGGTCAGCCACCATAAACAGCAACTTGGCATCGCAGAGTTTCAGTAAGTGCAGAGTGTAGTTTGCTTTAGTCCAGTAGCTGCTTTTTGCGAACCACCACCACGTGTCCTGTATCTCTTGCTCTAGCCTCTGTGGATCCAGAGCGCCGTTGGAGCTGGAGACGTTCCGGTCGCTGAGGCCGTAGGTGATTTCGGAGCGCACATAAGTGAAATCCTTCTCCTGGGTCACTCTCAGGAGCCTCTCGGTGTAGCAGAGTAAATTGAAGCTGTCAAAACGCTTGACGATGCCCTGCAGGAACCTCCTGCGGGTGAGCGCGCCGGCTCGCAGGAACCACTCCTTGGTAGAGAAGATCCTCCAGGCCAAGACGCAGGTCTCGCAGCTTTCGCACACAGGCACTAGGTCCGTTTCCTTCCCGCATCGCAGGCTCGGAGCCAAGTACAGGCTGTATTCCTGCCTCTCCATCGCTCCAGCTGCGCTCCCGGAGACAGGGACAGCTCAGGGACAGCGGCTTGAGCCGAAGAGCCTGCAAGGCAGGAGCCTCCGTCTGGCCACCAGCTTTCCTCCTACCTGGGGATGGAGGCACATGGGGACAGGGGCCTCCGCTTGGCACGAGGCAGAAGCCTGGAGGCTCAGAGGCCTCAGCCCAGTGTAGGGTGGAGGCTCACGGGGGATGGAGACGCGCGTGTTCAGACGCCTCAGCCTGCGCGGGATGCAGAGCCAGGAAGATGAAGGCACAAGGGCTTGCGGGCTCCGCCTGGCGCTGCCAGTGTAGGATGGAGGCGCGCGGGGGTGGAGGCACGCGGGGAGGAAGCACTCGGGGTGGAGGCACTCGGG
>VZSV01000112.1:357023-368644 GCA_013398735.1 Nothocercus julius | reverse complement strand
GCCGGTGGAGAGGAGCCGGGCAAGGGGCAGCAATGTGCAGGGAGCGTTAGCGGGGGCTTCGCTGCCCTCTTCTCCTCCCCCAAGAGGTCAGTGCCACCTCCCCTCACCGAGGATTGGGAAAGACCAGCGGCCTTCGCGAGGGAGCAAAGAGCCCAGGGGTCAACGCGAATCTCGTTCAGGGTTTTTCTGCCACTCCTCCCCTCAGAAGTGCCAGAGCCCAGTGCTGCTAGGCCACCTTGGGGATGCTGTGGCCCCAGAACTTGACGTCCTGCGTCGTCATGCGAGGGAAATTCTCAGTTCGGGACTGCTGGAAGCGCTGCAGCTCGTGGATCACGGCGTTGGTGTAGGGCATCCTCAGCTTGTCCTCCGTGCCGGGAGCGCGGTCCGCGCCCACCACTGCGTCGATCTCCTCCTGGACCTTAGCTGGAAGAAACGCAGGGTCAGGGCTGCAGTGTTTTGTGTCCAATGGCCTCCAGTGATTTCTCACTGGCCTCTACACCTATTCTAGAGGATGACCTAGCAGAGAGTGAGGAGCCCAGTGTAACCCCTTACAGACACCACAAGCAGATTGTCCACCTGCACAGCTCCCCAGGCTGTGCGGGTGCTCAAGACTTTGCCGAGAGCATCGATCATGTGCCCGTCCAAGACCATCCACATCAGCAGGGTAAGGGCAGGAACAGGGGGAGTGGTAGTGGGCAGAGGGAGACACGCAGCCCATCTGTATTTTTGTTCAATGGACCTCACTCTTGAGCAACCCACCAAGGCTGATTCTGATCTCACAGCAAAACCTCCCCAGATGGGAGCCTCCAGGACTGGGACTCAGGTCTGCTCCTTTGTGTCATCATGACTTACTAGGGCAGAAGAAATGGCTGCACTGAAGTGCCCTTACCTGAATATGGGGGTATTTAGCCAGCACCAGCAGGAAAAAGACCAGGGCATTGCTAGTGGTTATTGTCCCAGCACCAAAGAGATTGAACACTGACATGACCAGGTCTTCGTTGCTGTACGTGTTCTCCAGGCTGCTCTTCTCCTGCGGGTACGTGATAGGGAGGAAATGCAATACAAGCGGCGCGATTCTCCTTAGGCTGCAGCCAGGACTCGAGGGCAGCCCTTATTCCCCGTGGCAAATCTCAGGGGGATGCTGCCCCTCCTTGGTGCGCGGACGTGTCCCTCAGCACCTTGCCCAGGACGCTCGCCCCTGGCCGTGTGGCTGGCAGTTAAGCCCTACTAAGCACCTCTGGGGATTGAGACTGACTTCAGAGCAGAGGAAAAGACCCTTTGCACCAGCTCTACCTGTTCTGCTTTTATAAGGAAACAGTCGATGTAGTCGCGGGGAGAGCTGGGATCCAGGCTCTGCCTGTGGCACTCGACCCTCTCTTGGATGTAGTCCTTGAGCTTCTCGCATTCGGCCAGGGCTTTGTGGTGCGGCCCGGGCAGGTGGCGCATGATGCTGGGGAAGGTGTTGTACACCTGCGGACACGAGAGGAACGGGGAGCCTCGGGGCCTGCCCGGGGCTTCCCTCGAAGCCCAGCCTTCTTCTTTACGCTCTTATCTCTTGTCTGCACTTTCAAGCACCACACCCGGTGAGACAAGCCCCAGGACACCGCGTGAGGTGCTTTGAGACGCATTTCCAAGGGCAACTTTAAAAATGCACTTTGTGGGCATTTCTGGGGACACTGCCTGAGGGCTGCCCAGAAGAAGCTGTCCAGGTGTTGGATCAGGGCCACAAAGAACGCTTCCCCCTCTGATCTGGGACAGAATTGAAGCACATACCTAATGTGGCCATGTGTTTAACTGCCGCCAACGTCCCTGCAAAGAAATGCTGTCGTAGGCAAAGCCAGACATGCAGTCCCAAGCCAAGGAGTGTCTCCAGACTGCCCGAATGTGTCAGAAACAAGGGCCCTGAGCACAGCAAGGCACCTACCATGGCAAGAGGGGAGAGGAAGAAAGTGATGTAATTTGCAATTACGTCCAGTAGCTCCAGAAAGGCTGTATCGCTGTAACTGTAGCAGCTCCCGAAGACAACACAGCAAATCACATTAGCAACTGCATGTCTGAAACTTATCATTGGCTCAAAGGCCTCATCTGCAGTGATGAAAGAAGCCAAAAAAAAAAAAAGTATTATAAAGTCAGTTATTTATTTGCATCACACTCAGAAAATGTTCTTCCTTCCTTTTTGAGCAACTGTCCATTCTCTTAGCTGCAAGCCCTATCTGAACCTGCCAGATCTAACAGATGAAGCAAAGAGCCCATCTGAGCTACAGACACCTAGATATATCTCCCTGCTCCCAAATCCCTTCCCAGTATTTGGGACTGAGGGAGGCAGAAGGATCTCCAGGTGCTTCGGGCATCCTAATTGCAACCTGCAGTAACTTGGAGGCCGGTACTTCTGTGCAATGACCAGACTCCTTGTTTGCCCAATCTGCTGGTAATTCACGATGCCCTTTGGAGACAGAAGGTCACAGCAGTGCCCGGGGTACAACCAAGTCCTCTGTCTCTTCTGCCTCTGCCCTACACAGCGTCTCCTCAAGGAGGCCTTGCAGGCATCACTTCTTATTTTAAAGTAAGGAAGCACCAGAAGAGGTGGGTGCCCTGACAGGAGCTCAGTTTTGTCCAAGAGAAGCACATTGCTCCTGGAACCCTCTGCATACCCTCTGCATTTTCAGTCCTGGAAGTTTCCTATTTCTGCTCTTTGGGCATGAAATGTTCCTCATTGGCCACCCATCATGTGCACAGATTCATGGAGGAAAGTTCCCACTTTGGCTTTCACAATCATGGCTGTAGTGACATCCTCACTGTCCTCCCTGGGTAGAGTGGGACAGCCCAAGTCCTCCCTCAGCAAGGATCATTCTGCAAATGGCTCTGGGGACCAGACTTGCTGCACAGGGCTGTCCTGTGTCCTCCATCTGCTCCAGCAGCCAGAAGGGCAGGACCCCCTTCACCTTTGCAGCTTGCCAGCAGCTCCACGAGATGCTGGGCCTCCTGCTGCACGCGCTGCGACATGGTGCTCCTCCCCATCCCGACGCCCCGCAGGGTGCTGAGCGTGAACCTCCGCAGCTCCCGCCACTTCTTCTCATCGGTGCAGACAAACCCTGAGAGGAAGCAATGGAAACCACTCATCTGCCAACACGCGCAGCTCCTCCATGAGAAACGGGGCCTCTGGTGCTAAAACGGACTGAGGAGCCATAGGGCAGTAAGCCAGAGGATGACCCTGGTGTGTGCACAGCATCCTTGAAGGATGGCAGTCCCAAAAGGAACCAAGAACAAAGCTGGAAGTCTGCATTCGTAGCAGTTATCTAACAGGAATTAACACTGTTGTCAGATAAGAGAGGTAACAGACTGAGGGGCTTGCAGAATATGAAATGTGTGTTTGACATTTTGGGCACCGAGTCCCTCCCTACAGATTTAATCATTCACTGGACAGATGCAGTCAGGTACTTTGTGCTCATCCGAAGAATAATAAAGAAGCAACCCAAGCACCTACCGTGATCTTTTGATACCTGGACCTGAAGGGGTATTTCAGGTCTCCCTCCAAACTCCTCCGAATGACCGAGCAGAGCATCCTTCACGGCCTCGTACCCACAGAGCACCACGGCGGGCTGCAGCCCCAGCCAGACGGTGAACACGGGGCCGTACTTCTCCCTGAGCTGATGGAAAAGGGGCGCTGAGGCAGGTGCTGGGTTGTTACCCTCTGCCCCGAATGCCGCCCAGCCACAAAGCTGAGGTGGAAGCGATAGGAGTTTGGCTTCCAAGAGCAGAACAGAATTTGCACGCTGGGGAAAATGGAGAGTCCAGAGAGAAAATCTCCTGGTGCTCCCCCTCTCCCACCACCCCAGCTGTGCCCCGGCGGGACGATGCTCTCGCTGATTCTCCACGGATTTTAAAGCTCATCTGATCTTGCTGGGAAGTGACCCTGGAAGGCAGCAGATGGTTAAACACTCTGCTCAACCAGAAAGGGATTAGTGTCACTTCCATGGGTCCTGTTAAAGCACGAGAACGACTTAAATAACCGTGTTGACTGTGGTCCAAGTAGCATGGATTTAGGATATTTTGATAGAGCAAGAACGGAGGGAAGGAAAGGAGGGGGGGGGAAAGGAAGAAAAAGAGTGACCTGTATGTCTGACCTCTTGTTTTGGTGCAGCAAATTGCTGCTCCCTTCCCTGCTGCCCTGCAGGCTGCTGCTGCAGCACTGCGAGCTGCTTTCTTACCTTCTCATGGGACGAGTGAAGGGGTAGGACGTCTTTTTGGCATAAGTTGCCCAAGATGGGCCACGGGGTCGGTCCAGGAGGGATCTGGCTCCTCTTCCTATCATTTTTCCAGACCAAGAAACACAAGATGAAGAAAAAGAAAAGCGTGATGCTGATCCCAGCTGTCCCAGCATCCATCCTCGTCCGTCACCATGGAGCAGGGGCCAGAGGGACGGCTTCTCACCCCGTGGTAAAAGTCAGGTCGGAGCAGGAGGGAGGTGCACTCTGCTCTATATAGCACTGCCCTGCCCACTGCTCCTGGCCGGAGGTTAAGGCTCCTGTGCTCGCCCCTTGCCGGGCCGGCAGGTCAGTGACACGGAAAGGCCGGATTCTGCTGGCCCAGCGCAAACCCGAGAGATCTCCAACACGGGACTTCTGCATTGCAAAACCCTGCACGGGCTCAGCCGAGGAGTTAAAACCTTTCCCCAGCCCGCCGTGCTGAATCCCTTGCCGTTCAGTGCTCCCTTCACGTGGCTTGCAATGCAAGACGTTGCCACCGTCCGGGCAAAACCCCCATAAACATCCCCGGGGGAGGCCTGGGGCTTGTTGTTGCCCGGCCCCCGGCGCGGCTGCGGGGACGGAGCTGGACCCGCGCGGAGCCGCTCGCCCCGGAGGCAGCGTCTCCCTGAAGACTGGGCGGGAGGAAGAGCAGCTTTCGGTCCAGATTGGTGCCTGCACTGGAAGGGGCCTCTCGGCAGAGGGCATTGCATGATATTTTATGAGGACCCAGAATTATAACACTACCCCCCGAGGAGGCAGCAGCACCAGGATTGTTGGGCAAGAAACTGGGACAAGCTTTGGACAAAGCTGAGAGAAACGAGCAGGACCTCCAGGACCTCTGCATTTGTGCCCTTTTTGGCCATGTCGTGGCGGGGTTTACAGCCAGACTTTCCAGGACAAAACCCTTCCCATGGCTGGCATGGGTCAGCCTGGCACGGGGCTCCTGCAGCCGGGCTCGGCACTGCGGTTCCTAGCACCAAGTCTCTGCTTCGCCAAAAAGCCACCGGCAAGTGAAACTGAACCTGCCACAGCCCTGGGACGGCTCCATTTCAGTATTTCCATCTACCCCCTCCAGACATGTTTTGTTTTGGAGGGACTGGTCTTGGCAGGGTGGCCCGGAGCCCATGGCTGAGGCCAGGAGGTGACTGTTAATCACTCCCTTTCCCCATCCCGTCCCTGCTTTTCCCCATCCTGTCCCTGCTCATCCCACGCTTTGCTGGAAACTCTTGGCTTTGGCACCTGCAAACATTTTCTCCAGGATGTGATGCAGTGACCTGATTTTTGGCATGAAGAGGAAAAACCGCAAGGTGACTGACACCACCTTTTCAGTGGCAGCTGAATAATACTAAGGACTCACTAAAACAACAGGAAAAAGGAAAAAAAAAGGCACTCGTGGAGACTGCTTTGAGCAGGAAAGTGTAAGTGCAAGAGGAAATTCCCTCTTGTGGAGGCAGAGCTCCGGCAGGCTCCGAACCAACAGGCGGCCCCGCGGACGGATGCTCGGGCCACAGCAACGTTCCAGCGCGACCATCCACCGCCAGAAAGGGGCTTTGAAAGCAAAATGCCTCTGCTACAAAAATAAAGTGCTACTGCTTTGCAGTATTAACAAAATGGAGCAAGCAAAGACGTCAGCCCGGACGTTCGTGACTCCAGGTCACTAGAGGAACAAATTAAGAAGGAAAACATAGATACCCGCAGTGCCCATGAAACTTTGTCTTTTTGAGATGCTTATTGAGGCTTTGCTGTATGTCTTTCTTCATATCAAATAAATTGAAAAGACCCTCTAAAACAACGCAATTATTGTATCTACTGTAAAGTATGCAGGGGTAAAAAAGGAAAGGTAGAAGATGTCAACTAAACTTTCAGCTGCTAAAAGCCATTTTGCCTGAAAAAACCCTCACTAGTCAATAGCACAAATGGGCTTTGGTGCAGCCCTTTCAGCATGCAGCAGGGCTGGGGCCCAAAGCGAGTCAAAAAAACGGGGTACCTGTGTGTACCCAAAACTGCTGGTACGTTTCCCTTCCTTCTGCTGATTTTCCTAGGAGCTCGTTTGGGGAGCCGGTGTGTGGGGAGGAGCCGATCCCTGCAAGGCTGCTGGTCCGGGCCCAGGCTGGGTATCGCTTCAGGAACAGCCCGCGAGACCCTCCGGCCAGGAGACCGGGAACAGCAGGAAACAGCCGGATATAAACACGCAGGGCCGGACCCGTGGGACGTCCTTCTGCAGGGAGAGCGCCCCAACTCTTTGCTTTGGTCAGCAAAAGGCAGGCTGAAATCAGTAGTTCTGAACAATAGCGGAGAAGATTTTGACTTAAAAAAAAAAATCCTTTCTGAGTTTGCCAGAGGCAGAGATTTTAGTTCAGAAGGAACAGCTAAAAGAAACCAATCCTGAGAGCAGCACAGAGCCGGCAGCCTCCAGGGCGCAGTGTGAAGGCTGGAGCCATGCAAGCCCAAGGAAAAGCATTCCTAAATTAAATGTTCATGTTACTAGATCAGACCCAGAATATATCTGAGGGACAGATTCAAGGAATGAGGAGAAATGATGCTCAAGGGGTGTTTCTTCAGTGCAGATGTGTAGGCAAACAGTGAAACACAGAAGCAAGAGAAAATGAGAAAACGACTCTAGTCAAATAAAGAAGTCAATAAAATATTTGGGCTATTGGATCTGGAAAGATCTGCTGTAGGAAAACATAATGTTCATCCCTGCCTCTTAGCTAGAGCTTTTACGCCGTCTGTCTCCAGGTGCCTTGGCAGGAGCAGGGCGCATCCCACGGCTGCGCAGCAGAGCAGGCACCGGCCGTGGGGCAGAGCCGCCACGCGGTGCGGCCACATACAGGGCCTGGCTGGGGACTCAGACACGCAATCACCGAACCGCCAAGGTCGGAGGCACCTCTGGAGATCCCCTGCTGCACCCCCTGCTCAAGAAGAGTTGCCTGGGGCAGGATGCCCAGGACCGTGTCCAGTCATGGTTGGAGCATCTCCAAGGATGGAGATGCCACAACCTCTCTGGGCAACCTGTTCCTCATTCTTCCTCACTGTGAAGAAGTAGTTTCTTATTTTTCCGTGGAATTTCTTGTTTTCCAGTCTGTGCCGTCACCCCTTGTCCATTCACTGGGCCCCGCTGGGCAGAGTCCAGCCCTGCCTTCCTTACCTCCCCTCTCAGATGTTTGCACACACTGATAAGAGGCCTCAGGGCCTTCTCTTCTCCAGGCTGAACAGTCCCAGCTCTCTTGGCCTCTCCTCATACAGGAGATTCCGCAATCTCTTAAACATCTCAGGGTCTCTTTGCTGGACCCGCTCCAATAGCTCCAGGCTCTCTTGTAGCGGGGAGTGAGCACTGGACCCCGCGCTCCGGGTGTGACATCCCAGAGGTTGAGCAGAGGGGCGGGATCACCTTCCTCGACCCTCTGGCAACGCTCTTCCTAATGCTGCCCAGGGTGACATCAACTCGCTTTGCCAAAAGGACTTGTCACTGCCTCGTGTCCAGCCTGGTCCCACCAGTCCCCCGTTTTTCTTCCCCATGACAGGGCTTTGCATTTCCCCTCTGTTGAGCTTCATGCAGTTCCTCTTGGCCTATGTCACCACCCTGCCAAGGTCCCTCGGAACAGCAGCTTCTTGTCTACTCCTCCATCGTCTTCATGCTAGCTAGAGGGCCACCACATCATCCACGTCGTTAATGAAGACATTAAACACCCTTGCCTAGCGCTGGATCCCATCTTCGGGTGCGAGGAGAGCTAAGCAAACGCCTGCAGGTTCCCCTAATCTTATGCTCTAACTCTGCTGGCTTAGAGTAAGCTGTTATATTACACTAAGGCAATTAATATTATCCTAATGCAATTTTCCCTTGGCAGAGCCCAACGGCGCGGCGGTCGGGCGCTGCTCTGCTCGCGCCTGGGCCTTGCTGCCCGCGGTGAGGAGTGCGTGCAAACAGCTGGAAACCGTCTCTGCCTCCCCCCCTCTGCAAGCCGAGAGTGAAACAGCAGGGCGCCGCGTCTGCTCGCCGGACACCCTGCGCCGCTTAATAACTGAACCGGGAGCATTTTGGTTGCTCTTAAAAATGCAGCAGCCCTGGCCGCACGGGAGCTCGGCCGTGGCTGTGCAGAGCAATGGCCACCGTTGCCCCCGCGCACCCGGCCGGCGCCCGCCGTGGTTTGCCAGGAAGGAGGGTGTCACCTGTGCCCCGTGGGTCCCCATCTGCCCGAGCGCCCGCTCTCCTGCCCCTGCTCCTCCTCCTCTCCACGCTCGGCCTTCCCTGGCTTCCAGGGCTGGTGGGGCTGAGCACCACTGACCCGGCACCAGGAGCCGCTGCAGGGAGGGCAGATGCCACCGGGCAGGGACCCCAGCCCCACGCAGAGCCACCCCTGACACCAACTCCCAGAGAAGGGCACAGGGTGCTGCGTGGAAAAGCAGAGTTTGGACCAACCTGGAATGATGGGCAAGGCAAGCCCACAGCGGGATTTCTTAGTGCCCTCCAAGTTTTCTTGCCTTCCCCTTCTTTTTTCCCAAGACTCAACCCTGCACACCCTGAACAAGCAAGTTTTAAATAAAATTACATTGCAAAATGTTTTTTTTTCTCCCCTCCATAATGACCCAGATGACCATGGCATCTTCTACCACTTATCTTCACAAATATCTTTTGAGGAGAAATACATTGTTTAAGCAGGGAAAATGAAGTGATTTGCATTTGCATTAAGTAAATGTCACTCGCAACCTAATTCTAGTCTTCAGTGTTTTTAATTTTAACAGCGGGTGATTTGCACAGCTGTGGCAAAGCGGAGGCGAGCAGACTGCAACCCAGGCGTTGCAAACAGCCAGGGAAAGGGTAATGGTTAACTGGGTGACGCCAGGATCCATTTTGTTCCCTTCAGTGGTCAGAGAAGGGGATTTTGCTGGTTAATCTGAGTTGGCACAGAAGAAAAATCCGGGTAGACTTTGCCTGAACTGCCCTGCAGGATCAGCCGCCCTCCCAGCAACGTGGGCACAGTCTCTACCGCGAGGTCTCTACCACCACATGGACTAACCAAGCATATCTATTATATTTATATATCACTATATTTATATAGGATCTACAGTTGGCCACGCCTTGATAAAACGTGGTCCTGGTTTGGGATGCACATGCACCTTTGCGCACGCGCTGAGCCATGCGAGCAGAAGGGGTTCAAACAAGATGGATAAATTAGGAACCCTTGGAAATCCATCGCCTCCCCAGGAAAGCAACTCAATCAAATGAGCCTAAAATCACAAGTACAGATCCCCACCGCTTTTTAATTTCCAATCTTCAATTTCTAATCTTGTCTGGTGCTGCTGGTGCGCACCCAGGCCAAACCAGCTCTGCCTACCTGAACTACCTGTGGGATCTCAAGTTGGGGTTCCTAACAGGGCCATCAGGGATTTGTTATGAAAATCATTAAAAGGATGCAAAATGCATGAAATTTCTTAACTCAATCAGTGTCAGAGGTGCAGGCTGCACTGCTCCCAAACTTCCCTGTTCCTGTATTTTTTTTCTCTAGATGTTCTATGCGATGAAAAAAGCCCATTCCTCCCTTCTCCAGCCGCGCTGCAAACCCACCACATTTGTACCAAAGGCCCACGTCCCCACACTGTTCAGTTTGCTTTGTGCAATTACCGCTTCTATAAAGCTCATTAAAATATGCTAATTGCAGGAAGAGGGGGAAAAAACAGCATTTGCACCGCCAGTGCGAGCGCCACGCTTCGAGCCTGCCAAGCGTCTGCGGAGCCGCAAGGAGGCCGGGCCGCGGCGCAGCGGGGCGCAGCGCCCTGGGGACGGCCCGCGCGCACACCCGGCTCCCTCCTTCCCACGGGATCACGGTGTGCGCTGAGCCGCGGCGTCGCCTGTATCTTCCTTTCCTTAGGGGGCCGCGGCCAGGGAGCGGTGCCCCGGCGCCGGCGGGAGCCGTTGGATGAGCCTCAGCAACAGACCGGGCGTCGCTTTGCCGCTTCCCAGCATCCTTCCTGATCTCCGGCCTTCCATTTGCTGTGGCAACAAAAATGAATAAATAAATGCCTAAAAATAAAATTAAACAAAGAAATGCATGGCAGCAGCGGGAAAGGCCCTTGTGAACACCCTTCTGGGGGGCCGCCGTGCTCCGGGGAGACCTTCCAGGGGTGCTCGAGACCCACCATGCGCGGACAGGGGCGGCAGCGAGCGCTGGCATTCCCAAACGCCGCTTCTGCCACCCACGTCCCCTGCGCCTGGCGCTGACCTGGAGTGGCCTTAGACCAAAGAGCTGCTTTGTTCCTGGGCCAAAAGGGGCAGCTCCGGGGCCATATGCGGCCCGGCGGGGCGCGCCGCATGGCCGCGCGGGGCCGGGCGAGCAGATGGTGCAGCGCGCCGCGCTCCACCTGCGCCGGCACCGCCACGAGGAGCCCCGCGCCTCAGGAATTTGTCCCTCCCGGGCTCCTTCATGTGCAGAGAGACAAAATAATTATCTGGGAATGCAGCGGAGAGGCGAGGGCTCTGCGGCTCTCCCCGGCCTCCCTTGCTCCGGGACGGGCTGCATCCCTTCCCCTCCGGGCAAGCAAACCCGAATGGCCCATCAGCCGTCGCGCGGAGGGACCTCTCCTTTTCTTGGTCTCCCTGAAAGGCGCCGTGCTCCTTTGCTGGTCACCACTACAAACGCACCAAGAGCAGAGCGGGGGTCGGCGCTCGCTTGCAACGAGTGTCTGCAGCAGGTCGGGGCGCCAAGGAGCCAACGTGGGTCAGGACGGAGAGGGAGCCCTGCGGGGGCCCAGGGCCAGCCCAGCACCGCCGGGGATGGGCAAGGGGGCAGCGCCCTGCTCGCGTCAGGGCTGCTGAGCATCGTGCTGCTTTCCACTCAAATGGGTGGTTTGATGCTAAATGGCTCTGACCAATCTGGGCTGACTCCTAGGCTCACTGGTCTGATCTTAGACATTCAACAACGTCGAGCTGATTGCAGGGCAGACGGGAAGGAGACCCCCAGGTATCTTGGGCACATGAGAAGCTCCGTCCCGCATCGCCCTTGCTCCTGGCTTCTCCCTTTCCCTTTCACCACGGTGTCACGCAGCCGTTTTCCCAGGGTCGCATCCATGAGTAGCGCTGGGGTTACCCACCCGCTCCCATGGAAAGCTGTAAAACAGCGACTCAGACCAGCAGTGGCTCAAAACGTGGCACGGGGAGCAGCTCCCAGGAGCTCTGGGTCCCACAGAAGTGACACGGGCTCGTGCCCTCCCAGGCAGCCCACGGACAGACGGGCAGGCCCGGCCCGGCTTTCCTGGCAGGAGCCGCGCGGCCGGGCGCCCGCGGTGCCGCGCGCGTGGTGACCGGGACACGACAAACGGGCCTTCGCGGGCTCCGGAGCCCAAGAGCGGCCCGGCCGCCTTGCTGCGCCCCGCGGC
>VZSV01000112.1:280279-310704 GCA_013398735.1 Nothocercus julius | reverse complement strand
GTATCTACCCTTACTTTGCTATAAGTGACAAACATTTTCAGTGGCATATAAAGAATAATAAACAAATCATATTTGCAGTTTGCTGTCTCCCACTACATAGCAAATCAGTTCAGGCTTTCAGTCCAGATATGATAGTATCTGAAGCTGCTTTAAAATCATCTTATTGTTTAAATAAAATGCTTGTAAGCATTAACATTAAAAATGTAGCAAAACGTTACCTTTCCTAATTTATGACAGAATCTCCAGAGGCCTTCAATGCCAGCAAAACAAACAGTTACTTCACTTGCATCACTTCACAGAATGGCTGCATTTGAAATACAGTTTGTTCAAAGATCAGTGTATTTCAAGAGCTCTTGTTTCTAATATGAGATATGATACCAAAGAGTCATTCTTAGACAAAATACATATTTCATACTTACGTTTGGAGCCCTAAACCCAAGTGTTCTAACGCAATTACCTTTGAAAAATCAGGCCCAATGACCAGGAGTTTCTCCAGATGGAAGAATCCAGACATTTTTGGAAATGACTGAACTATTGCTCTTGAGTCAGGCTTCTGGACAGAGTCTTAAAGTAGACTCCATAAATGAGGAAGCCCCCAAATCCATACACGCATTTGAAAATGCTGATTTAAAAGCTTGACTCAAAAGAGCTTTCTAGTTAAACACTTGAATTGGAGCAGAGTTTTTTTTTTTTTGCTTAATCAGGTCCGGACAAATTAAAATGAACACAGAAGACTGAATTTACACAAGAAGTTATTCATTAAAGGAAGGGACAAGAAAGGGGTAGGGAAGAGAAAGAAAGCACGTGAAAGAGAAAGAGCACACAAGTGAGCACACATACCAGCAAGAATACTCCAAGGGACACTATGGGAAGGTGGCAGTAACAAACAGCCAGTGTAATAAAAACAGAGAAGAAGGTTTTCAGAAGTGATGAAGACTTTCATTCCTATCTGAGAAAGAACAGCAGCAAATTCTTAGCCCCTCTGAAAAATCAGACCTAGTTATTCAGTGCTAGAACAGATATCTGAAGGATCTGCTAAATTCATACCACAGAGCATAGAAATAGTATCTCCTCTAATAGCAGGAATGCCTTAAAACAACCTCATGTATAAAGGAAAACAACGGTTAAAAGCGGCCTGGAAAGCAGCAGCGGGGCAGCTCCCCGGCGGCTGTTAGCGGGCGTGCGGGTACCTCCAGCGCAGGATGGCGCCGTCCGCGCTCACGCTCACGATGTACTTGTTTCCCGGGCAGATCTTGAGGCGGGTGATGCTGCCGCTGTGGCCCACCCCAACGTGAGTCACTTCCCCCTCATTATAGTCCCACATCTTCACCAGATGGTCATCGCCACCTGCATTGGGCACAAAGGAAAAACAGACGGTTACATGAAGTTCTGCTGTTTTTTTTTTTTGTTTTTGTTCCCTGATCACAGGCAGAGGAATACTACAGGGTTCACCTGGTGTAGGAAGGGTGAGATACATTGTTCTGAGCATTGTGGCAAAAACTACTTCTTTTGAACTGAACTGGAGAGAAAGTGTCCTGTAGAGAGCTCGGGATCTGCACCAGCAGATCACAGTCAGCTCTGGTCCGCAACTGGCCAAAAGTACTGAAGACCTTCAAAAAATCCTAAATCAATGTTGGCTTACGAGATAAACCTAAAGGAAAACAAACAAACAAAAAAACCCTAGTGCTGAATATGCACAATACGATGGCTCCTCCATGCCTGTACGCGGCGCCCAGAAGAGGTGTCATCATTGTGGGGAATGTGTGAACCTGAGGCCGGATGGAGCCCGGAGTCATTGTCATTTGCAAACCACCAAAGACTGTCAGGACACTTGAACGATCATTCAAGTGTATGGTGAACATTACTGAGCTAAACAAAGTGCAGGATGAGGTGCAGCCCAGTACTCCCTCTGGGACACTTGAATCTTGTCTTTACCCTTAAAATACATCTTGCAAGACTGAACCATAGTAACTTCCAAGACTGATTCACAGCCTCTTTCTAAGTATTTTTCTTCAGGGATTCATTTTATTTCTCTCTTTAGCTGAACTTCATTTTTGTTCTTTCCTACCCTACTGGGTGTTCGGTTCATTGCCTTGCCCTTCCTGGTTAATAGGGCCTCCTCTTTTCTAGTTTCAGCCACCCTCTCACCTGTGACAAAGTGAGCTCCATCTGATGTGATGTCCATCCCATTGATGGAACCCGAAGCAGATCCTTCCAGTTCCCTGATTGCAGAACCATCAAACACTTCCCAGTATCCGATCTAGAGAACAGACCAAAGACAAGCTTTCAGTTGGGCAGAATTAACACAGTGGTTTCAACACTGCTGTGTAATACAAGCTTCTCCTGAGGTATGAGAGTTTTCTCAACTAACAAGGCCACGATTCCATAAGAAATCCAGGAAGTTCTCCCTAATTCTCATGGCCTAGCTTGATTATGGCCTTACTTGATTCAGACTAGAAATTTAAAATGCCTGTAAAAAGGTTTTGGATTTCTGAATTACTTTAAACATAATTCCTGTCGTTTTTCTTACCCTTCTATCTGTTCCACTGGTGATTATCTGGTACTCTTCAGGATGGTAACACACACATTGGAATAGTGTATTGGCTAGAATCATCTGATTTCTTATAAAACGCCTGCAAAACACCCCAAAAGAGAACAAGAGGGTCAAAAACCTTAAGCTTGCAAAGCCTGAACTATATATCCGCTTGTGCTATCAGACCTCTCTTTCTCCTTGGATATTACAAGGTACCGGTCTGAGCTCAGGGTTTCATGAAGCCTATTAGTGTCATCAGTTCTCATCTCTATTTCATAAGACTTTTGATCTGCTGTCATCTGAGATGAGAATTTCTAATCTGGAATGCTTTTTAGGTGCTCTGAACAATGCAAAAATGTCCTTATCTTCCCCATAACTCAGAAAGTCTAGGGATCTGCAATAGCTAAATAAGAACCATGCAGTGCCGGAAAACAGGGCTAGTAGGAATTGTAGGAAAACATCCTCTTCATCCCCTTGGCCAAGCAGGATCAGATACAACAAAACAATTCCCAACAAATGTTTGTCTAAACTCTTCTGAAAATCTTCCAGTGTTGGCGACTCTGCTTTCCCTGGCTTGATTGTTCTTCCCAGTAATTTTCTTTTCCCTTGCCTCCCTGCCAAGTGATATCCCAAGTGGGACACAGTAATCCAGCAGACATATTATGAGCATTTTACGGCTCTTGCAATCCTTTTCTGTCTCCTTACACAATATCCCAGATAATGCATGTTCCATCAAGGCTGGCTGTGACACATTCTCGGTCATTCTTCTTGATCTTGATGCAGGACACGGCAGATATGTGCTCCTTCAGAACCTCCTCCAGCTTGCGAGTTCTCTCACCAATCTCCCAGACCCTCACCTGCAAATCAGCAACAAACACAGCAAACATCTCTTGAACCATCTGCTTCTGTCAGAGCTCAGGTTGATGCCTGAGGCATTCCTGAAATCCGAGTTTCCCTATAACCCGTATGACAACCAACTCTCAGTAGACTCTCCCTGTTTTTCTGTGGGTTATTCATAAAGCTGGCTCCTAAAACTGAACGCAGTTCTGGAGACTGTCATCGATTTTGCTCAGGAATTCCTGACCATTAACCTTCAACCCTGCTTTTGGCAAGTCCCCACTGTGCCATGCTCAGTCTACTCATCTCTCATCCGGGGGGAAAAAAAAAAATCTACTCCATGATATATTTCCAGGGGTGCTTTAAAGATCAAAAAGGAAGGATTATGAAAATTGAATGTAAAAAGCTACCTACTATTTGTGCTACGCATAATGCCAGCAAATAAGTATAAAATAGTTCTTCAAATCTTTGATACAAAGTATGTGCCTGAAAGAAAGTACTCTTTTTTCTCAGTGACGGTAACAATAGAAATCTTCTTGCTTTGAGGACCTGATCCTTCAAACTTCTGATATGGGCAAAATGGATTTACTGCCCAACCAGTGCCAAACTTCATGATGTCAATTCACTTTTACATCCCATTAAGGTCAGATCCTAGTGAAAATGTAGTGGTTTAGACACTGACATCAAAAGCAAGAGCTGACCTTTCATGTTTTGAAGCCTGAGGTTGAGTCACCTATGGGATCTGGATGCCCAGTTCCCTCTAGATAAATGAAACCAGAACATTCAGATCTCTTAAGCAACCCTGAAAGTCACAGCTTTTGGATGATTGATTTTGACGGATCCATTAGCATTTCAGAACACCTTTTCGTGCTCTGGATGAATACTGCAAGTGCTCCCCTGCTGTTCCTGATTCTACTCAACCGGCCGTCTAGCTTTAATTTTGGCTCTGCTGCCTTTTGCAATTCAGAGCTCAACTAACCAGGGGCTGTGCCATTTCGTATGTGTTCGTACAGAATGTAGGTCTTCTGTCTTCTGCATCCTCCAGTGCTAATCACCCAAGATACTTAAGTGTTTTTTTATTAGTGAAGGGTTGAAGTGTCTCATCATCTCTAATGTTTTTATGCAGTGAGACAGGACACTGCTGCTGCTACTATTGCGCAGAAGGAGAGCTGAGGCAAGAATAATTCAGGAAGATGGTTTCATGATTAGGATATTAGCCTTGAGATTTGAAAGATCTAAATTCGATTTTTCACTCTTAAAGCCTTCCTTTGCAATCTTCAGCATGGCACAACACTAAGGTTAAGGTGCACAAACAGGACTCAAGAACAGTTAAATCAGGGCATCAGGCATCTGCACACTTAGCAAGTCTGGGTCTGAGTATTGCCAGGCTTTGGAGACGAAGCCTGAGCCAAAGCAAGAAACTGAACAAGAGCTTTCCAAGCCTAATTACTTATTTTTTCTTAATATAAATTAACAAAGCTGTGTTTAAATTATTTAGACTTTGTGGGGAGGAAAAAAAAAAAAAAGGGAAGAGAGTCACTTTTATAGATTAAAAAGGGTCACAACTAAATGAATTGTGTGGAGTAGCTAAGCACAAAGTGTTTGTTTTTCTATTTCTGGGAATAAAAATTCTTGAAGTGCATGGCATGATGCCTATAACATATTTTCTGATTTTTGTAGTTATTTGTATTGGAATGTTTTCATAATTGCGCAAGAAATCAAGTTATTATTAGAGCCTTTTATTAGCACCACTACCTCCTAAGCCAGCTTTTACCACCACAGAAAATCAGGAAGTTACCCATAAACAAAACAGTGATATAGAGTAACTTTGTGCTATTGATTTTTAAGTTTTTTTTTTTTTTAAGAGGGGAAAAAAAGAAATGAATTCATAAAAGTCAATTTGGACATGACTAGGACTCCCAAAGGAATGACAGAAAGAAAATCTGTGCTCTGGATACAGGCTTGCAAACAATGACTACAGCAGATAAGCCAAATGTAGGAGAGGCAAACGAACAAAAAGGATTAAGAGCATGTTCTGCATTAGAAGGATTTTCCAAGACTACCACACCAGAAGAAAACAGGGCTTTGTTTTCTATTCCACCCTCTGAGGGGAAAAGATTTACATGTATCAAAGGCTAATATTTTAGAAGTGAGATTTTTTGCTCAAACAAAATCTGCCAAGAATAGCTCACCTTCCGACTAAGCAGGTACAGCCAATTCCCAGGTCCTGTGTCGAGAGCACAAAACAACTCCAAGGTTTTAAGCAAAAATTACCTGCCCTTCACCTCCTCCGCTAATGATCCGTCTGCAGTTACTTGTGGCAGCAATTGCTGTTACTCCCAGGCTGTGGGCATGGTCAATCACATACATCAGCCGCCCGGTTTCTGGCATGAAGGCACGGATCTTCCCGTCATTCCAAGCTGATGAAAATAAAGAAACAGAGAATCGCGACCCATAGACACTTTCTTCATACTATTCTCCCTTTTTCCTTTCCAAAGGAACTCCTTTTCCTTTTTCTTTTTTTTTTTTTTCTTAATTAATTCATTTATTTATTAAGCTGCCTACCCTCTTAAACCACCAGTATATATACGGAACCACTGCAGTCTAGAGCTGTATTTCCAAATAAACTGCTGAAATGTCATTCCTTTTTGGTTTTGGCCATGAGCAAATAGTTTTGGTAGTAGTGGAGGGACAGCTTTGCTGCTCTCAGTGGCTGAACAGCAGTAGTCCCTGTGTAGCCATTTTATGTAGGGCAATGGGTAGCAGATTTATGCAAAAGGTGCTCTGCATATCTCAGAAGTTAATATTTTGTATATGGCAAGGTTAATAGTTTAGAAGTGAGTCTTTGGAACAGAACTGAACTGAGTTTTGAACTGCTGGGATTCATATCCAAAGCAGGCTCTCAAAATCTTGCCTCTCCATATATTGTAACTACAGGATTTGGGGGTCTGTAAAGCAAAGCTTGTCGGAACAGTTGTGAACAAATGGGCTCTGGAGTCACAGAAGTGAACTGAAACATTTCTCAGTTTAAACCTGTCTTCACTCTAAACATCTAAGGACTGAAATTTACCATGGGACCGGACCATTGTTACCTGAAATGATGCTCCTGCCGTCACTCATAAACTCTATGGCTCGGCAGGTCATGTTGGGGATGACGATCCGGAGGAGCTCCCTGTTTTCGGGGGTGTGCCATACCCGGATGTCATTTTTGGAGCAGGTAGCAAACAAGTCAGAAGTTCCCCTGGAGAATGCAGAGAGAAAAGGCACCGCGGGGGAGGCATAGGGAAGCAGCCCCCTTATCGGATCTGAAATCACCCTTCAAAGCGTAGCTGTTTCTAATGTTCAACTGTAATCTTCTCAACAGGGATCACCACAGTCCTTTGCCACAGGACCATCTTTCTGGCAAAAAAACTCCCCTGATCTGGTTTCAGTTCAAAGACTCATCCTAAGGGACAGTTAAATTGAAATTAAAAGAACTCTCTTTCCTTAGCTGAAGTTGTGACAGTTATTCCCCACATACGGTCTCTAAAAGACTTCCGGTGTTTCTTGTACTAGACAGAGCAGTGGAGATAGGGTGCTGACTGTTCCGACTTAACATCAGGGACTAACTCGAGACAAGGAGGAGTGATTTTGCAACATTACCAATGACTTTGCAGCAAGAGATTAATTATACCTGGCATTAAATATTACATTAATTATGCATGAAGACAACCAAACCATATATTCTTGGGATATGAGAGCACGTGAAATCTAAGAAAACTATCACATTATTTTGTTCACCATCAACGCCTGGAAAGATGAACCAGTACAGGGAAAACTGACAGAACAGAGTGCAGCCCCTTCAATCCAGGCTTGTGCAAATGCTTTGTAAAGCAGGGTAACATCAGCAGCTTAAGCTGAAATAAGCCAGAACAGGAAAATGAAGTCTGTATTTCCAAATCAGTGCTATGCTCTGTCCAAGAGTAGGTAACAGATAAAAAATTTAAAACACACGCAAGGATGCAGTTACAGTCATTGCTAAATCCAGCTCATCCAAATAATTCTGACGCAGATGTACTAGTTAGGTATATTAGCATCAGATTACTCCAAAGCTCCCCATGATTTACTCATTAAATTAGAGGGATGTGGATTTTTCAGGCTGGTGACAAGCAGGGAGGAGGGCATCTTGCACTCCCTATTTATACACCACACGTTTTGTGGTACTTGGGTAAGATTTGATACTTGGTGTAGTGTCGAGAAGAAATGCAGCAAGAGCACGTGGAAACTCAAAACCCCCTTCTGGATGAAAGTGCCATTCTCTGTTCAGAAAGGGAACAAGGGACCCATTGTTTTTATAAAATGTCACCACCCTGCTGCACACAACAAGAGGGAAGGTTTGCTGCTCGTTCATGAGCACAGTGCACACGGAAGACATGCCAGCACCCCTAGCAATCCACCCTGCAAGCCTGTGATTAACATAACCCACGTGCCATCTTGTCAAACACAAAACTACCGGGAAGATGGAGAGGGCCCCCCAAACCATTTCACGGGGTTTGTTAGTTGTTAGTCAGCTGAGATTCAAGGGACTGGATAGAAAAGCAGGCAGTGCTACAGATACAAAGTTGAGCTGCAACACGACAGACAGAAGGAGCCTTTCAGGATTCACACTGATGGGGGACTAAGTGCCCCAGGTCTCGTAGTGGTGTCACCCTACAAGGAGCAGGGATTGGGAAGCAGGGCGCTGCCATCACTGCTGTTACCCAGACACAAATAATTTCCTCCTTTTTATTTAGAATCCTTTCTGTAGGTTGATGATTTAGATTGATAATGTCAAACTGAAGAGATGCCTTTTGCTTTTAAGCAGCTGCACCCCGACACCCATTTTATAGGTAGATGAAAGCATTCCCTGGATAAATCACCCAGAAAGGCATCTACTAGGCTTTGGGAACTTGCTGGTTAAGAGGATTTACGCAGCTGTCTTGGCCCTACTTGCACCTTTCTCTCATTTCTTCGCAACCAGTTGTACTCACAGAGGAAAAACGATGTCGTGGATGGATTCGTTATGACAGGTGGCAATCAGCTCCTCTTTAAACTCTGTGTAATTAACTCGGTAGATCTGGGACTCATTCGTCCCCGCAAAGAACTGGTGCCCTTGACCTCTGCGTGTCAGGGAAGTCACGGTACCTTGAACTTGAATTTTCCTGTTAGGACAAAGCAGAAGTTTGGCCTGATGATGCTGACCTTGCTATACTATTTTCCAACTTCCCTTTGCCCCTTTAGAAAGAGTCTTGATTTTCCCTTTCTCCCCCGCATGCTCCGTATTAGGCTGTGATGTCAATATGCAAGAACGTACTCAGGACTAACATTTCATTCCCCATCACATTTGCTCATACCTCATATGATCCTGCCTGTCCCATCTGCTACTCTGCCAGGGCTTGAAAGGGCAGCACTTTGGGGACTTAGTTTTCTGGACCAGGGCCTAAGGTAACAGCACCCTGCTTATATTCGTACTCATGTGCCCTTAAGTATCACATACTCAAGAATAATTGCAGTTTAGATCTTTTGGGAATTGTTACAAAATGGTAAAAAGCTAAGCTTTTGGAACCATACGCCTAAGCTGCCTATTCAAACAATGAATAATTGCAAGCCCAATTTTCAAATCACTTACTTGGAAATGAAACCTGCAGCTTTCTATTTTGCATTTTTGCAAATACTCCAGTGCTTTGAGACGGTGACTATAAAATCAGTGGAAGCCCTCCCTTTCAACCCCACATCCTCCTACAAACAAGTATCTCTTTTTAGATGGCAAACACTACTTCCCAAGTTTACTTCCTAAGCTGGTGTAAATCAGCACACTTTTTCTGCTTTCAGCAGATTTTTTTTTTTAAACTTTACTTCAATTTAGGATTTGATTCCAAATGCTTAAAATGTAGCAATAGTCATTTAAAATGAACTATGAGTATGGCAATTTACTTCTATGTAAAAAAACACAGTAATTTTCAATCTGCTTCATTTTCATTATGCTGGAATCATACTGTTTATTTTAACAACACCTATTTTGGCTGCAGGATTGAAAGACTGAGACTGATTTGGATTATGCTTTTTTGGGGGAAATGATTGGTTCCCATACTATTACTCTTCAGGGGACGTATCACCTCTACCCTCCTCATTCTCCCTTCTACCGACTCACTTCATTACTTTGTAGTTGGAGCCTTTACAGAGAGCTACAATCCCTCCTCCGGTGCCGACTATTATATCTCCTGTCTTCAGCAAAAGCAAAGCTGTGACTCCCTGGGAGAAAACAGGATTAAAACACAATTGGATGGAAGCAGAGTCTCTCTATTGATGCAGCCATGCTGAATAGCACAACACGTCTTTATCAGGCTCCCCATGGTGTTACTTATGGCACTCAAATACTGCTTTATCAGTATTCTTTGCATGACCTAGGCTAGAAAGTGATCCTCTAGCAGAGAAAATGGAAGAAAAAAGTTCTTAATTACAGGTGTATACATATACAGGTGTGTAAATATATATATATGTGTGTGTGTTTACACACTTGACTAGCGTACAAGTACTTGCCACAGAAAAATTTGAGAAATCAATTGGCCCATCAGCACAGGTTTCAGCTATTTACTAAAATTAGTAGATTAAGAGGAGACTGGCCATCAGGAAAAGGAATAATGCTGTTTGGCAGATAAGGCACCAGACTATAGTCAAAAAAAGAAATCAGTCCTTAGGCTTGTCGCAAAATTTCCTGTATACATTAGACAAATCAGTATCTGTCTGCTCTAGTTTTGCTACATGCAAAATAATATTGCCCTCCTATATAAGACAGCAGATTAATTCTTGAAAATCTCTGAGAGACTCCAGAATAGGTTAAAAGAGGGGTGAAATTATCACTGTGAGGCCAAATCTCAGTATTTATACCCAGAAGAAAATCCTCTTTGGGTAGCACACAAATGAGTGAAACGGAGGGAAAAAAAAAAAAAAAAAAGGAGAGGAAAAAAAGAAATGCAAATTCAATCCAAACTTTGATTTAAAGCTAAATTCCATCACTAGGCAGAAGTCAGGTCCAAAGAGGCACCTTCTACTCTCACCAAGAGAGCAGAAAATCATCACTGTCGGCTGCTCCAGGCCAGCTGGCAACAGCTCCCGGACCAAGTGACTTGTACAGGACTCTGTTTAGGATGACATTTTAAGTTGCAATATAAGCTCCAAACAACATTTGCCACTATCTAAGTTTATAGGCAGTATTACCAATTGTTAGTGATAGTGATAGTGTGATAGTACCAGTTACACAATATTAAGATTTTTCCTTTAAGCCTGAGCTCTTAGGAATTGAGGTTTTCACATAATAGCTGCGCTTAGTGTTTCTTTTTTTATCTTTCTGTTTTTTGTTTTTTTTTTCCTCTGGAAAACAAAACTAGCACTTGGTGTTGCAAAAGCATAAAAAAAAAATTTAAAAAAATATTGAAGAATGATAGACAAAACACACATCAGAAGGATTTTACATTTATTATTTAGGAAGAAAACACTGTCATGTGCTTGACTTGTGATTTTTGACATAGGTGGCAGCATTTTGTTTTTCAAAATTTTCTGGGAGATGTTGATGGCATTTTCTGAGTCCCCGGCTATCAAAAACCCTTTAACTTTCTTTTGATCTACTGTTTTGTAGGGGGTGTTTTGTGTGTGTCTGCAAAAGGCTTTCATCTCAAATGCCCTTCAGGTGTAGCAGTCTTACGGCAGTTTGAAATCAAACCCATGACTACATAGTTTACATGATTACAGCTCACTGCTACTTGCAAATAAATTAGAACTTATACAGTGCTTTCAATGTGGTTTTCATTTTTTTCCAATGTATTTCCTTTAATTTTCCTATTTTGGGAGGCAAGTAAATACCATTAACAGTGGAAAAAAAAAGAAGAGCCTCAAAGTGTTCAATTGCTCATGTTGCTAAGTTCTCAAAAACATCAGAGTTTGAAGCACCATGAGTAAACAGGTAGCTTGATATATAATGAGTGAAACTTATAGAGCTGAGCAGTTCATGTTAATGGCGCAAAGAACACTCTGTTTTACACACTATTTTATATGCTGCCAGGCGTTTTGCAGATGGAACAGAGTTTAATGCAGAGGGTTAAAAATATCATCATTAATTAACTGCTGCTCCCCAAAAGAAACCACTGCTTTGAAGTATGATTACTACAAATAAAAACACCGGAGCAAACGCAGCCTGCCCATTCCCTGCCCTGCAGGGATACTTGCTGGGTCTCATTCTGATCTCTTACACAGTTCTTTAATGTCCTACTAGCTCTTTCACTGCACTTTGTTTAAATATTTTTCACAATGCAAATACTCCAGCTGTTGCTGCAAAAATGCATTTGCTAGCATACATCCTGGTTTGCATCTGAACAGCTGCCCTATAGCTCCTCAAGCCTGTTACAGGAATAAAAAATAATTTTACTGTTTATTCCAGTGTTTGTAGAATTCACTTAAGCGTAATTTCATTTAGCTGGAAAACAAGTTGTTTTGTAATACTGGTGCACTACTCTGTGTACTCCTATTACTCCCCTCCAAAACAGAAACAAATTAACGACCTCTTCAGATCATGCCCATGTAATAAACAAACTTTTTCATGTGTCTATAAACAAAGCTCCTTTAAGGATCATCAAAACTATTTTCAATAAATTTCATCTTTGCATCTCAATTCTTTATAGATCTGTTCATCACAGGGTCATCATGGATTCTGGAGAGTTTCATGGTGAGCACCTGCTCACGTTTCCTTGATAGTCCTTGGTAGAAAAGGTTTTCAGGGATTCAGGATTCAGGATAATGTTAGCAAGCAAATATGCATCTTTTTGGCTAGAACTGCAGTGAAGTAATGGAGAGCAAACAGTTTCCCAGGGGAGAGGCAGGGACAGGTCCGACACTGGGAGGAGTGCAGCCAGTCTCCGAGGCTAGGATGCAGAGGAAAGCATGGTTAGGAAAGTCGAGACGGATCCCAAAGACAGACTTGGGGCAAGCACGTCCTGTTGGAAAGGGCTCTTCCGAACCAAGCGAAACGACAGCTTTGCTTCAGACTGCTCGAGCTAACGGAAATTTGGGTACCAAGTACCAGTCAAGGACATGCTATATTTTCAAGAGAGATACAAAAGACGTGTAGTGAAATACATACAGTTCTACAGGAAAACAAAAACAACAAATAAAAAATGACAAAAAAAAAAGAAAAAAAACCCCACATCTCTCAGGGTTAGCACTATTATGCACTAAATTTTGTAGAAACCAAGCTGCCTATCCTTTTGCACTGACAAATGCTCTACTTTCTGTCTGATAAAATAGAGTGCCTATTCTGGTATCCCAAGCTATGCTAGAATTGGAAATTTGTGACATAAAACACTAGATCCTACTTGTGTCTGGTGAGGACTTGCTGGCATTTTTTTGACAGTGTATTTTTTGTGTCTGGAGGTTTGCAGTGGGTGGGCCAAGGGAAATCACAGTAAGAGGTTTGGAAAGGAGAACTGGAGGATGTGGAAGAGCCATTTTGAGCAATAGGGTAGGGTAGGAGCTTGGAGGGGCTATTTGTCATTTCCACATAGGGTCCTGCGTACAAATGGAGGGAGAAAAAAATGCACCACCACTTCCCAACCTGTTCTTCTCCCTCATCCCAGAATTACCAGTATATCTTAAGTAAATGTTTGAGTTGTTAAAAAGAAATGGACCAGCCCAGGTCTCCGGCACAAGGCTGGAAGTCAACTGTGGTGTCCACACTGGGCCTTGACGTCTCCCTAACACCTTGTTAGCCCCTTGCGTAGTGAAAGATCCTGTTTCTCACGAGCTCTTCATTATCAGAAGCAGTACAAAGTGAAGATGTTCCAGTGGTTTCTGCCACAAATTGTGTTTCTATGATACAGTCTTACAAGAAAACTGCATATGGACAAGATTGTGATCTGCCTTTGAGCATCTGCTTTCTTCCAAGATGTCCTAGGCTCCCTTCCAACCCCAAATTGCACAGCATCACGTTAATGACCCTCTCTCAGCAATGATCTCAAAACAGAGAGAAGTTTCATTTCAGAAGAACCCAGCACCCTTCCCTCAACCCAGAGGCACAGGAGTTCAGGACCTTGAATGCCTTCAGACAGGCACAGCTACAACCCGACTCAAAACGTGCCAGCGTTTAGAAGGGGAGGTGATAATCATCAAGACCTCAGTATAAGAGGCAGCAGAGCTCAGCCAGGACAGGGCTCCTGTGCGGATGCTGAGCACTGCAGGAGAGCAGCGGGAAAGCTGCCGGGAGGGCACGGCCCAGGTATCCCCCAAGCGCTCTGCTGCGCGTTGAATACTCAGCGTAATTTCTTGTGGTTTGAGCAGAAAAATGGTCTTGTCACTTAGCATGTGCACAGAATTACATCACCTGCATTCCCACAACGCCAGCGGGATGAACGAGTGTAATAACTCCTCCTACCTTCTGGAGTAGATAAATAGTGAAACACATTTAAAGAATTTGATGGCTTTTCACATCCAAGTTATACCAGGGATGGGGGCACGTATCTGTAATGCAAGAAGTATTACATTTTGAATGGGAAAATATGTGGGTTTTATGCACATGTGTTGGTACAAGCAAAGTTCAGGAGGTTTGGAAAAACAAGTCAAATTATGTTTCGGGAGGGAGTTTGCTGCTCAATTTTTCTTATCCTTGTTATTCTTGTGTTTTCTCTCAAATAACAAGATCTACTTCTTTCTAGGACAGCTTCCCCATTGCCTCCCTAACAGTACATTCAGTACTTCCACCTGCAATTCTTCCCTTGTTTCTTGCTGATTTGCAGTGTTTCTAATATACCAACAAAATATATTCAACTTTATTTTTTCAGGGAAGCATTTGAATTCCTTAGGTATTACCCTCTCCATTGGGTATAAGCTGAGAAACTATATGAAGTCTTTTATAGCAACAAATAAAGAGAAATGAAGAGAAAATGTACTAGCCGGTGCTGATTGTTTATCATTACAACTCCCTGCATGCAGAATTCTTGGCAATGAAAGACCGAAATTACCTTATTCAGAAGATACTCCTGTCTGGGGATCCCCATGCTCAGACCCAGAAGCCCCAATTACAGCCAAAAGAACTATGTTAAAAGAACTTTATTAAGGTTACGAAGTCAAGCACTCCAAAGTTAAAAAGCAATAGAACGAATGCATCCTGTGCAGCCTTGTTGCATCCCCACTATGTATATTTTCTACATATATTTAATATATAATATTTGTATATGTATTTTAACAAAGTCTTTAATTATATGATCTATGCTATTTTTTTCAGTAAGACCTCTGCCTCCTCAGTGAAAATGCTACAGCTACTCAAGAGATCAGTCAGCAGGGGTAAAACATAAAAGGCTGTGCTGAGAGGACATAAATAATCCATAATGAACGAAGAGGCAAAAGAAAAGAACAGATCATCTCTTGGCCAGGAAACCTTCGTGTTGTCCAGAAGAACTGAATGCGAGAAATCACCTCTGCCAAAATTCTCATGATGCTGAGCAAGTCATTTAAAAAACTTTTTCAAGTGGTATCTAGTGTGCTCCTCATTTCTCAAGTGCCAACACTGACACTCTGGGGATCGATTTTCAAAAGTATGGAGCATTGAAACCTGTGAATAAGGCCAGCAGGAGTCATGTATGAATACATTAAAAAGCTACACTAGTACCATGGCGAAAAAAAGAGCGGGGACCCAACCTCTCAAAAAGCATGTCAGCAATCAGTGACAAGCAATCTGTGCTTTGAGGTCTGCGTGCTTTAGCACAAGCCAGTTGCCACAGAAATGCCATTAAAGCATTAGTTCAAAGCATTCACGCTTATTTTTGGTGGCAGTGCTCACTAAGGCAAGCCTGGAGCACATATTATCCTGTCGTTTAAATGAAATATTGGGCACCTGCTTGTTAATGGCCACCAATGACACAAGTCTTCTGAGGGAAGCAGTATCCAAGAATCACAGAACAGCCAAGCCTGGAAGGACCTCTGGAGAGCACCTGGTCCAACTCCCCTCCTCAGAGCAATGCCAGCTAGAAAACTAAAAACTAGAACAGAAAGAAAGAACCTACAGAAAAAGAAATTGCATCTCACAGGACTGCAGAGGTTTTCCACAAGTCACTGATGGAGCTGGACCATTTAGCTCTACCACGTAGACTTCCTTCCCTGAAATGAAGGGGGGTAACTGAAAGCAGACTGTTTCATCAGGCTGTGTGATCCCCTCAACAAGATGAGACACGCTTTATCTGTAAATTTTCACTGTCTTGCTGATCCAAAGAAGGGTGTTGTCTCTCTCAGTTGTGCGGGCAACAGTTTATGAGGCCCTGCTGTAAATAAGATCAGTGAAATGATCTGGGGGAAAAAAAAATGCTGTTCTCAGGGTTATCTTTCAGCTGAATCCATTCTTGATCCACTATAACCCTACAGGCAATTCAGTTGGCTCAGCTGAGGTGACAATAAACTGCAGCAATAATGTAGCATGAAATTATGGTCTCAGGCAGCTTTGGTTTCACTGCAGAAACCAGATAAACAGGGTGCTGCCTGTTCTGTTTCCCCAACCTTTCATCCCTTCAGCTCAGCTTTATTCTGCTTCTTGTTCTCCTCCTTATTCTTATCATGGTCCCACTCTTATTTTCTCAACAACTTGCAGTATTTGTTCCTTTTGTTCTTCAACCCCAACTGCCCCTGTGCCATGCTAATTCTCACTTCAGTGGGTCACACTAAACATGTGCAAACTGCAATTTCCATTTATTACCTGTCAAATACAGGGAAACTTTCAGTAAATAATCAGCAAAAGAAACATCACTTTTAGAAAGGCCATTTCATTGCCAAATTTCATATCTTTGTTTTAAATAATTTTGAAGAGAAAACCTCCTGAATGGAAAAGGAGGGGGAAGGACTGGGGAACAAACACACAGAAACCTGGTACTTTCCCAAGCAATTGTAATGTTTTGAACTTTTTCTGAAATGCTTTTCCTGTAGCAGGCACCTGGCCTGGAAAATTACAGACCAGGCAGTTCAACAGATCTTTAAGATCCAAACATAGGACTCTATACTGGTAAGTATGGGAAAATCTCACTACTAAGCACTTCTACCATTCTCCTTTAGGAACAATCTCTGTCTAGCTCTAGCTAGACCCTGTATCTCCTAGGCATCAGGAGAAAGCAGAGAAGGTGCAAGTCTCTCTCATTTTATCATTTACTGCTAGAGAACAAGTCAGTAGAAATATTTAATTTACTTCTTCCTTGTGGCCACTGCAGCCACCATACTTACTGAGCTGGAGCCCCACTAGTGTTGGAGAGACTTGCACCTGTATCTCTGGAAGCCTTTGAGTGCCAAACTGTGACTCATTAGGAGCTCACCCATTATGCGACCTCTTCTTCTCCAGTCTAGTCACAGGAGAGGCGAGATGCATAATTTTTGAGGGTAGAGATGCCTTCTTTTCATCCCCACCAAAAAGACAGAACAGGAAAGGAAGGGGAAAAGAATTTTCTTGCCTGACTCACAACTCAATGATGTTGCCAACAGCATGTTACAAGAACCACATCTAATACCCAGTTCCACCAAAAGGTATTTGAATGGATTCAGATGGCCAAATACTGACTGTCCGATATTCAGGCTATTCAGCAGCTGCTACATTTAATCTTGGTATCTCACTTCTTAAGTTCAGTGAAGAAAAAAGTTACAGCAATGCTGAGAGAAAGTACCAGTGAATTAAACATGGGGGACTGATCCATCCAGAGGAAGGAAAGCTGCAAAATAAAGAGTCTCTTGAGGCAATTCTTGTGTACAGACAAAAATATCAGGAGTTCCTGTATTTTTATGTTGGTTTCCCAGCTTTTTATTGCTCTTATCAAATTTAATATAAGAGAAAATTTCTAGGAGCGTACGGGAGATTCAGATGAAATCAAAATTCTGACCCAGACAAAAATGTACAGAGTCAAGTTAACAATCTCAAACTTTGGGATCAAAATTAAGACATTTCCAAAGACAAATTCCCAAAATTAAGACATTCCAATTAAGAGCACAGAGTAAGGGTTGGTTTTTGAACCAACTTTGTAATGGTTCTCCCACATGTTGCCCCAGCATTACTCACTGACAAAGATGAAGAGCAGGGAAAAAAATCAAGTCAGAGTTGGCACTCACCATGCTAAACTTCTCCTTCTGAGGCCCATAGTCACTCATCAGCTTGTTGTTTGGGTTCAGTTTCAGGACATCACCACTTGATGTGCCAACATAGAAATAACTATCATCATCTGCCATCTACAGGAAAGTGCAAATAAGGAGATCATGGTCCAGTTACCTCTAAGCTAGTTCCAAGCATAGTGTTCTGCTGTGTAAGTACCTTCGTTGAGCAAATTGCCATGATTTCACTTGGGGGTATATAGGCAATGTTGTCATCCCAACACACACACAAAATCCACAACTCTAAACAATGCAAAGCATTTTTCTAATTAAATACAGATAATATTTTGAAGTAAAAGTTGAATTCACTGGATGTTAGAGCTTCTCAGGCTAAAATCCAAGCTGCATCTCTTCAGAAGTGTTCAAAATACTCTTTTCTCAGGGGGAAGAAGTTATGGGGGACTATCTGCCATGAGACAAGATTTAGTGGCTTCACTGTCATCATGTAAGTATACATTTGGTATTTCCTACATTATTGTAATAGCTCATGGTCTTTCTGTAGTCTCTTGAGAGTGCCTTATTTTGGCAACATGATTTACCGAAACTTACCTTAACACATGTGATCACTCTTTTCAGTTGACCTGTTTGGCATTCAGTTGGTCGGATTTTTCTGTTTTTAAGATCCAGTTCCCATACTCGAATGGTCCCACTGTAAGAGAGAATATACTGCAATCAAATCCATATATGCAGAAAAATCCAAGTTCTTTTACTGTCACAAGAATTAGAAAAGCTTTCACTAAGTCATGTTACTCTGAAATTTTAATAAGGAGGAAAAAGAACAATATAGCATATGACAGGAAGGAGGCCTATGGAGGAAAAAAAGGAAAAAGAACTGTATCAGCGAGGGAAAGAGTAAATCCGTCTTTTCTGCTGTTTTTATGGCAACTTTTACCAGATAAATCAAAAATCTAAAAGATTCAGCAGAAATATTATTAGGACTGTGGATGAGTATGTAACAACCTTGACACTTCATTTCCCAAAGAGACATGCACTGTGGGAATCTTATTTCTTAGACTAGGAAATGAGCACTACAGGACACTTTCAAGTATTTTCAGGCACAGTTTAATTGACAACACAGGAATCAATATAATAACTTTGCACAAAATCTCCCTTACATTTTACAAAGAATTAAAACTGCAAAGACTAGCACTTGGCAACTGCTGCCAAGACTATCTGAAGTTGCTCCTCGATTCAGAGGGGCTATAGGTCCTCAGCACCTTCAAATGTCAGGCTAGATAGATGAGGGCTGTACCAAACCTATGCAAAAATGTTGTTCTTTGCATCAACTTTGGTCACAAGCCAGTAACCAGTTGTACATGGCATCTGGTGAGGACAGAAGCCCATCCAACATCCTGTGACATATCACTGTTTCTACATTAAGACACTGTTCAAGCCCTTCATTGACTGCTTGTCTTGTGTCACGCTGGGAACTAAATATTTTAAACACTGCATGGGGAATGCAGCACAACTCCTGCCATCAGGCAGGAGTGACGCACGCTGGTCCGTGTGCTGCTTTGAAAACATCTTCTCATGTGAGAAACAAGCAGAAATGCCCTAAAGGGACAAGTTAATGGATATTCATGGGTCCATTCAGAGCAAAAGGAAAAACACTCGAACACTGCCTTGCCTAACTTGTGTTCTACTTAAGCAAAGAGTCTTTGGAAAGGAATTGGTCTATGGGTTTTCTTCCCCCTATGAGCTCTGGTCATGTAAACAAACCCTTACTTTCCAGCAGTAACAAACATCTCATCTCTGCATCTGGAGAACGCCAGCACCGTAGCATTCCCAGCGCTCCGAGCTGCCGCAGGGCTGCCGCACACGGCCTCTCTCTTAGGAATGCTCCACACAACCACGCTGCACAAGGAGGAGGAGGTTTAAGTAACTTCCATTTTTTTTAACATGATTTAAAAAACTTGTCACAAAAACACAAAGAAGCCTATTTTCCTGCAATCCGCTGTTAGAAGGATATACAATAAAACTAACTTTTATATTTTATCTAAGAAAATCCCTAACACAATTACCAGGAATTGCAGTGTCCACCCCATTCCTAAAGTGGGCATGTGTATTTATTTTAAGGATTCTGTTGACTGAGACTCCAATCATGTCTTAGGCCAGTAGTAGGCGCTAATTTAAAATGACTTTTTCTTCCACCCTTACTTGCTTGTTGAAGTAACCTTTTAGGGGAATTCATAGTTTATCAGGACAACAAAGTTAGCCAGTTAACAGTCCAGTCTGCGTATCTGCTATCTGGGTGGTGGTGCCAGCTGAGGAACTAGTTGTTTCCCCTCTGCTTCCCATCAGCCGCTCATTCCTGCCCTACAGCCACGCTCCCCATGGCACCAACCCAGCTTCCTGTCAGGAAGAATGGGAAACGGGATTATATCCGGAGACATCTTGAGAAGGGGAAAGAGCAAAATTGCCAGAAGAGGGAAAAGTGCAATATTCTTAGATGTCCTAGACAGCGGAGATTGGAAATTGTTACCTGCCATCATCCTGGCCTCCCAGCGACACGAGATAAAGGTCATTCGGAGAAAATGCTAATCCTTCAATTCTACCCTTATGAAGTGACAGCCGAGCAAGTAGCTCCTCCTTCTTAAAATCCCACAAAATGATGTCTGCCTGAGGCCCAAAGCAAGAGAGGTCAAAGCCCAAGCATTAGACATAACACGCTGAAGTTCTGTGGCCTGAAAAGGATGAGTTACAAGGAGCCCTGCTTAAGGCTCCCTTCTTTCCAGCCCAGAGCTCAACAGATATGAATCCGCTTCAGATTAGGTGCTCTACCAAGTGCTATTACAATATACCAGTCTAGTAGCTCAGCGTCATTTCAGAAACAAAAGTTTACGCCCATATGTTGATCTATGGAACAGTACTTGGCTTAGATTTTTAAATAGTGGCTATTGTCAACTCTCAGTTCCTTTCCAGTGTCTCAGGGTCTTTTCCGCTAGAGAACAAACCACAGTGAACTTCCCAGGTCTAAAACTGCTGGTACTTGTCAAGGACTTCTGAAAATCCCAAGCAGCTCTGAAAGTCAGGTCCCACTTTAAATATGATGGCATTTATTAATTAACGTCAAATGCGATTAGGATGCCACCTGCTCACGACACTTTTGATAAAAAGGCCTGGAACTAAGAAATGCCTTAACCTAGTTACCTGATCCTAGAGGGGATGCTTAACACCATGTAAAAATATAAAGGTACATCCAGCAAGAGAGTCGCCACAGTTTCCCACCCCCTGCAGTGCCCCCCCCACTGCAGGCATTTGTTTTCCGGCAGAAGATTAATTCTTTAAGCAAAAGGCGCTCCCACCACTGGCAGGCCAACTCCAATCTCTGTGGGCAGTTATACGGCTAGAAATAACACACGATCCACCTTGAAGCCCATGAAGGTGACTTGTCCGGAGGCCACAAGCATTCCACTCTTCGACACCACCACGCAGGAGACATTGTTGGTGTGGCCGTGCAGGAAAGTCTGCTTGCCGTTGGCCATGCCTTGAATAACTACGGTGCATCCCAGGGGATAGAGAATATGCTCCTGATCGGGGTGGCAAATGAGGCCGGAGAGGATGTGACCTGCGAGAGAAAGGAGGCAAGAGACCTGCTGTTCCCCGAGCCGTCCTGGGGACCTCAGCCAAGCGTCTTCTCCCAGGCCTGGAGCAGATGGCCCCGAGAGGAGCGCTCACGTCTCCTGCTTCGGGCCATAGGTACCTGCCATCTTGACATCTCCGTGCAGGAGTCCCTGCTTGTCATGTTTCCCAGGAGAAACCCTCTCATTTCTCAGGGTTTATCTCACAAGGAGGGCAAAAATGAGAGGTTTCCATTTACCACTCAAAGCAGAATAACCCAAAACGAAATCCAAGGGTCACCTTCGCTGTTTGGTTTACAAATTTAGAAGGAGCCCTGTGCTTCCGACTGATAACGGGAGATTTAACGGGCCCGAAGGTCTGAGCACTTCATCACACCAGGCTGCTGATTCGTGATGGCCACCGTAGGGGTTCACGTTGCCGTGACCTGTGTCAAAAAAACCCGCAAAGCTGCAAATCTCCCTGGGGAAGGAGCAGCCTGCAGAGCCCAGCGCCTGCCCCTGCATCAAGGTGCAAGGCAGTTTACAGCCACATTTTGTGCAGCCTCATGTGCCCCTTTATTTCAAAATAAAACTCATTTTCACTCTGGTGAGTAATTAGGGAAAATAAAAATGAAGTCACTCTGTCAAACTCTTCTTGCTCTTAGCGCCGGATCGTCTCTCCTCAGTTCCTGTGTTTCGGAGTGGATGATGGCAGGGGCAGGGGACACTGTGAGCGCCAAACTGGCCCCCGTGTCACCCCCACCCTAAACAAGCCCTCATGTCACCCTCACCCCCAAACTGCCCCCCTTGATGTCCCAGCCCCCCCGCCTGCCTCTGCAGTGTCCCACACCGCAAACCTGCCCCGCAGGCCGTCCCCACCCGCGCCCGGTCCCCGCGGGCCTCCCGGTACCGTTGAAGCCGATGGCCGCCTGCAGCTCCAGCTCGCCCCCCGCCCCTCCAGCAGGCGCCGCCATCGCGCCGCGCTGTGTACGCGGGCGCCATGGAAACGGCGCCTGCGCACCAGGCAGCCCGGCGAGGGGGCGGAGCCGGGGCGGAGCCAGGGAGAGGGGCGGAGTCAGGGGAGGGGGCGGAGCGTCGCCAGCCGCCGTTATGTGGCCGCGGTTGCCGCCTTCGTCGCTGCTTTGACGCCCCTGGTCGCGGCGTGGGCCCGGCCCGGCCCGGCCCGGCCCGCGCTCCAGCAGTGCCTTGCCTGGTGTCCCCTGCCGTGTCGCGCTCCTGCTGCGGCATCAAACGCGCCAGGGAAGCCCAGGGCCGGCGTGAGGCCCTGCAGAGGGCGAGGAGCCGGGTCACAGCCCGGCCGGGCTGCTTCGCTCGCGGTGAGAGGTTCGGGGCCTGGCAGCCGCCAGGAGCAGCAGTTCGGTCTCGGCTGAGCCCGGTGCAGGCAAGGGGCAGCGTGGTGAAGATCAATGCTCACGTTACAGTGCCATTGCAACTCTCTTGAGCTTCCCAGGCCCTCTGCTTTTCCTCTTTTTTTTTTTTAATATTCTCTAAGAGCTTTGAACTTTATGTGGTAATGAAATAAAGTGCAGGGAAGAAAGTAGTGTAGCCTCCCTTTTAAAAATGGCAAAGACGCTCATCGGATCACAGGCATCAAATGCAATAAGTGCCCTGACAGTCACTGTGATTTACAGTCTAAATCGGTGCCTGTCGGAGGTGTTCAGCACCTGCAGCAGCAGAGGCGTCCACGACCTGAACACCGCAACCCCAATATCTCATGTTTTAATGCAATAGATGGGACCTGCTTGCCCGGAAATGCTCTGGGGGCCAGAGGCTGCTGAGGGGATCGTTAAGGAAGGGCCAGGCATCTCGTGCCTCCTCCACATCTCTGGGTGGAGAAGAGAAATAGACTCTGGGAAGGAAAGGGGAGCTCTCAGGGGAAGCTCAGCTAGGCAGAAAGTCCTGTGCACGGACCCAGAAAGAAAGAAATATTGAGGGTGTCTTAGCAGAGCTCTTTAAATGAAGAAAAATGAGTAATTCTACAGTGCTCTTTCATGTGAGCTCAGTGAGGCCAGGCAAGAGGAGATGTGGGTCTCGTCTCTCTACCTCACCTTGATGCATTTGGACGCCAAGTAATGGCTTAGGCTGCTGCCTAGTTGACTGGTGCGTGAGTTTGCTACTGTTGCTCGTTCCTCCCCATGCCCTCCTGGCCGAGAGGAACCGTTTGCATTGAGGTGGCGATAACTCCTGTCCTGAAGAGCTTGAGAAATGGCATGAAAGATAAAGCCACAAATGAAAAACATACTTGGACATGGCATAGGCACATTTTCATTCTGCAACTAGAATTATCTTTACACAGTGTATATACTGTCCTCCCGCAGGGGTCGCATTGTCTCAGCTGGCAACAGTTAGATGTTCCTCTTTCATATTTTAAAACGTTGTCTGTTACCCTGATGCTGGGTAATGTGGGCACGTTGGTTAGACTTGTATGCATTAACTGCCTGCATCAATCCTGCAGCGTCAACCCTTTGCTGTGAATGTAGATCTTGGTTTTATACAAGCCTGTCAAGGAAAGTTCATGGGCAGGGAGTTTGCTTTGCTAATTCCTGGTCAGCAATTTCAACCAAGAACAGTAAGAAAATCTCCCGCACTGTGTGGGATGATGACCAGTGCCTCATCTCGAGTGAATCATGGTAACCCACAAAGGCTACAAAATTCTGCATATGGTCCAAAGGGTGCAGGGTTGGGACTGCAGTGGGATAGGGTATGGTGAGTCTTAGAACTTTCTACCTTGGAACTGTATTCATCTAGACTCGCAATTCCCCCATTTGCTTTTGTATCACAGGTGTGGAAACCCCCTAGGAGAGCTCTCCTCCCCGACATCCTGAAGCGGAGCAGCGTTGGAGGAGCAGGCTGGGTTAGAGCTGGGGAGGAGGGCCGGGAGCTCAGCTCTTCCCTGACCCCCCTGAATGCAGCACCTGCAGTACAGTCCGGGACAGCCCCCTGCCCTTGTTCCGGAGCGTGGCTGCTCGTGAGGGCAGGGCAGGGCAGGCAGGATGCTGAGCGGGGGGTCTCAGAGTGCAGAGGCATCCCCGGCGCTGCCAGCAGAGACCGCAGCGGTGAGGGTGATCCCGGCGCAGCGGGGTCCTCTAGGTGTTTTGAAAACCCCAGGCTTCCAAGAGCTGCACCTTGAAGTCCTCCTGGCAGAGCGGAGGGTTGTCGAAGGTCTCGCAGGGCTCCGTGCGTCCCCACAGCAGCTCGGAGTCGAGGGCCAGAGCTCGGCCTCCTCCTCCGCCTGCAAAAACACGCTGGGTGGTGGGGACCCGCTCTCACCTCTCACTGCCCCAGCGAAGAGAACGGCCCAGCCAACCGAGCTGCTCAGGACGGCCTGTGTCCCGCTTTATTCCCTCTGACCACACCCGGGAGCCGGAGTGGGAAAGCCCGGAGCTCCCCTTTCGGCTGACCGGGAGGCCGGTGTGGAAGCAGAGCTCCTGGAGAGCTCTGCGGGCAGCTCGTAGGGGGCAGGTGGGTGAGACGTTGCCCTGGCAGCACAAGCTAAATTATTAAGCTGGCTGGAGAGCCAGAAAGCAAGGAAAGAGTGTTGCATCCTTCCAGCTCGGGCTTACCCTGGCTGCCTGCTCCGGAGGGCTGGGAATGCCGGTGGCATTTTTTACTCACCAGCTCCTCCATGGTGAAGCCACCTGGGCTGTTGTGGGCACAAAGATTTAACGCCTGGGACCCTGGCACAGCATCAGGGGCCCAGGGCATTCTGCTCTAGGTGCCCGTCCCTTGCCTCTCCTCCGGCTCTTCCTGACCTGCATGCGCAGGGTCTCGGTCTGGGCAGCACGAGGTGGAGGCAGCTCCGCCCCAGGGGAGCTGCACGGCCGCGCTCGCAGGGCAGGGACGCAGCAGCCCCGAAGGTGCAGAGCCCACGGGGAGGTCTGGCCTGTGCTGCTCCCCCTGGGCTGGCAGAGACCTGCTCGCCGGGGCTTACAGAAGGGGCATCCTTGGCAGGAGGAGGGGGTAGTTCCATCTCCCCTGCGTTTTTGTTGCTTAAGCAAAGGCAGGAGGCCTTTGAGTGCAAGGGGTATCAGGGCAGATGGATCTGATCCGTTTCAAAGCCTTTCCCAGCCAAAGCAGCAGTGCGAGGTACTTACCAATAATGATTCCTTCCCGAGAGCCAGACATGAACATGGAAGCTGTTTTGGAAGGCAGGAGGAAGTGCCTGATGGCCAGGAAGGGGGAGAGGCGGCCCTTGGTGCGCGGTGGCTCTGGCACACGGAGGTGGCTGGAGCTGCTGCCCGCGCCGTGCGGAGAAGAGCTGAGGAGGGAGGCGGGCGCGGGGGACGGCGAGCGCGAGCGCGGGCGCGAGCGCGGCACCGCCTTGGCCAGCTCCGGCTTCTTGATGAACACCCATTCGTAGCGCTCCGTCTCGGGGCGCACCTGCGGAGCAGGGGAGGCCGGTGAGCCCCGTCCTCTCTGTGCTGCTCGTGGAAGCGGCACCGCGGCGCGAGGCGGTCGGGAGCCCAGTGCTGCGCGACGGGCCTGGGGGCAGCGGCGGGACGAGGCGTCTCGGCAGTGCCAGGGCTGCTCTGGTGGAGGTGCTGGCCAAGAGGTGGCTTTTGTCCCCACCAGGCACTGCTGGGGCAGGGAAACCTCGCCATCCAAGCTGGATGGGTGCTGGACTTTGCCCCTGGGAGTTTTTTCCATCCCGCTCCCTCTGTGGGAACCCCGGGGCTGTCTGGGGGTTGCTTCATGCTGGAGCTGTCCCTTGCAAACAGGGCCGAAACCCTCCTTGCTCCTTACAAACAGTGACTTACTGTGAATACGAAGCACTCCCCTGTCCCAAAAAAGCCTGATGTCGCCCCACTCTTCCTCCTTTCGCTCCAGTCGGAGGAGAGAAACGCCCCGCACACCTTTGGGAGAGAGCACGGGAGCAGTGAGCGGCTGCTGCGGAGCTGGCAAGAGAAGGGGCCTAGAGCAGGGGTCACTTGTCTTAGGAGTTTTTGGGAAAAAGGCATTTAAAAATGATAAGGACTCAGGTAACACATTTGTGTTGCCTACAGTCCCCGGGAGCAGATGAGACATCACTCCATAAACATTTTATCCTGTTCTTCCAACCCATGGTCAGGCCAACCCTGGTGTAGATGTCCTTCACTTGGAGGAGGCCTACTGAAAGGTGGGAAATAAAATCTGCTCTTGGTACTAAATAAAGAATAAAATGAGCTGAAACGTGTAAGTAATGGGGGTTTTAAGCCACCTTTTGTAGCACGTGTAAAGCCCTGGAGGATGGCAGAGTATTTATCTCCTCGCCACACTGAAGTGTCTGGCCAGGGAAAATCAGCCCTTGAAAGCCAATAAATCTTTAGGATGCCTGAACAATTTACAGAACTTGCTTCTGCCGTTTGATGAAGAGATACAGAATATGCGTTTATGAACCGCTCACAGAGTCCCTGGAAAGTGGCCTGGCTTGGGTATTTTTGCAGTTATTTCACGACTTTTGAGTACTGAAGAAGCTGTCCTTATTTCTCTTCCATTTCCCTTGTGTGGCTGCTACTGAAATCAAGGAGGGAGCCTTGCTTTTAATATATTTAAAGCAAGACCTCATGCAGGCAAAGCATCTGCTGCCTTCAGCAAACTCTGCTGCATAAACACTTCATGTTTCAGTCTGTATTTGCAGAAAAAAAGCAAAAAACAAAACCTACCCTATGTCTGAAGGCCTCTCTCCATCTCTCTGTCCCCTCCTCTGCTTTCTCCAGTAGGAAGAGCCTCAGAGCCCTTCCCCGAGCCGGCACCCACACCCCAGCCCCATATTCCGCTTGGGTTGTACTTACTTCTCCCTCTGTGTTTTTTATGAGCAGCACAGTTGGTTCGTAGCCTTCACAGCATGAGTAAAACCTGCAGAGATGAGCAAGAAGACCAGGTTGGTGCAAGTCTGAGACCAGTGAGCCCAGGTGTTTGGCAAGGTCCTCACCTGGAGCTCATCACAAAACAGGCTATAGATGACACACATACCCTCCAGGTATGGGGAAAACAAGCAGGCAGGTTTGCCTGTGGCTGGTCAGGGATAAGAGAAGGAGAGAGCTCTCAGAGGGGCGAAAACAACTCCTGTGGCCATGAAATGCCCACCGTAGGGGAGGTGTGAATTAGCAGCGACCGAGTGGGCAAACTTGTGCAGGAAAAGAGAGCGTTACCAAACGCCTGCCCTTCCCCATGTGATTCCGCAGTGTGTCCGATGGGTCTGAGCTGCCCTCTCGCATGGTGGGGAACGTCACAGTGCCAGGCAGGCTGGCACTGAAGCCCAACCCAGGGTGTCAGCATGCGGGGTGTCCACAGCGGCACATTTGCAACCCAGGACTGCTCTTGTCTGAGTGGAAATCCTCTAGTCTATCTCATACTAGTGGGGGGAAAGTGCCCTTTGGTGAGGGCTTGAAATAACTTGTTTGGCACGCTGTATGTGACACGAAGCGAGAAAGGAGAGTTGAGAAGAGCCATTGCTTTTCTGGGATGATTGTTTTGTTGAGCAGCCTGCCTGAGTGAGCTTGTAAAGGGATAGCAGCAGAAACACTTAATCATTTAGCTCAGGCACCTCTGGTGTTTGCGCAGCAAGTGGGGGAGTCAGCTTATTATGGGCTCTCTCGAGTCATCATTTTTGCTCGGCGAAGCAGGTAATTTCTCTGATAAATCCAAACATAAAATACCGCCCGCCCCGGGGAGGCGGGCTGGAAGGGGGAGTCTGGCAAGCAAGCTTGCTTTCAATCCCGGTGCATTTCTTAACTTTTGGGAGCCCGGGGCCCTGCCTGGCTCTCAGCCCCCGAACGCCTGGGCTCTGCGCCCGCTGCTGCTGCTGGAAGGTGACACAAGGAAGCAGGAGCGTCTGGCCAGGATACGCCAGGGCAGACGAGCCCCAGTGCTGAGGCTGGTCTTTCTTTTGCAGATTTGGGCATCCATCACAACACCTGAGCTTTCTTAGCTTGTGTTCATAAGGTCTGATGCCTCTGTACTGTGTGACACACCCCACATCTGAGCTCTGCCTGCTCTGTCCATGCTACTCCTCAGCTTAATGTGTTCCGGGGATAAGCATGTTTGGGTTTCCTGCTTGAAAATATTAATGCAAAGGTAACATCTGCTCACTGGAAGTGCTTTGCTGTTCCAAGGATTGGGAAATCAATGGAAAACTCATTTCCCAGCTCAGTTTTGAGCTGCAGCATCCCGCAGCTGCCTTTGGCTCTGTGCCACCCTCTTGGAGCAGGAGCTGGGCTACTCCCAGGCTCACAATCTCGAGGAAAGTGTGTTCCCTTAGTGGCAGCGGGCAGACGTGGGGCTCCTTGCGGCAGCCAGTAAAGTCTCCAGGAGACCTTAAATGCACCCCATTAACCCAACGTGTCGTAAGGGCTCCTTTCTACCCCACAGGTGTGCCAGCCCTTACCCAGTCCTGCGCTGGGCCTGTCTGCCATGACCCAAGTTGTGCCTGACGCTTTACCTCTGCAGGCTGCACCCGTCTTCCGAGGTGGAGAAGAGCAGCAGTGGCGGGAAGAGGGAGAACCGCTCGGGGATCCAGGACCAGATGATGCGCATCTCCTGCGCCGTTACAATGCTGGAGGTGAAATTGTGCAGGTCCACGGCCAGGTGGAAGGATTGCCTGTGTGAGGGAGGACGCCTGTCACTGCCGAGCCAGGGGCCACGCCAGCTTTTACGCGTGCAGCCCCACAAATCAAATTTCCTTGCACCTTCTGCACCCTGAACTTTCTTTTAGCGTTGCCGTCCCTAATTCTGTGGTACCCCTTAACCACATGCGTGTCTGAAAGGCACCTAGCAGAGTCAAACGAAGCCAAAAAGTGATGCTCCCTTCATGTTTATCTCCTCTGTGACTCCCAGTTTACCCGCTTAACCCCAAGAGCATCACCTGTGCTGGCAAACCAGGAGGCCCTCTTACCTGCTCTGCACCATGGTGATGCCTCTCTCCATTAACGCCTTCCTGTTGGCCATCTGGAGAAGCCAGATTTCCTTTCGGGAGAATAGCCTGATGCCAAATGCTCTCTCTAAGAGTTTGTCGACAGTCACGTGCTCCCCAATGTTCTGCACGAAAGCTTGCAGGTCTGCCTTGATGTCAGTGCCCTCCAGCTCCGCGGCGGTCACCGAGAGCCTGTACTGCTTCAGCAAGGCCAGCGCAATGCGGTAGAGCACCTTCTGCCCCTCCAGCAGGTAGACATCAAATATGCGTATGGCGTAACTGAAGGGGAGGTCGTGGAAGAGCCACGACAACCACTCCGAGTAGACCTCAAAGACATTCTCGGAGGTGCTGGCTATCAGTCTGTGAGCTGCTGGGCAGTGCTTGTTGGCCAGATCCCCAAAAGTCATGCAGGAGGCTTGGTGGGCCAGGAAAGATTGGTCAATGTAGCTGGTGTGGGGGGCATTGCTGGCGATGAGGCGAGAGATGTTCTCGAAACACTGAGCTTCCCCCTGGCTGTAGTGTAGCAGCAGCGCCACGAGCGCGGGGAGCGCTGGGCTGTAGGTGATGTCGGGGAACAGGCTGCCGATGCAGATGAGGATCTTCCTCAGCGCAGTGACCCCTTCCAGGGTCAGGCAGTACGTGGGCATGGAGCAGCCCTCGAGGAAGTCCGGCAGCGGATGGGAGCTCACGCTCTGCTTCCCGAAGAGCCGACTTGCTACGTCTGTGTAGACCAGAGCATCCGGCGTCACGAGCCGGCAGGTGACCTGCTGGATGAGCTGGTGGTAAACTCGGGCTCTCAGCTCGCGGCTTGATGCCCAGTAGCCCTCTCTTGCCAGCCTCTTCAGCTCTTTTTTGGGCTTAGTGAGGATGTCTCCGGGGATATCCGCCTGTTGCTCCAAGTCCGGCATCCTGTCCCAATCCACAAACTGTCCACAGCCCAGACAAGAGGAGGCATCGATATCCCAAGTGTCAGGCTCGGACGTGACCACCACAGTGACTGGAGAGGGGCCAAACAGCTCTGCAGGAGAAAGACCCTCCGTGGGACGCGCCTCAGCCCGCCTGGCGGCACCGCGCGCCCCGTGCCAGCCAAGGGCTGCCGAGGCCTTGCCTGGCCGCAGCCCCGCACGCCGCCCTCGCCGGCTCACCGGCACCTGCAGACCCTTTAGCCGCCCCCAGCTGCAATACCGGAGCTGGCCCGAAGGGACCCTGGGCCGCTGGGCGAGAGGCAGTGCCCAGGTGTGTTGTCCGCCAGCCCTGAGCACAGCTGGGCACAGCACTCAGCCCCCCAGCAGTAGTGCACTCCAAGCCCCTCGTTTCCATCACTAGCTGGGAGGCAGTAAATGATTTCCGCCTCTTGCTTGTTGGTGCGGGGCCCTCGCTGGGAAGGGTGCTGAGCACGGCCTGC
>VZSV01000112.1:238450-276082 GCA_013398735.1 Nothocercus julius | reverse complement strand
GGTGGTTCGGGTTTGGGCCCCGCTTTCTCCGCTTGATTTCCGCCCCCACCGGGTCACAAACAGCCGGTTTCCCCGCGAAGTGCAGCTAAACTGCATAGTAATTATTAAAAGTCGGAAACGTGGGTCCCGCGGTGCGCTGAGCTGCCTCCGTCCTGTCCGCAGGCTCCTGCTGTACGATGCCACTTGCCAGGCCGCGCAGGAGATCGCGGAGAAAATCCAGGAGCGAAACCGCTACCAGAGGAACGGGGAGAGCACGGCAAAGGTACCGGGGTGCCCAGAGCGCCACTCGCGGGAGGGCGTCGGGCTCAGGCTTCGCCTCTAAGCGCTACGAGTGCAAGCAGAGTGTTAAACCTGCAAAAATCGCCCGTGCCTAAGTCAGTCCTGAATTTCCCACTTCTCAGACCGAAAAAAACAAAAAATGAAAAAACATAGTGCTCTTCTGGAAAACTTTAGTAACCCAAATTGTTAGGTTAATAAATAAATAATAATAATACAGTGTATTCTTTAAGGTTGTTGCAAAGAAAACAAGAATGTGATTTCTCAATTGATGGCAGCTTTTGGATGTTGCACATCTCTTTTGGTTTTAAGAGTAATAAATCTTCCGTATGCAGGGTCTTGCAGGCTTTAGAGAAAGGGAAGTGGAGCAACCCTTGGCAGCGCTGGGCCCTCGCTGCTGCCTGCTCTGGGTGCCGGAGGCAGCAGCGAGCGGCGTGTCTGGAGAGCAAAGCGCTGCTGTGGTGAGTTTGTCACCTCCGCGCGCTCGTTTCCCTGTGCAGGTTGAGTGGCGCCCCCTCTCATGCAACGTAGCTCGTTTCCCTTCCGTAACGGCAGTGGGACAGATCAAATATGAATTTTGCAGCATTTTATTTTTTTCATTATTGCATTTCTAGCAAAGATCAGTGTTTAATATAGATGAGAAGCAATCCTTAGAGCTTCTATGTGTATTTTTAGGTTTGCCACCTTTTCACACTTTCTGCTTAAAAGATAAAGTGAAAGGAGAAAAAGACAGATCCTCAGGAGGCTGTTTGCTTTCGAGCTAAAAGCGTCCTCCTTTCCTTCAAAAACTGGAGTCTCCTTGACTGCATATGAGTCATGACATTAGCTTTTCCCTTGACTGCATTAAGTGGAAGATGCATGGAAGTTATTCTTTTATAAGTATTGCTCTCTGTATAAGGGTTGTTCTTTTGCTGTAATTTGCATAATTAAAAGCACCGAGTGATGTACTTGGTCGACTGACTACCCATTTTAGCAGGGCTGTCACATGATGTGAAATCTTCTTCGCTGGTCTCATTTTTGGTAGCTTTTAAAATTAAATGTCATTTTGAAATTTGGAGAAAGCCGTGCAGTCTTTTAAAAATAATCAGTGCTTTTAGTGAATGACTCGAAGATGGACATAACTTCAGAAGAAGTTTCAGGAGACCCAAATAAGCAGTTTTTAAAGTGATTGGGAAAACCCTTTCTGTAGCTCTGGAATTAAACCTGGGGGAGCATTTAGAAGCAGTGCTTAAAGTGGCTGCTTTCAAAGCAACAAATATTTGAAGTTGTACAGATATATTCAAGTGATAGAAGACTAACGAAAAAAAAAGTTACTGCTTAATTCCTCTCTATTTATAGAGCACAAAGGTCTCTGTTGTGCATCACTGTTGTTTGTGACGTGTTCAGGAAAAAAAAAAGAAAGGTTGTATTAGTGTTCTTTGAAGTCCTTCCTGCACTGTAACCCTTCTAGGTTATGTTTTATGGAAACATTACACACTTCACTTATTTCTTCATAAAATCATTTGTTCCGTGCTCTGTGTTTTCCAAGTGCAATTTCCCTTAATCCATTAATAGTTAAAGACGAATATTTGGCCATGCTTGATTGTATTATAAACAAGTTTCCAACAATGAAAGAGCTGTTTTCATAACAGAAACTCATGTTGAGAAATCCGTGGCTGAGCAATCATATATTCTGCGATTAGCAAACAATTTAACGGAGAGAAAGTCTTTGTACAGCATTTGCCTGGCAGGGAGAATGTAAACAGGTTTTTATTTTTGTACTATGTTGCCATTAGCATGGCTTAAAAAAGCCCTCATTGGTTATTGCTGAATAAAAATAGAGCATAAAAGTTAAAATGGAAAGCAAAAAAAAAAAACTTCAGGGAAGTACTTCGAGCCAGCACTCGCCATTGGTGAACTTGTCTCTATTGAGCTGTCTTAAAAGTTTCATTGGTTTGATTTTAGTTATTAATTCTTTTTCTTTAAAGGAAGTGAAATCTTTTGTTACAAGACAATTTCTGGCCAGGCAGCACAGAGAATTTGTTTGTTAAGTGGCTCTTGCACCCGTGTACCTTTTGTGTTATTCTGCTGCCCTGGCCTTATTAAATGCGCTGCTCTCCGGCTGGATGCGAGTGCAGGAAATGTGCACGTGAAATGAAAAGACCTTTTCTCATCCTTTCCTGGAGGGCTCAGCGGCCTGAGCTTCCCTACAGCCATTTAAACCCCATTATGGCCCTGGAAATGCTGCTTTACTGCTTGGCTGCCCTCTGCTTCAGCTGTGCCCTTTCGCGTCTGCCTAAGCAAAGTTGTCTCCATTTCTGTCCTTGTATCTGGTACGGTTTAATTGTAGGGGAGCAAGCCCCATTGATTTAAACTTTTGATGCTACTGGGTATTTTTTTTTCTATTTTTTTTGTATTTTAAAATATTATTTTAATTTTTGATAAATCCAACTCCATGCAAATATCAAACACAGCTTAACTGAAAGGCAGGATGCTTGCAGCAGGGTGACTGCTCAGCAAGACCTTGCTATCTGGCTACTGCTGCTGCTGTGCTTTTCAAGAGCACAGGAATGAGAGCCCAAACAAATATTCCTTCTTCCTTATGTTTCAGTACTCAGGGCATCTGAATTTGCTAACGACTATAACCCACAGCATGGTTAATGTCTTGTTTATAAGAAGGACATAATTCCTAATTAGGATGCCTTGTGCAGGCAATTGCCTTTATGTGTTTTTCCTAGTTATGTGCCGGATAACTGGAATGGGAAGGAATTTAAGGAAAAAGCAATACGGAGGATAATGTCATCCTGATTTGGGGAGGAGGAGAATTTCCACAGACCTCAGAGGGGCTCGGGGCAGAAAGGAATGTGCACGACTTAACTGTGCTTTTAGTAAGACCAGACCCGTGTAAACTCGGCGCAGGTCAGCAGCAAGAAGAGATGGAGTGTCCCAGATGGCACTGAAAAATGGAATTAAATAAATCTGAATTTCTTGTGGAAAAGTTCAGTGCAGGAAAGGTCCAAACCTGTAACAACCTCCCCTGTAATCATGCCGGCCAAGAAACCTAATGGCAACAAAAGCTGGCACCTCTATTCTCATTGAAGATCAGAGGGAAGAACTGGAAAACTAACTGGAAAATATTAAAATGTGCTGAAATATTTTGCCCATATAAAGGAATCTGTTTATAAAGACTTGAAAGAGAGCTCTCCATATTAAACAGCATTAATGCATTAGAATTGGGTTTGCAAAACCGGCACTATTTATCTAATTATTTTGTAAGCAGAGCAGTTAACTGTGTTGTTCCCTTGGCAGCTCTGGAGGTCGCTCCTCTCTCTTCAGAAGGGAAACGTCCCCGCCAGTGTAGCTGAGGCTGCCTGTATTGTCACCTGCATGTGCACACAAAAACTTACGCAAACAAAACTCCAACAACGAATCTTTCTGCTTCCCCTTCAGCTCAATGTGGCAATCAGATCGTCACTGCAGAGTCTCAAGGAGAAGATTGATCAGCTGAAGGACTTGCTGCTTCGGGCAGTATCAACGCACCAAATGTATCCGTGTAAACATCATCTCAGTGACCTTCCCGTGCTGTATGAGGGGGTGGAAAAACATGCTGTAGTTGGAAAGAAGCTTTGCTGTGCAGTAGTGGCTTGGGTTTGGGGTTTGGTTTTTTCGTGAGCATGTGGCAGTCTGGATGTAGACTGACTTAAGGAGAGACGGGGCTGCATCCTCAGAAGCATCATGATATAAAAACAAAATTACAGGTCTCTCTCCTAGGATTATTACCCTAGGGCCTGACGTGGGTCTGCTGCTCTCTACGTGGGAGGTTAGTGAGGCCTAAGGACACTCTGCGAGGAGCGTGTCCATCTCCCTGTAAAGAGGTATCCAGGAACAATCTGATTTGATGAATGGGTGATTACTTTCAAGCTTACTGTAGCAGAAATCTTTTCTTAGCATGAGCCTTGTGAATGCTCTGAGGATGGCGGATACAACTTTCCTGTCATTTGAGTACCTTAGAGCAAGTGGATGCTACTGCAAGGCAGAAAACACACAAAATCGCTATGGCTAGTGCATAATCTTCTTGAAAGTACTAAGAAGAGAATAGTCTTTTAAAATGCCTGTTGCTGAGATTGATTAAAAAAGCAAACAGACCTACCACTGTCAAAGTGATAGTGCTCCAGGATATCTTGTGTTTCAGAGACACTGAATGGATTATTTTTTCTCCTGCTTCAGCTGCTGCAAAGGAGTCATGAGGATAAACTGCAGATGGGAACAGATGCTCAAAGTAAATTTTTTCATTGTTTTCACTGTTTCATCTACTGACCTTTGCTGAGAACTACTGTCATGGTCTGTGTAATGAGCCTTGGTTGAAATAAGATGTGAAGTACCCTGCTGATTTCAGCACCTCTGTCCTGCTTTGGGGCTGCATACTTCCTATCAAGTACTTAAAAGTCTGTGCAGGATAGAGCTGTTTTAAGAAAAGTCATTCATTCCATAAGCTTAACCCATGCACTAGTGTTGTACATTGTCAGTGTTAGAGTAGATCACCTGTGTAGTATTTTTTAGTAATAAATGAAAGAATTATCATGTTGGATTATGGAGATACCATTCTGAATTCTTAGGCTAATTTGGTAGTATATACCCTCCCAATTTTATCCTTAATTTGAGATCAGGAAGGTCATTATTTCTGAAGCCATTTTCATTGAGATTTGCAATCCTCAGAAACATGTTTCGAATAAACACAGATTTCATTCAGAATTGGGTGACTTAATTTTTTTAGGTGTAGTATCCCTTTGAATTAAAATGGTTATTCTGGTAGTCTTCATGAGCAAGTCTGACTTGGATAGATAATACAGTTTATATCTGATACGAAGATGAGTGTATTTTTAGATATGTATTCTGATCTTTGAAAATTTTTTTTTTCAATTTGGACGGTTCCAGTTTGATGATGCAACATTAGCCAGTTATGCAATATTAGCCAGCCATGTGTGCTATCCTCTCAGTACTGAATTTAAAATGGACCTTAACCAAGTGCCACTAGCACGCAGCTGGAGGGGGACAGGAGGCAGAACTTGGTGGACGACCTTCTCACACGACAGAGGCAACTGCAGGCATCTTACAAGAATGAAGGCACAGAACCAGATGTGATAAGGTAGGACAGTCTGCCTGTAACGGAGCAGTGTGATTTGTGCTTTGAATATGTGTGAAGGTAATGCTGAATGCATCCACAGAATTCATCCACCTCTGTATGTAGCAAAGCACAGTTTAACTCTTCTAGAAATCTTGTCCCTTTCTTAACGAGGATATCAGACCTGTCTTCCAAGGCTGAAGAAGACACGAAGCCATGGAGAGTTGCTCGGAAGTGGTAATGGTTGACTTTGTGATCTAGTCGAGACTGTATTGAGCTGGGCTGATGGGTTTGTGTGCATTGTTGGAAAAAAAAACTATTAGGACAAAACTTAAGCTTCAAACGTTTCCCCAATGATCTTTTATTTGTTTTGTTAGAATCAGCAGGATGCATTCAAAAGGAATATGTTTTGGTTTCCATTTTGGTTGTATCAGAGCAGCACAGGACAATGTCCTGGGGTAAATTGTTCCCTCACAGGCCAGTTAATAGCCTGAATGTTGTCCTCTCTTCATACAGTTCTTTCTTATATGGTCCCTTTCTAATTGAAGGAGTTACATTTGTCATCTCGTACTTGTTTTTAGAAATAATCCATCGTGGATGGTCTCTAACTGAGCAGGAAGAAAGTGGCAGCTGTTGTTTGAAGTATGAAATTCAAACCTTTTGCCTGAGTTCCTCTAATAAACTCTAAGCAGCCCTCGAGTTGGATGTGGTGGGAGTCCCAGAGCTGCGGTGTGCATCACACAGAAAGTACCTTTGGCACAGCTTGTTAAAGGTTGAAATAGCTGTTCATAAGATGCCTTTTAAGGCAATTGTTGCAGGGGTGGGTTGTTTCTAACGACTCATCATCAGCCTTTTGAATTTTACCCATTTCTAGTTAAAACAGTACTGCCTTTTTGCCAGGTAATTTCACATGTAGGTTTTTGCTACCTGGCATTCCTCTGAATTTCAGGTAGCTTTAGTTTCTCCATAACCACATGTGCAGCTTTCAAGAGAATTCTTGCAAGTGCTTCACATCTGAGAATTTTTATGTCTATCTTAGATACCAGATTTGTTTTTCTTCAAACCTGTGACCAATGAATTTGTTACTGGGGAGGGAGAAGGGAAAAGGGGTAGCAAGAAATAAGCTTTGTTCCTATCTGACAGTGAAGTGAAGCTGTCGTTTATTTCCTCTGCAAGCGAAAGCGGGGTGGATTGACCATCTTTGCGTAGGATTAGGGCTGTGGTACTTCAGAGTTGAAATGGCTCCTGTCAAGGGACAGCTTCATCCTCATGATTCACTGGCTGATGTGGTTGGATCTCTATTACCAACATTCATGCAAAAAATTAAAAGCTGTACTACTGAACAGTGTAGCTTACCTGTACCCTGACCCTCTGTAGGTCACTAAATACTGCTGTGTTTAAGAGAATTATGGTTTTGGCTAAATTCCAGCGCAGATAATGGCTTTTGCTCTTGCTAATTTTTCCACTGCAGACGTGGTTAATCTTCTGTCCTTCAAAATGGTGCAGAAGAGAGGGGAAGCTGCAGCCTCTGGGTCATTGCAGAGCTTGTTTTATTTCCATGGTTGGTAAAATTACGCTTGACTGTAGCCTGGAATTAGTAAAAATTCTAGTTTAAAGTCACTTGTGAGCTAGTGTGCTTGCTCTTTTATTTTTGTGAACATACTTCTCTAGAAAATTGTGTGTGTATATATATAAAATAGGAGCTATTTGGACCTATTTTGATTCACACATGGCAGATTTAACTCAACAAGCCCATGTGACTCGTGGAGCAGGTTGTGGGTCATGCAGGGGGTCGTCCCCTGCCCTGTGAGCCGGGCACAGCGTGTGGCCTGGTCGGGTGCTGTGCCGGAGCGGAGCTTCCTCCTCGCTGAGCCGCAGCGAGAGCTGCTGCGGGACAATTGAAGGGTGTTTCTGCATTGAAGACCCATGATGGAAGCGTGATCTGGTTTCTAGTGTGAGCTTTGAAGTGGCAGGCATTTTGAAATGCGCCATATGCACCTTTAGTCTTGAAGGGTCTTTTCAGTTGGGAATGTGCAGCTCTGTCTTTTATATACGCACGCAAAGTTATCCGTGTGAGAGAGTGCATGAGAGCCCTTATGGGAGGGTTCTTCACATTTTAGTCAGCCCTCAATCCTAGGACAGAACAAAACTTCATACAGTTATAAAAAATAAGTGCTTTTGAAGCAAAAAGGCGCACTTTTTTTTTGTACGTGTTTTGAATTTTTCAGAGGTGTGTGCTTGAAAAAGGCCGAGATGGTTTTTATGCTATTAAAGTGTAAAAATGAAGTGTAGGTGACAGTGCTGTGGCATGCTGCTAATGTTAAAAATAAGATCTTTTTTTTCACTTGATTACTGTGTATTTTGGATCAGGTACTGGGGTTATCTCAAAAGTCTCACTGATAGTTTTCTATATTGTCTTGTGTCTTTTTTTTTTTTTTTTCCCCAGGAAGGAGTGTGTGGCCTTGTTTTGCAAGGGTCACATCAGTAAGATGGTAGAGAGGTGAGATAGGGACGGTTGGTCTCTTTTTGCTGGGGGCATATTGGGTCAGAGCTGCAGCCTGCTCAGCTCTTTCTTCTCACTTTCATTTTCCAGTGGAGGGTTTGGTACAGATAGACCAAGTTTGGCGAAGGACCAATTTCCCCTTGCCATTTATCACCTTTGAGAAACTGAATATTGTCAATGCAACACCCACTACAGAGAGTAGAACTATAGACATTCCTCTAATCCATTAATGGTTTTAGGGTTTCAGCATTCCCTCGAATAGTAAAATAGAATATTTTGGGGAGGGAGGCTGATGATGTGAGTAGGCTCATATATGTTACCTGTCTGGATCAGTGCGTAAGCTAATCTCATCTAGAACGGGGCTTTGCAGCACGAGGGCTCCGCGCGTGGCCTCGCAGGTGGTGCTGGTGCGGTGCTGCCGCGAGACTGGCGCAGGGCAAGAGCTTCACCTAGAGTTGCCCTGACGTGCAGGTGCTGAGGCAGAAAGGAGGAAAATATCAAAATCGCAGGATAATTTCAAGCTTTGTTAGAAGTGACCAGGGAAAGCAGTATTTTCCAACACAAGATAACATCAGAGACAGTACTTGTTTTGTAGTGTTGTCGGGCTTGGAATTTAATAGTTGTCTTTTAACTTCTTTAATTTGAAACAATGCCAGCAATTCTCTGCCTGGTGATTGCCCACCCCTTCCATACTCCTCTTTGTAGGTCTTGTTTCAGTGGTACAGGCAGAGAGAAGGCCAAGGCCTGAGTGATTGGCGAGGAAGCCAGATTCCTGTTTCGTGCTTGAAACTGGCCTGTATGGATGTCAGTAAGTAGTTTGTGTCTCCTCTGCCTGCCATATTGTTTATAAGGACGAAAGACAGCAACTTCTAATACGGTTAATTTGCTTTCTACACCACTACACTACATTTCTTTAGAGTTGTTGCAGACTTCTGGAACAAGCTGCTTTGGATTTTAGCAAACAGTAAAGGCTGCTCTTCAGTGTGGCTGAAGCCTGAGAGTGAGATTTGCCCACTGCATAGAAAAATCGGCACATGATGTTTGATTAAGTTCTAGCAGTGACACTTTTCTCTCGTTCTGTATTGGTTTTCTGTATCTAATCCACCTCTGATGTGACAGCACAAATGTTCAGAAGTCTTTTTTTTCCAGCAGTCATTCCTTTCATTAACCTTCTTGCACCGCTGATCACATATTTATTGTCCTCATGGCCTATAATTGTGAAGGTTTCCCTAGAATTAATCTTCGTTTATATTTGGTCACCATTCAGTGAGTTTTACATCCTTTGAAAACTGCTGTAAAGCTGTTTCTGAATGTGAAGTACAGTTGCCTTAATGCTCTTAATATTTATCCTAACTGACAACTTGGGCCAGAACACAGGGCAAGACACTGCATTAGTTTGGTATAGCATTAGTTTAACTTCCGGCGTTGTCGGCCTTAATTAAGATGCAACTGGAATTTTCCAGGGGAAAGATTGTGCTGTTTACATGACTCTGAATAGTCACTTAAATTTTCTTTAACTGGCTTTCACTAAACAGTTTCAGTATCTTCTTCCCTCATTTCTCCTTGTAAAAAAATTTGCACAGTTTCTCATAACACAGACTTTAATGGAGCAGAAGTCTCAGGAAAAAGTAGAAAAAGCAATTTGAAATGCTGACTTTCTTTCTGGGAATCATGCATAATATCAAGCTTCTGTGGGGCTTTGAACATTTGTAGAAGCAAATGAATTGAGAATATCCCTCCTTCTTTCAGACCCCATTGTCAATATGTAGATATGTATGAAGATCACTGGTGAGTAAGTAAACTGTGTATACTCTGACACGCTTTCCTTAATTTTTCTTTCCATACTAGAAAACAGAAAAATGAGATTGTCATGGGACACAAAACACCTAAAGTAATAAACATCTTGGTAACTTTTAGGAGTGTCCATATTCTATTTTTAAACACAACAAATGCTAACCCACATTTAAATACTTTTCTGTCATATGTAAGATATTTAGTTCCTAATCTCAGTAGACATTTGGATGTCTGACTTTAATCAGTAAGCCATTAGGTGCTTAAATACCTTTACTAACCTGGTTCTTATTTATGGAGGAGGAAATGCTCTTTGGAAAAGACAAGTGAAAATGTCAGGGTTTCTAGGTGCCTTTAAAACACTCCTTGCTTTTCCTCCTTCCCACCAGTTGCTACTGGTGTTAATAGTGATTGTAACTGCAGTACTCTGATACCAGGTGTGATCAACATAGTGCCTAGAAGATCAACAAAACTAACTTCTAATATGGCTGCAAGAAGAGGTAGGTTGTCTCTCCAGAAAGCCATGCTTGAGAACATGTGAGTCATTAGATGAGATCTAGGGCATGGGGCAAGATGTTTCCAAGATTTGTGTGTCTTTGGCTGCGCAGTCACGAGGCAGCGTGGTTGCTTTGGCACCCTCCTCCCAACCTCTAAGCTGTGTCTGTGTAATTAGGCCATCTCTCGGTATAACACTCTTCATAGGGGAGCACTTACATGGTATATGCAGACAAGAACGTACTCTCATGCAAGCAGCTTCCAGCAGTGTGAGGTGGCCCTGCACTTTACTGCAAAAGCTGAAGGTTCTTGAGCTCCCCTGCAATTTCAGGGGGATTCCAGGACGATGGTGGATTCTCCTCAGAGTTGGTTTAAGAGGCGAGGTTCTCTAATGACCTCCTTTGAGTCAGGACTGTGGTTGTGGGGAAATTGTATGTACTTGTGTTGTAATGAATAGCAAAGAACTAGAGAAAAGTAAGTCAAAACCCTTAATTCTCAGGCCTTATGCTTCATGTTATGCCTGCCTGATTGTTATTAATGATTAATGCTCATTAGTCTCAGGAAAAAATGTCAGCAGGAGGGCAGCTTTCAAGGCTAAACTGCTTTTACCTTATATGCCATATATTTTGCCTCTTAAGTTTTCTCGAAACTACCTGAAGTTCTCTGCCAAAAATTGTTTCTGCATCCAGCACTGTTACTGTGTTACTCTGACATGGGCTTACTGAATCTTAATGAAAAGTCCTGCATTCGTAGTGAGAGTAAACACCAAGTGTGACATGCTCGGGGGCTAATGTTCTTTTTTGTTGTGGTCAGAGAGATTTGAACCACCAAGCAGGGAGCAGAGGCTTGGGCATTGACACAGCCCCGCGCCTTTCCCTACAGTAGCTGTAGACCATTTTGCGAGCAGAACAAAGCGGGTCTCGCAAGGGACGTTTGTCTTTTCCTCTGAGTGTGATTGCATAAGATGCAATTTCTTTTTATAAAAAATTCCCCCTTCCCTTATAATTCCCTCATTCCTGAGGAGAGCAAGTGGGCTGTACAGATGAGTCTTTGCTTTGATGTGGACTGCATGAACCGTTTCATAGTGTCTTTAGGATTGGGCCTTGCCCAATTCTTGCATAAAAAAGTAAGGGGTGACGTAGAAAGAAGATGATAATGTCAGATATCCAGATAAGTGGCTATTGCTGTGAAAAAAAAGTTTATTGCAGTGTGTATTTTGGGTTTCGCATAGGAAAGTGAGGCTGCCATGAAATAAAATGTGAGTGTAAACACCATTATCAAGATAACCTCTCCGAGATGCTGGCCCTGCCGAGGGAGTATCCTCTCTGTGTAGTTCATTGCTCAGCCACCCCAGCCAGGCTCCCAGCTCTCCAGTGGAGCTGCTGCCGCCGAGACAAGCGCTGGTACGGCTGCGCCAAGGGTCGCAGCGAGCCGCCGGCTTGGCGCTCGTCGCCAGCGGGCACGCGCTCCCTGCAGGAGCAGGAGGCGCAGTGGGAGCGCCGAGCTGCTCCGTGCGCCACGCGAGCAGGAATCGTTGCGCTTGCAGGTGGCACGGGGCTGCTGACAGGGTGTGAGCTGCCCAGTGGACCCTGTGGTCACCTGTTTGTGTAGCTCGTCTGCACTTGGCCTTCACTAAAACCAGTGGGACTGGAGAACTGAGCCACAGATCACAGAATACCAGAATGGCTGAGGTTGGAAGGGACCTCTTGAGACCCTCTAGTCCAGCCCCCTGCTCCAGCAGGGACACCCAGTGCACGGGGCACAGGGTGGCACCCAGGCGGGGTTGGAAGGTCTCCAGAGCAGGAGCCTCCACAGCCTCTCTGGGCAGCCTGTGCCAGGGCTCTGGCACCCGCACAGCAAAGAAGTTCTTCCTCCCATGGAGATGGGACTGCCTGTGCTTCAGCTCATAGCCCTTGTCCTGTCACTGGCCACCACCGAGAAGAGCTTGGCCCCATCCTCTGTACATTCTCTCCTCAGCTGTTCGTGCATGTTCATAAGATCCCCTCTCAATCTGATGAATGGCATCAGGAGCAACGTGGTGTTTTCTTGAACATGAGATGTGCTCGCTCCTAGTTTTTGTGCAGGTGGAGCTTGGGAAATGGCCTGCTGGCACCAGGAAGGGTTGTCCTGTTCTCTAGGCCTCATATTTGAATGATTCTGGTGGGAAGTCCTGCAGTTGAGAAGGTACTTGATGGGTTTTTTGGAAGTGCCTTTGTTCATGTGTCTTCTCCTTATTTTGGGGAAGAGAGAGTTTTCATACTGCTCTGTTAAAATAACATTTGTTGTTTCATTTGCTAGCTCAAAGCTTCCTAAAATGCTCTGCCTGCCAGTGCAAGCAATTAAATCGTAAGTGAGAGAATACCCCCATTCCTGCCCCGTGGCCTCGGAGGGTGACCTGTGAAGGTGCTCCGAGCACTTCAAAGAGAGCTACTGTATAACTGTATCGTTAAAGGGATGTCCAAGCAACCAGGCAACCGACTGTCATATGACCCAAGTTTTGTTCAAGATTCAGTCTTGCTGATCGTCCTTCCAAAGCTGTAAGCCTTGATGTGTGGCCTTGGTCTAAAGTAAGCACTGGTTGACTAATCTAAGTTACTTGGGGACTTTTGTAAGAATTACCGGTGAAACAATGCCTTCGGAAAGATAAGCCCTTACTTGTTAAGCACTGACATAGCTCCCTGATTTTAAACCCCATCATCTTTTATACTTGGGCACACTGCTAAGCCTTGTAATTAGTTAAATCTGCTCCTATAATCAAAAGCTATCCGCACACTCCACCGCTCTGTGACGGTTTCAAAGATTTACGTGATTAACTTGGCGGAGGCAGTGGGTGGCTAATTGGATAAGCTTTAATCTTCACACCAGCAAAGCGAAACATGGTAAGATCAGAGGAAATAGGAAGTTATGCTATGTTGTGTGGGGAGGTAGTTACCAAACATGTCAAAAAGATTATTGTAACAAGCAGACCAGTTGTCATGACCCAACCTAGAAGAATAGGGCAGATTATTAGGGGAGAGAGAAAATGGTGCAAATTATTTCAAATTTGCTTGCCTGGGCTTTTTTAAAGGCAGAAATGGTTGCAGAGTTGCCTTCTTGTTAGCTAGGAGAGAGCTTTACATTCCTTTCGCTTTTTTTAATTTTTTTTTTGTCAAATGTTGTTAACTCTAGGTTTTGTGGACATTCTAAATGAACTGCCAAACTGAGTGGACTGTAATGGGCTTTATATCCCCAAAGGGTAATGCTTCTGTTACGTTTAGATTTGTGAACCTGGTAGCAGTCATCATGAGACTTGAAAATACAAGACTGTTTTTAATCCCCCTCCCAAAGCAATGAAGAAATGTAGGTAATGTAAAATTGGGTTTCAGGGTTGCAAACCTTTGTCTAAATCGAACCTGATCTCCTTACTCAAGAATATATGTACAATTTAATGGAGGTGCAAAGGGATGAAATACAGAAATATTGCAGCTACTCCATTTCAGATGTTGCTCATGAAAGCCAGCTGGTTGCTGGCAGGCTGAAGCAGTTTGGGTTCTGCTCTTGAGTAATGTTCCAACATGATTAAAGTGAGATTTTGTGAGTTACTGTGAGGACTTTTTAGTCCTGCAGGAACTAAATTAATTTTCTGTTCCCGACAGGTCCATTACTTTGAAGGACAGATGAACAAGTACTTTAAGTTTTTAGTGGGAACAAATTGAATGTTCATAAATGCAAGTGTCCATGAATGTAGTATGAAGTGTGTAGTGCAGTGGGCACAAAGGAGGGCATATGTGTCTCATTTACAGACAACCCAAAATTTCATGTGGTAGAGATGCACAATCATTTTTCAGCAGTGGCAGTTCATTTCCTGGACAGGAGATGTCTCTAGTTCACCATAATTCTTCAAAGAACTCCTAGACTCAAGTCCTGGATTTTGCTTAAATGTCTTTCGCATAGAACTTTGGTCATCAACTTGCCAGAGTTCTACAAGCAAACTGTTTACAGAAAGTGTGTATTTAACTTCTTTTCTCTGCATTGATATTTGTGCCTAATTAGCTTTTTTGATACAGGATTTGATGCAAGGGTTTGAGCACAAAATGATTTCAAGCCTCTGTTTGTTCCATACGATACTTTAATGTATCAGAAGAAAAGACCCAGAGTCAAATTAATTAAAAAGTCTCAGCATAATAAGTTTATGAATATTTTCTGAGAAATACTAAAAGTGTTATCTGTTGTTTTGGGGAGATGTTTTGAGAAAAAGGATAAAAATGGGAATAAAACAAGGAGTTTGAGAGCACAAAGCAGAAAGCAAAACCCCTTGCTCCTGTGCTGCTCTCGAGGAAGCAGCCTCGTTGGTGTCACCCCAAATCCAAGCAGTGGCTTTGGGTCCAAACCGCGTGTGATCTGTCATTAAATGTTTATCTTGTAGCAAAACACAATGAGAAGCTGAAAGCAGAGAACCAGAAATCTGGTACTGAGAAAAATATTTAAGTGGCATTTCATTTTACTACTTAAATTTATGTATCTTGGACATGAAAAACTTGTTTTCTGTTGTAACTAGGGAAGTGTTTCTAATGCAAACAGCCTTAAGTCATAATTCTTTTAAGAGAAAACCCATAACTTGATTACTTCTACATTTAAGAGTGTGTGCCTGGCTTCTTGTTCATGTCTGTGCCAAACCAGGAAACAGAGCAGAGTAACTATGTGACTTTCATTGCCCGTCTGCTAATTGCAATCCTGACCAGCCTGAAAAGGAGCAAGAAATTAATAATCTTATCTGAGCTGTATCTATACTAATGTGTCGAACCCCTTGTGCTGTTGCAAGTTGTCAGGCTGTACATCAGTGTGTTTAGAAGTTTGTATTTTGATCACAAAGCAGATGCATTGAGAATACGTGCACTTCAAGCAACCCTCTTCTCTTTTTGTAACAGCTTTGAATGCTGTGCTCTACTCACAAGCTGTATTTAGAGTGAACATATAAAAAGTATGCTGTGTATTTTAACATATAGATTGATTTTTCTTCCACAGTAAATGTAGTTCTGTCTTTTCTTTGTTGGTGGAAACGCTATGGAACCTGCAGATGTATTTGTTATTGAAGATAATTAGGTTCCTTTGGACAATTTCTGCCATGATGTCAGAGAATTGCATGGAGTTAAGACAAATATGTGCCGTTCCATCACAGAATGGCTGTTTCATGTTTAAAACTGTAAAATGTACTGGATTTTTTTTCAGGTCTAGCCTGATGACTGGAGGAGTCAAACGGGGTGTAACCAACCCATGGCTCCTGGAAGAACCTGAGGAAACCAGGGGGCTTGGCTTTGATGATATCAGGCAGCAGCAGCGAAGGATCATACAAGGTAAAAGAGCATTTTTGTTCTACAGAAGCATTGGTATGACCGAGACACAGCCTTTATTAGAAAGTCAATGCAATAAGCTGTATCTAAGTTGTATTACCCCGAGGGAGATGCCAAGTTTTAGGTGGTTGTTTTCTCTATTTGAAAGAGCAGCACTGTGCAATATTCTTATCTAGGGGTATCTTCTTCAAGCAGCTTTTCAAAAATGTCCCCATTGCTACTGAAGTGAGGTTTTTTTTTTTTTTTTTTCCTCCTGTGTTGGGGAAGAGGAAACTGCTGAAACAGTTAATAGCTCTAGTTTCTGAGTGTATAAATTTGTAAGGCTTCCTTCTATTCAGGTTCCAGTATTTAGTGATTACCTTTTGTCTCCGTTTTAGTGAAGCTGAGTGTGTAGGGAAGAAACTGCGTTGATGCTGACAGAGTAGTTCTTGGGTATAGCTTGACTCGAAACGGACAAAACCTTACAGGGCACCCTTGATTTTGACAGTATTAATGGTTTTAGTCTGCAGCAGAGATCTCATTAGTTGAACTGAGTGCAGTGGTATTGCTGCTATGCTTCAAGCCAGGTAAACATTAACTGTGAACTGTATTGCTGAACTGAAAGTAGATAAGTATTCCCTAACTTCAGTAACATTGGAATCCGCAGCCTGCTCGCACAAGGAGGTAGGTGAGGTAATGCCTCCGTGTAATTTAAGTATTGGAAGCGATCAAATGCAATGGCCTCCAGATAAGGCTCGCTTTAATGAGCGTGTGAAAGCGTGTTTAGAGCTGTCCAGGAGAATGGCAGCACCTCGATACTCATGGGGCTGGAGCAGCCTCAAGCTCCAGCTTTTGGTTATATCTTAGGTGTCCTTCCAAGGGCTGAAAAAGGTAATGGGGGCTGGACCTTTGTTTTGTTGAAGGGAAAGAGGGTCTGGCCATGCCATACAATTTTTTGCCTTGCTGTATGTAGCCACCTGGCTCCTCAGAGAGTCTTGTGACGTTGCTGCTTTTCACTTTGTCAAACCACTAACAATCTGGTCTGTAGCATCTCTTGTCATTGTCCCTCTTGGCCTCTTTGGACAATAAGAGCTGCACTTTATGACAAGGACTCTTACTGAGGTCCTCTGTGGGACCTGCAAGCTGCAAGAGCCAAGGTAGGTGGGTGGCAATAAGAGTGTCTGTAGGGTGATGGGGGCACCTCAAACTTCAGCAGCTCCTACTGCGTCCCCTCTCTACCAGGCTCTCTTCCATGCACTCTATCCTCTTGCAGCTTTAAAAATCGGCTTGAATTCTTTGGCGTTTGCATCACCTGTTTGTCTTTTATTCAAGTTAAAAATTTCTTGGAAAATTTAAAAAGGCTAATCAGAGGTCTGTGTGTCTGTGCCAGGAAATCTCCTGCATTTAGGATTGAGTAACAGCTGGATGTTGAATTCTTGGATTTTTTTTTGGGACCCTTCAGCTAAATGTCCCAGCCAGAGCAGACAAATTAATTATCCATCATTCACTTTATTTGAGGAGTGCTGTTGCTGTAAGAATTAATTTTCATGTAGTGTTGATGTCTTTTTCTTAAAATATTGTAACTCTTTAAGCACAGGTTAGATCTTCATCTTCACTTTTGCATCCTTTATGGTATGTAGCCTATGGTATGTATCAGCCATTTTGTTCGTTGTGTGATTTTATTTTTCTTTTGCAGAACAAGATGCTGGGCTTGATGCTCTTTCTTCAATCATATCCCGGCAAAAACAAATGGGGCAGGAAATTGGGAATGAGCTGGATGAACAGAATGGTAAGAACGAGACCTATAGACACTCATTTTCCGTCATTTTAATTTAAGATTGTGTTTTTTAGTCCTTGGAGAACTGCACTATTTTCCCCATATAGTAACAAGACACTCCGTACATGTTTATGTATCAACAACTCCTACAGATTCTATCTCTTCCTGAACTCGTTATTTTTCTTTGTTCTACTGCATACCTCGTGTGTGTGTATGAGTACAGTGCTTAGTATATTTTAACCAAGCCTGCCTTTGAAAGAAACGCTCGGTGGTTATTTGTATAGTTAATGTTATACCACATTTTCCAGTGATGATATTCTAACAGCACAGGTCGTTTTTAGGTAAACGTTTATTTGTTGCTGGGTTTCATTAGGGTGCTTTCACTCTGCATCTTTCATGATTAAATGAAAAAGACTTGAGTCAATGATTAAAGGAGAAGTGTCATATTATTTGCTACAGATGACTTGAATTTTGAGCATTTCGTGGCACTGACTGTAGGACTGAGTTAAGTGCAGGATTGAGATAGAAGGTACCTATTTTCTTTAAACTGAGCCCATATCTAAATGGTGGAGTTGCTCTCTAGTAAAATGTGCTTTGTTACTCACTTAATTGTTCACATGACATAAACTGTCCCTAGGAGAGCAGATCCTCCGGTCTCTCTGACTTTTTCATTTCTTACAATATGGTAATAGTTCAATTAGAGCCTTGGAATCCTGCCAGTTTTCTCCCTTGCACAAAGACTTGAGCCATATGGTTTATCCTTGGGTCGCGTTGTACTTAACCACTGAGAAGGTAAATGCCCTTTTACTTGCTAATAAATGATACGCTTAATTCGGCTTCTTCCTGGGCCTGCATTTTTGTTTTTTATCTTGCATTTCTCCATCTGTGTGCTCACAGTGAGGGGGTTTCCCTGCTAACAATTAGGTAACATAAAGTACTATCTGGGAGCCCCGTTCCAGCTGAGAATGGAGCGAGAGCAGGGCTTGCTCATGTTTCCCTTGTATCCGTGTTCTGACTAAATCCAGGAGGAATATGAAATGTCAAAAATACTTCTTTGTTTATTAAGATTGTTAAGAAATGGCTTGCGCAGCTGGGAGAAACTATGCAGAGCACTCTTGTCATATTTTGATCGTCTGCCTCCTATGAGCAGAAATCTTGGTTTCATGCGTCTCTCATATTAAGCATTGTTTAAAAAGTCATATTAATTGTTTCTTTTGCTCTAAATAGGAAACAGGTGGGAATCCTGAGTATGTTTACTAATTCTCTGTGAAACATTGGTTTCTTGTTAGGAAATTATATGATCTATGTCCCATTTCGCTCTGGTTGGGGGTAGATTTCCCAGATCCTTATGTCTTAGGGACTCTGATGGTTATAGGGATTGTTCCACAGCATGTCCGTGTCACCACACCAAGCTCCTCCTAGCCTCGAACACCTATGAAATTGGGAATATGTTTAACCCTCTTTTTTACTGATGGTGCAAATAATGCCAGTTTTGTTTGACTTGTCTTTCAGATAGCTCTAAAGCCCAAAGCAAAATTCCTAATGCTTTTGTGTGAGCTCCTACATAAGCTATAGGCAGCTGCATCTCCAAAGATGGAACCTTTCCCAGGCGCTCGGTAGGTGCTGAGTTTTTACCTGTCTGCTGTTGTCTGCAGAGCAAGTCCTGAGGCAGCAGAAGACGCTGCGGTGCCTGTGCTCCTCCTGCTCCAGACGCCTGGGAATAAAGCCTGCTGCTCACGCGGAGTGCTGCCTTTGTAGATCTTTAAGCAGTCTGAAGGAAAAGGGAAATAGTTTGGCTTTTGCAGGTGGGAAGACCAGAATACTCAGCAAGTCACTCGGCTTCCATGCCACCAGGCACGTTACTCTTCCGTGTTTTCCCTGATGTGCAGCCCCTTTCTTTTGTCCCTTTGGGACTGCTGCGGAGTGTTTCTTGCCGTCGACACGCTGGGAAGCCTGCAGTCCCTAGCAGTATTTTCCAGTGGCTTCTTTCCATTCACGCATCTTATTTTATGTCCTGTACTTACCTTTCTACAGACTTTTCTCAGGCATTTTGCCAATATTGTGTCACTCTACCCAGCCAGAGTTGATGAGTGTAACTGCCCTGTAATTTCCCCTTATTCAGAATGTCTTTCCTTCCTAGTGCTGAGTGATAATAGCATCATCTGTGTTGTGGGGACGCAGGGCAGTTTGTCTTCATTGAAGTGCTCCATCAATATTTTTTTTTACTTGGAGTCAAATTTTCCATCCCACTGTGTACTTCTGTAGGGTCCTGGAAGTCCTGCTTCCCAACCTGCTTTGGCCATTCTCACCTTCTGCAACTCATTATATTTAAAAAAAAAAAAAAAAAAAAGGCTTAATTCAGAAGAGGCTGATAGTGCCTAACAGTTAGCGCAACAGAATTTAAGCAGGTAGAACGTGTAATTATTTTGCAGGCTACCTGGCTTTTCTTTCTTTCTTTTTTTCTTATTTGGGCCCTCAGCAGTCCGGGCCCTCTCCTGCGCTGAGGTACCGGCTCCGCACGGCTCCGCGGGCAGGTTCCTGGCACGCCGGCTGGGGTAGCTGTGCGCTCGCAGACGGCGCCGCCGCGCGCCTTGCGGGCACCCACCTCAATTATGCAAAGTTTACTTCTCGAGCAGAGTTGCTACGGGCAGATGCCTTTGTGTTTGTTAAATGACTGAAAAATGAGTAAATTTCGCTTTTGGAAGGGTAGTTGCTTGGCTGTACCTGTCTGCACTGCTCTGGTGGGCTGGGAGGCCGTCGCCAGCAGCAGTGTTTGTGAGAGGGCATCTTACAGTACCCTGAAAATGGACCTTGTTGCTCGGGGAGGTGGTTCTGGCGTTCCACTAAAGTCTCTTTTCTCTAGGAAAGTTCTCTGGGCACCGCGGGTGACACCAGCCTCGCTTAGCTTTGAACGCCTGCAACGTTTGAGCTAGGCTGGCTTCCTAGTCAGCGGAGAGGAGCAGTGGGCCCTAGGTGCGATACCTCTGGCCTGTTTCACATGTCCGCCTCGGGCTAGGGAGAGCTGTGTCCTGGGAAAGCCTGTTTTTCCCCCACTAGCTATTAAAGAGAGCCTAGGCTCAGATGGAGGTGGCTGCTTTGCAGACATCTGCCCTGAGCACATGAAGCCTCCCCTTAGATTTTGTTGCGGTGCTTCCAAGCTTTAATTGAAGTCTCATGTCATTCTTTGCTCAGACTTTCAGTATGGGCCTATCTGAGAGATTTTATGGCTCTGCGCTAACTTGAGGGTCCTTTTCAAACCTCCTGAGCGTAGTATTTTGCACTGATGAGCAAAGTAGAAGCAGGGTACCAGGAGACAATGTTTTTTTCCATCTTCAGGAGTCTGCCAGCAGTGGGAGAGATGGGGGATTAGCAAAAGAATTTTCCCATCATTAATTCCAAATTTGGTCCCAGAAAACTTTCTGTAATCCTTTCATCTGTTACATGAAAAAAAAAAATAAAGCAAGAAAATAGTGTAAATGGCCTCTGGCCCTGTTGATGAGGCAATCTAATCTAGTGCAATATTTTTGGAAGAATGCTTCCAAAACTTCTGAATGCTGTTTGTTTTACCCTTATAGAGATGATGTTTTCTCATTGTGGGATACTTGCATGAGAATATAGTGCTCTTAAAGACGGATGGTAAATATTAATAGCTTGCAAAACTTGTAGTGTTTGGCATTTTTACCAGGTTACTTCCCACTTGGTATATGCCATCAGCAGCAGCTTCTTTTTCTTCCTGTTGCTTTAAAACTCATGAAAGAACATAAATATGGTTTTAAATGGATAAGTTGAAAAACCAAACGCATGTTTGTTATCCTACTGGTAAGGGGAATACTGTGCACTGTCAGAGTGAGTATCCAGGATGTTCTTAACCATTTTTTTTCATTTTAGGTAAGTGATCTGTCATAATGACAGTTTAATTAGATGAGTATTAAGTCAAAGTCAAATTTTGAAAAACAATCTGAGATCCTATTATTATTACTATTTTAAACAGGCTTGCAAATAATGATTTCTCTGTCACCTCTAGCTGGTCACAGCTGATGGTGTCCAAGCCTCAGAGGCGGACTCGGGATCAGACTTTTGGTGCCAGTTCAGTAGTGAAGACCTGGGATTTGCCTGGTTTGCTACTTTCATTAACCTGTTGGGTCACTATCAAAATACAATTTAGGGACTCCACTTGGATTTGGAGCCGTGTCATACTGATTACTGAGTGCATACGCAGAGAGAAGTATTTTTGTAAATCAAGATCAGAGGAAGCAAGTGGAAGTACTCTTGGTGATGCAGAGGCTTTGTTGAAAACAATACAGGAACTCATAGCTTAGCAGGGGATTCAACTCATACCTCCCAGGGCCAGGCTAAGCTATGTCAGTCCTCTCTAGTACAGAGAGCAGTTTCAGTATTTGTACACTAAAATGCTTCTCCGAAAGGTTATTTTACATGACCGTTGCATAATCAGAATCAAAGGGAAGTCTTGAACGAGTTTCACATTTCGGTTTATTAAGAACGTTTTGCTATAATGCAAACTAATTAGCATTGTATATGTAATATGTATGAGTGATGAGACTAAAACCAATGGGGCTGCAGATACATTACCTCATTGTTAGGATTAGTATGTAAATAAGGAATGATTAAAGATTACATGTAAATTTTTAAAAAACGGTCATCACCTTGTATAAATGGCTTGTGTTTTCATCATACAGGGTGTGATCCTGCGTACACTGACTGCCTCCTGAGACATCCTGAGTTCTCTGGCTGTTGGAATTTGGAGGTGTTCAGCATTCCTGGGAAATGCTGAGCACCAGCAGGTTAAGGCTCTCTAAAAACCTCTGAGGAGAAACATGTGGTTTTAATATTCAGGTTTAAAATAACCATTCATAGCTTGACTGACCTCATCCTATGCAGATAGATTTTTATTTTGCCTCCTGAGCTTATTGTATAGAGTAGAAATGGCTTCAGTTTTACTGGGGAAACGTTCGGTCTTTATTGAATGCAGTGTAGTTGGAGTTAGCTCTTCTTAGGGGAAAAATTAACGCCCGTGTTAAACCGTTGCTTTTTGTCATGAATGATCTGAATAGTGGAATACGCAGTCTCAATGTCAAACACTCAGAAGCTGGGACATGCCAAAGGCAAGGTTGGATAGCACGCCTCGCAAATGGCAAGGGCTCTCATTTCTTCTAGGTTTTGGAAAATGCTTAGGGCAGGGGTTGTGAGTGGCCAGCGACTGCAGCGCATGGGTGCCGTGTTGGAGAGCAAGACTTTCCCTGCTTCTTCCAAGGTTTCCATGGGATGCCGGTTAACTCGCCTTACCTGAGCTTTTTGAAGAGTGTTTGCTTTCTATGAGTCTAACTGTGTCTTAGGTTTTGGTGTGCAGAGCTTTCGAGCATTGGCACTAGCAGGAGCACTTGGTGAGGTCAGTGCTTGTGGTAATGAAATACTGGGGAGTATGAAGTACTCTTTGGAAGGATAGAGAAGGTTTTTCATGTGTGTGTATGGTTTTTTAGAAAGAGATTCGAACGTCCTTCATTGGGCACCCAAAATAGGCCTTAACTATTCATTTTCTTGTTTTCCTTCTGTGAGCTGGAGATGATAGTGTTTCATCTCCCAGGCAAGCTGTGGAAGTATGCTGCTGTTTACTGTCAGGAAGACCGTTGCTGGAAGCCTGGAGTGGAAACTTGCAACTTTTCAGAGTGGAGTTTGGATAGTTTGCAGCCAGGAAGGCTCGCAGCCTCGTGCTGCATGGCAAGGATAGAACAAAATGCTCAGTATCTGTCAAAGAAAGAAACCCTGCCTGTTCTGCCTGCTGAAGGAAATGAAGGTTATGTGCAATAAAACCCAAGGTTACGTGATTAGAAAACACACATCTACACAAAGCAGCGTTATTTGTGGCATTTCCTAACCTTTTGAATACATGAGTTTGCAGCCTCAGTGTTTTCAGTGTTTATGTATCTGTGTAATTTCCTGGTAGTCTTGAAATCTGAAAAGAAGAAAAACATGGAAGTCACTGCAGTGTGGATCTGTCTTCAAACCTGGCTCAGCAGAAGGTGAGGACACCTATCTGGGCACCTTTGCAGCTTAGGCTGGCAGGTAATTTTGCAAGTGTGGGATGATGAGAGGTGTGAGATGTCTTTTCTGTGGTCTTGGTAGATACCTGCGGATGGCAAAGTTCAAGGTGAGGCATAAGCATCTTGTGCTTCCTTTTGGGCTCTTTTAGGGCTCTTCTACGTCAATTCTGCTGCAAAAAAATGTAACATTTGGAGGTACTGATGAACTAATAAATCTGTGGAGGCTGTTGCTTATGTCCTTGTTAAGAACAAGCTGTTGCAAATGAGTTTAGGTTTATTCTGTAGAAAAGTTTTATGAGAAGGGGAGAAGAAGTAGGTACGATTTAAACTTTAGAGAGGTTTTGATGTTGCCCAACAAGACTTTCTTGTAAGCAGTCTGTAGCAGTAAGGGTCCAAATGAATTGTTTTCGACAGTATAGATGTGACATTGATTGGATAATTATAGCCAGAGGTTAATAGTTGATGGCTCGTAATTGGAGTGGGAAGATATTTTGACTTAAACTGCATAGATCTTTCTGATTTTGTTGAGCATTTTCATTGTGGGTCTGGATGATGGGTTGGGTAAGTGTGTTTGCTCACTCCCCATGTAATACAGAAAGAGGAAAGGCTGCAGTTACATTGGTGACAGTGCTAGAATTCCTGCTAATGATCTTGACAAAATGAGTGAAATTCAGTTGGGTTACCCGCCAAGGAGTGACACTTCTGTAAGGATGATCAAGATGAGAAACTAATCCTTTGGAGAAGAACTTGAGTAGGATGGATCACCATAAGCTTGTGGAACGTGTGTATGTGGATCGTAACTTAAACATGAATAAATAATACAACACTGTGAAAAACCTTCTGTATGAACAAAGTGCTGTGTGGGAAATACGTGCTCCTTCCATTACGTTTGGCAAGGAGAAGGCACAGCATGTAGTTGGGGCAGAGCTGTAAGATCGAGTGGACTGCTGGAGAGAGTCTGGAGGCAGCAAAAGCCTGATTTCAGACACTAAGGCATGATCTGCCAGGGAAGGTGGAACTACAGGGGGCTACCCAGGCTAGAGCAGAGAAGGCTGAGATGGGGCTGCAAGGTTTCTGTAGAATGCGGCAAGGGAAAGAGATGGCAAGAAAGGATGGGCTAGTAGTAGTGGAGCTCAGCCGAGATCAGAAGGATTAAGGAAATCATTCCAATAGCAGTGAATTGGGCTGTGTGAGGAGGTTGTGCAGTCTGCACTGCAGAGATCTGAAAGAACCCAGATTGTTCTTGACTGTTGCACTGGTTGAGCTGAGTTAGAGCATGAGATGGACTAGACAATTTATTTTCCTCTATGACCATGTCTAGCTTTTCCTATCTCTTCTCTGCAGCTTGGCTTCCTTCAAATGTCCTGTTCCTCTGCTTTTACCAATTTTTGCTTTTATCTCCCATTCTGAACATCTAATCCTCGCTTTTGCAATTGCCATTCAGTATTCCGGCGTTCTTGCTCAACTAGTTCCCCTTCTGAGTCCTGTTCCATCTGCTTCTTTAACCTCTGTACGTGTTAATGTGAAAGCATTGGGGTCCTGGAGCTTCTGAGGCCACAAGAGAGGCTTAACGTGGAAAACCCAGCATTGTTCTGAAATGGCCCAGAGGTTTTGGCTGCAACTCTAGTATATTAATTTTTTTAGAAATTCATCTGGAAGCAGACGGCCAAGTTGGGAATCTTTAGCCCAAGTAGTTAGTTTTTCATCGTTTTAAGCAACTGAAAATAGGGCCTTCTCATGGGAAGTAACAAATGGCTTAATGGAGGGTTATGTTCCTGAGCCTGCCTGTGGATATTTTTGCTATGCTCTGCATACACAAAATACTGGGAGATGACACTTTTTCAATTTTTTTTTTCTGGTTTTATGCAGTGCTTACAGAACCAGATAAACCAGCAAAGCACAACCTGGAAGCAGATAAAAGCCGCGCGCTTCTGCAGTTTGACCGCCTCCTACATCCTCGCACACATACACAATGAGTCTGTCTGGCCTCTTGGCACCCGTAGCGTTTTTCCTTGAATAGTTCAAGCCGTAAAATAACTGTTCAACATTTGTCTTCTCAATTATGTGGATTTTTCCACAGTTAGTCAATCTCTACCTCACCCATACCGCTGTGTGTGGGGGAAGCTGCCTTCCTCCGTCTGTCTGCATGGGGATCAGAAATGCTAGAGTAATTAGTGTGCAGGAAAAATTACCCTCAAAATTTCTTGTGAGCCCTTCAGGACTTCTTGATAACTTTTATAATATCAAACATCTTGCTTGCTAACTCTTGCCTTTAGTTTTGTGGCAGGGCTTATGGAAGCTCTGCTAGGGGTACAGGGCTTCATTTTTAGCAAAAGAGAGTTCTCTTTTTTTCTCATCTGCTTCTTCAGGCATTTGATTTAAACCGTTTAAAAAGAAAACAAAACCTCACTGTAACTGTAGATATTTCAACACTCTGATGAATTTTTCCTTGTTAATTTAGCTTTTCCCCCTGTTCAGGATCTCAACCTGAGACCAAGGAAGGGGATTTATTTTCCTAGCCTGCTCTCCTGGTTTCTTGGGTGACTGTCACGCATCGTAAAGAAGCAGAAAGGCACCGATCCAGCCTGTTTTCCTTTACGGCTCCTTTTTGCTAAATGGCATACCTTTGTAATTGCAAATCCTGGCCTTTCTCTGGTCTTTCCTACACAACTGATTCTCCAGTTGTGAAAAAAAAAGTCAGGAAATGCATGGTCCAGTGTAGAACAGCTTTTGCTAGATCTGGGGAATTATGTATTTACCTTTTAACCCTCACAGACGATGCCTTGGTGTGAACCATCTGGCTTATTCTCCTTGGGTGCCGTCTCTGGCTTTTGGCAGAATCAGAAAACTTTAATGGCATGTAGGAGACTGGGTTCCAAATTCACAGAATCACAGAATCAGTATGGTTGGAAAAGACCTTCAAGAGTCCAACCGTAAGCGCCTCCACACCGTCCTGCTAAACCGTGTCCTTAAGCGCCTCCTCTGCACGGTTCTTGAGCACTGCCAGGAATGGGGGCTCCACCACATCCCTGGGAGCCTGTTCCAGTGCTTGGCTATTCTTTCCATGTAGAAATTCTTCTTAATGTCTAAGCTGAACGTCCCCTAGCACAACTTGAGGCCATTTCCTCTGATCCTGTCAGCAGCTCTCCTGGAGAAGAGATTGACCCCGGCCTCACTGCAGCCTCCTTTCAGGTAGCTGTAGAGAGCGATGAGGTCTCCCCGGAGCCTCCTCCTCTCCACACTAAACCACCCCAGCTCCTTCGGCCGCTCCTCATAAGGTCTCTGCTCCAGCCCTTCCCCAGCGTCGTTGCCCTTCCCTCACACGCTCCAGCACCTCCGTGTCCTCCTTGGGAGGGCCCAAACCTGAACACAGTGTTTGAGGGGCGGCCTCAGCAGCGCTGAGCACAGGGCGCTGGTCACTTCCCTGCTCCTGCTGGCCGCTCTGTTCCTGATCCCGGCCAGGAGGCCCTTGGCCTCCTGGGCTCCCTGCTGGCTCCTGGCCAACACCCCCGGGTGCTTCTCTGCCGCGCGGCTCTGCAGCCGCTCTGCCCCAGCCTGCAGCGCTGCCTGGGGTGGTTGTGGCCGGTGCAGGACCCGGCGCTTGGCCTCGTTGAACCTCCCACTGAGTTGGTCTCAGCCCATCGATCCAGCCTGTCCAGAGCTGCTCTTTCTGCTCTGCTCCCTGTAAACGTCGTGTTCAGTTGGAGCTGCCCGTGTCTGAGACACGCTCTGCTGCAGCATTTGCGGGTGAAGATACATCTTTAGTTCTGCGCAGCGTTTTCCTCTTGAACCATTAAGCACCTCTTATTTGAAAGTAAAGCATTCTTCCTGGGCCTGTTCGCTGTTTGTGGCAATGAAATGCAGTTATACTTTAGTTAGGTCTTTAAAAGACCACACAGCTGTAATATTTCCTGTGTCCCTTCCATTTTAGAGAACTTCTTCATGGTTTATGGAAAAGAAAAAAGTAGGTGGGTGCTCTCCCGCATCCCTTGCCAGCTTGCTCAGGCACTCTGTGAGAGAAGTGATGCTCGGGTTTAAAGCCACGCTTGGTAGGAACCATATGCTCTTGTGTCACGGTGATGTTGGTGAGTGGGCTGTGGGCTGCTTAATGGCCTTTTAATAGATTTCCCAGAAAATCCGTGGGGTCAAAGCACAGGAGAGAATAACAAACCCGTGTTTCTTGGCGTGTTGTTATCGTGAGGTATGGCTGGAATCTGAAGAGTGCTTTGAACTTGCTCAGCGCTAAGGCAGTTTGTGAATTCTTACTAACAGATTCTCCTGTGTCTCATGTTATCCCAAATGCAGTTCTAGCTTCTCCCTCCTTGTGTCTTTGCATGAAAGACCTAAGAGCTATCCTTGGTGTTTTTAATTATTATTATCATTTTTATCTCTTGTTCCAATAGTCACTGAGTGGAACATATCACTTCTGAGCCATTATGTTGTAGAAACCAACATGTAGAAAATGTTGCAGTGAGCCCAGGGTTGAGGATATGGCTTAATGTGCCTGAAATCACTAGAGCAGATCTGTTCAAACTCGTGTTTAACACAGCTCAAAATGTGAGGCAGGTTTTGTTTCCCACAAGCAGTTGGGCCTAAGGACAACAGAACCAAGTCACAGGTGTGGGAATAGATTTGTCATGTAGTTTGTATTATTTTGTACTGAGCTTTAAAGCCTGTTTTGGTGCCACAGAGTTCAGCTTGCAAGATTTGTGGGAGCAGTATTTTTTTATGGAAGGATTTTAGCAACTTCTGTATGAGTCTCTTTCCTTCATGTCAGACAGATACTGTGAAAGGAGTTTGGGTGAGAGGCATGGCATGGAGGTAAGGTGTTCAGGTACGATATTCTGTTACTTTTGAGCATGAAGGTTTTGAGTTGGAGATGGGTTGGAAGAAGGGGCACCCCTTTCTGTAGCCTCCAGGGATGTGCAGTTTGTGTAGTGAAAAACTTAGTTTGTTTTTCAGTGGGTGGGAGCAGCGAAGAGGGGCGGGGGACAGTCCCTTCCAGCCCCGTGTTCAGACTGCTCCAGCCTAGTTCTATTTTTGAGCATTTCTGGAACACATACCTACTTGTGGCAGCTATACTGAAAATTTATAGACCCTACAAGGTTTATCAATTGCCAAGCAGTTATAGCTGGGCTGTTCTGTAATAAATAAATGTAACACATGGTATCACTTTGGTAATCAGCACCTCTCAGAACCAGAAGTGAAATGGAACATCTTCTACCAATTTGACCATAGCAAGAAGCAGAAAGTAAGATCAAGCTGGTTGCTCTGCTGCCTCCTTGCATGCAAGCAGAACTCCACTGTGCACTATCTGAATGGGAAATGTGGCTTTCTATCTTGTTTAAACAGTGCATGGGTGTTTCCAAAACCTGCTGTTTGATGTGGCCTAGAAGTGGCAGGTAACACTTGGCTGCCCTCGAACACGGAATTGTCCCTACGAGTAGCTGGTCCTCGGGTGCGGAGGCACGAGTCATTGCAGCTAGACGAGAGCAGAGATGCAAGGGCCGTTTGCTATCAACAGAACTGAAGTTAATGTGACCTGAACGTGCTATATGGAAGTGCTAAAGCTGGTATCCTGAAGCATGCTTAGATCACTTAAAACACATAGAATTGTTGTGTTTTAAATTTTCTATAAGTAAATGCAGTAGCTTCCTTGAAAGATGGCATTTTGAGTGGAATAAGTCTTAAGTGTTTTGCATTGATGATGTATTTAAGATGTTGTTGTTCCCATATACCACAAAGCAAACAAGAGAATACTACTGTATTCGTCTGTTTTTCTGTCATATAGTCTGTTTTACTGTCATATATTGCAATGAGTCAGGCACTGCGCTCGTACACTTAACCCCATTTCTGTTGCCATGATGACCCTTGCAATAAGTACATATGTGAAGTACTCATTGCTCCCAATGAACTTCCTTAGTAGTTAGGCCAGAAAGACTATCTCAAGAACTAGAGTCACTCTCCAGTGTTACAGTAGTATAGGTCTTGCACTTGGAAGCAGACAAGACTATTCTTCTTTACTTCTCTCCCAGCAGAGAATTGTGTAAGAAACACTTTAACATGAGGGAGTAAATCACATACTTCAAAAAAGATACTATAATACAAACCGGCTGGCATCAAAGTGCAGCAGCATTATCAAATATGTCTTTTGGCTACATAGATTGCATTGTTCTGAAATAAGTGTGTTTGATCTCAAAAATTTTTTGGAAATTTTCTCATGAAACCAAGTTTTGCTTTTTTTTTTTTTTTTTTTTTAAATCTGCTTGGAGTCCAGAGTCTTTAGTCTGAAACATTTGGGCTTGCCGAACTTTTTCCAGTTGGAGGGATACCTTCATGTCTTGCTGTGATGAGTTTGGCGCTGGGACAGGTTGCTGCGGGGGTCCCAGTTGTGCGGGGCTGCTCTCAGCACCAGGAACGCCAGGGTTCCCCGCGGCGGCTCAGCTGAACGTGCCGCATGAACATCCCTTTGGTATTAGCAGAAACCCTGAAAGGAATATTGGTTTCAAGTGCTGCCAGAGATTTCGGAAGACTGATTTTGTTCTGTTTTGGGTAAAACCCACATAAAAATAAGATGACGGCTGGTATAAACCCAGAATATATTTTAGTTCTATCTGACTCTCTTGACCTTCTGTATTTATAATGCCATAACGGCGGAGGGACTGGAGGGAATAACGACACGGGACAATCAGCTATCAACTACGGAGTGAGCCAGATCTCTGTTAGTACCTGACTGTAAGTGCATCTGCTTGTGGTGTGCCCTGGCAGCCGTCAGAGGTGATGGACGTCTCATGTCGCCTTGGTAAAGAAACATGCAGAACGTGAAGTCTCCCTTCTGCAGAGGAGGGAGGATTTTGTTTTTCCCCTTTCTTGTTTTGTTTTTGTCCTAGGCTTAATTTTCTTTGTGGTAGATAATTATAGTAAAAAGGAGATTATTCTTGGAGGAAAAGTGGGAATTACGTATCCTACTGTGTTGAAACTCTTCCTATTGCCTTTATATTGTCCTAGTCTAGCATCTCCACGCTGCAGCATAAATGTGTACTGCTGGCAGGGACTTGTGGTAGCCCCCGAGATGTTGCTCGCTTGAGGAAGTGCTCGTTAAGCAAGGAAGCCTTGCTTAAACTGGACCTCTGGGCTCTACTTTGAGACACTGTGCAGGAGAGCCGTTGATTTGTCCACTTTGGTTTTCTGTAGGTAATATTTCCCTGAGCGAGCTTGAGCGTGCAGGGGTAAGTGGAACTTCACCTTCTTCTGGTGTTCCGAGGCCAGGACAGCAGAGACCGTGAGGGAGATACCTGTCTCGTGGTTATTACTGATCCTGCTTCTCTTGGTCCTGGGACATCCAGCGAGTGGGAGCTGCTGAGCATGGGCGGAGCGTGTTCCTGAGCCGGGGAGAGTGTCCCAAACGAGCTGGGGTGCTGGAGCGGCACAACTTAATTGTGGAGTCCCTTATCCTTTGCATCCCACCTGGGCGTCTTGCTCATGTAGCTCTATTTAGCATTGTTAGGTAGCTCTGTTACCTGCTGTTATTTTGGAATATCAACATTTTTCCATATCCCTGTGTTATCCAGTTGCTATGCGACAGGGCGTGGGTATCATTTTATTGTAATTGGATTTTCAACCCATGTTTGTAGGTAACGTGGGGTTTTGCCAAGGAAAATCAGCAGTGTGAATTGAACTCTAAAGTGGCCTTCCGAAACGTGATATTTTAAATGAATAGAAAGTCAGATAAGCTAGGAGGAAAGCTTCCTTCTGGCCGAGTTTGACACAGACTGTTTTTTCTGCAGTAGTTTCCCATTATAAATAAGTATTTTCACTTGGAAATTATTATTGGGACTAAGCTGCCTCAGAGCACCAGCCTGTGGGTAGACAGAGAAGACCTGTAGCGTAGTACAAGTTCATGGGCTGCTGACTAAAGAGCTGGGAAAAGTTGGGCTGGATTCTGCATTTGCTGGTTCTGATGCCTCTCTGTAGCTACTGGGGTTGGCGTTAGGCTGGTTGGGCTCCTTCCACTGCTTGGTGGTACCTCACTCGTGGTAATTATAGCAGTACTTCAGTGGAGTCTGTTAAAATATACTCTAATGTTAAGCCCTATAATTATTGTGGTTTCACTTCTTCCTGAAAACTCCACATGGCTTTTTGAGGTGGAGGTCTGAAGGTTTATACATACAATCAAAGCGCGGTGTCTTCATCCAGATTCGTTTGTATTTTAAAGAAGAGAGGTTTAATATTCAGGGATGTTGAGCGTAAAGAAGGTGCAAAACCTCTGAGAGGAGAAGTCTCCACTTTTGGGTTTTTTGTTGACCAAGACGGCTGTAGTGACCCACGTTCGTGACCCACGTTCTTATCCTTGCCCTTCTGGAGATCTACACAATCCTCCCCACTCTTCTCCAGTTACCAAAACTCGCTTCCCGGTCGTATTGTAGTACCCGGAGCTAGGGACTGTCAGCACACTGGTGGCTGAATTTCCCTACCGAGCTCAGTACTGCTTCCCCTTAGAGCAGGCAAGGCCATTGCAAGGTCTTTCTTCACTTGAATTAATTGCAATTAAACTTCTCTGTCCTATCCCCCCGCTCCTTTTTTTAAAAAAAAAAAAAACTATTTTTGGTGTGACTCTTCAGCCAAGGCAATAGTAGTGGAAGGGTACAAGTCTTAAGTCATTGTTGCTCTGGAGCCGGCACGGCAAGTGAGCTCTAAGTCCTGGTAGCTTCCCAGCGTTGCAGGCTCCGAGAGTTTGGTGATGGCTTTTCCTAATGCTGCAGATTCTCACTTGTGACATCATTCTCAAAAACAGAAGGCAGATGGGAGAGACCTAATTTCTGCTGGGGCAAGGGATCGCTGCCGGTTTCCCTCAGTCCTTGGTGAGAAAGGCTTTCAGGTAGGGCACTGGAGAGAGGTAGCCAGGATATTTGCGTCCAGTTTCGCGCTTGACCTCCTTAAGAGTTTAGGAGGGAATATAATGGATTTGTATCCCCAAACTGCAGAGAGAAGGAGCATGTTTGTGTTTCATTTCCTAGCATAAGAGAACACTTTAACTGACAAATAAAGGCCAGAATCTGCTGTAGGTTGTCTAATCAGCTCTGTCCTGAGCTGGAGTTCATGTCAGAAGGGCACATCAAGGTAGGGATTTTTAAGTGGCGCAACATTGCACCTCCCAAAAGCAAGTGTAAGTCAGAAATGTAATGATTGAAGCTGAGCTGAAAGAAGTCTGATTGGCTGATTACAAGCAGAAGACTTTCCGATGAGTGTTGGCAGTGCAGCTGATGGTACTTTAAACAAAATGTTCAAGGTCGACGGGTAATAGTTTTTCCCAACTTCCTATTACCCTCATAATAGGTTTTTCTTGCATGAAAAATTGCTGTGCCACTTGGTGAGGAGCTTGAGTTAGCCCTTCTCCAAACGGCTGTGCGAATCCACTGTTTCCAGAAGGATTTACACCGTCGTCCAACCTCAGTTTAGAAATTCCCGACTTGCCCTGTGCTCTGCTGCTCTGGGCGGTACATGGGCTCCGGGCAGAGCGGTGACAACTGACAGCTGCTTTGAATAGCTGTATCTCCATTTTTTTTTTCATCTGAAGGTGATAATTGCTCCTCAGTCTCTGCTGAAAGAGAAGCCTTTTTTTTTTTTTTTTTTTTTAATAGCAATGAAGAAAAATTTATACTTGGGGAAGAAAAACCCTTTTTAAATAGACCTTATGCCAGACGTGGTTGTCTTTGAGCTGTTTTCAGCGTGTTTGGTAACAAGCTTCTTTAGATCATGGGTGTATGCGGAGGAGTGTTGCCCAACATGTTCAGTGTTTTTAAAGGGGGTTGTGCTTCTTTTTGATCTTACACATACATCATTCAAATTGGAAGAACGGACAATATTTTTCTTACCTGCAGAGGCAAAATGCAAGAGCGAGATTGACCTTAACTGTGAGTCAGCTACAACTATCATCTCTATAACACTTGGAATCAAGTTTTATGCCCAAAGCTCTCAGGAACTGTTTTCTGCTCTGCTGTGAGAATCCTGGTAGATTCTTGCAAACAGCGTTTCCTTGGTGAAGAGGACCTTACCTACTAAGCAGTAAATATTTAGACTGTTTTGCTTGAAGAAAGATGCTCAGCTGTTCTCTGGGACGTGGTGACGCTTGGAGTATCCAAAAGAACATGTCGGCAGCCCTTTTTTGAAGGGAAGATGAAGGAGATTGGTGAAGGACTTTGAGTTTTGTGGCCTGGCTTCTTCTCCAAGTCATTAACATTTTCCATGCTCTTAAATTGTGACAGCTGAGCAGTTTATCCTGTGAAGTTTGCAGGAAGATTAAGAGAAACACTTTCATTTCAGAGTTGCCAGGAGCCTTTTTAAGGACTATATTTTAAACAAGTCTCCCCAGACAATGTTAAAGAAGTCTGAGGCGGGAAAAACAGGCTTAACGGGAATTAAGGAGAGCAACCGGCCATTAAAAGCAGCGGAGATTGTCTGACTAAATTCGTCCGAGGGTCGTGACGTCACCGAAACCCAGTGTGGCAGCAAAGCCATTCTTCAGTTGTGGTATAAAACCGTTTCATAAGCTGCCTGGCGCTAGGAGCTTTAGCAAGAAGTGTGTTTTTTTGGAAGGGGGGAAGCTTGCCCAAAGTTCTGGCTAATAGTTGTAACAGGAAAACAAACTCCAGGCACTGAGAAACAGAAGTCCTGCCCTCACGATGCCTGCTGGTGTTGGGGACGATTCTGCTGAAATTCCTGGCGCTTTGGGATCACCAAAACCTTCCAATTTCGACGTGTTCCAAAGCTTCTCGGTAAGTGAGGAAAAGAGGGCATTGCCGGCCACGGCTCCAGATGCCGCTTCTCTTCTCGCTGCGCGGAGCCGCGAGTGGATTAGCTGCGCCCGCCGGCGGCCTGACGCCCTCGCAAGTGTTGCGGCGATGGCCGCCTGGCATCAGCGCCCGAGCCGCGTCCTGCAGCAGCCTGCGTGCTTTTGTTCCGCGGCGCCCGTGCGAGGTCTTTCCCAGTGCCGGCAACAGGAGGGAGGAGCAGAGCTGCTGTGACCGTCTAGTAACTTCCATATGGTTAGTGGGCGTCCGAGAGAGAAGTGAACTCGGTGCAATCTACTTTTTTAATATGTTTTAAGGATTTGAAGACTCCTTTTCCCTGCTGGAAAAGAAAAAAAGAAGGGGGAGAAATGATGGAAGAGAAACCCAACAATTTAATACACTTGAATGTTCCTGTGTGTCTCTCCCCACATCCTAAACATGAAAAATATCTGTACGTATCCCTTTGGCCCTAGAGGAAGAAAAAAGGAGTCTCCAGCTGGAATTCATGAAATTTTATTGGATAAATGAGCAGTGTCATGGTTTTGTGGCAATCTTGCTGGAGCACACATGGTATTCAGTGAGCGAACAGCCGTTTCATGCACACTCAAACTGTCCTGAACCACTACCCTCCCCAATAATTCTTCTTCCATTCCACGTGGGAGAGAAGCATAGAATAAACCGTTTAAAGAGAAAAGTTAGAAATCAAAAGGTATATTTTCTCTCTCTTAAAAAGAAGCCACCACTTTTCTTTTTTGCTTTTAATATTGCCTGAAATAATTTGTATTTGTTATTTCAAAGGTGCTTTTCAAGCACGGAGACACCAGGTGACTACAGATTTGATGATCCTGCAAGCCTGTGTCTGGCAGTGGTGCTGCTTAGGAGGAATATGTGTGTTGGTGGGTTTATCAGGGTTTTTTAATCTTTTTTCCTTCCTCCCAGACTTCTCCTCAAAATAATTGCCCAACTGTTTAAATGGAGGTTGAGCCTGCGCAGCTGCTGGGCACTGCTAGGTCCCTCCTCGTGCTGGGGGCCGCGCTCAGCTCGTCTGCTCCGTCGCGGTGCTGGGGCTGCTTGGCAAGGCGCTTAGCCGGGCTCGGCATCGCTGTGGGGCTCCAGTCTGCTCCCCTTAGTTTGATTCTGTCATTTCCAAAACCAGCTTTGGGTGTTGGGCTTTTTTTTTTCCTTCTTTCCTCTTTTTTTTCTTTTTTTCTCTTAGGATGCCTTGTGCACTAGACTCTGTCACTGGGGAGTTTTTCCTCAAGGCTAAATGCTATAAATTGAACAAGGAAAGGGCTGATGTTCTGCATTGATGTCGTCTCCATATAAACTGCTGTCAGTTCCATATGGCTCAGCTGAGCAGTGACAAGAGTGTCATTGAGCAGCAGAGGCCTCGCAGTTTTCTGCCCTTTGGGGTGGGGGATGTCCTGGGCACTGCATGGTTGTGCTTGGGTTTTCGTGGAATGGCGTTTTGAAAACTGGTCCTCTGTGTGGCACGGCACTTCCGTGCTGAGGTGTTTGACCCTTAATTTGCACTGCTTAGGGTGTTTGTATGTTTTGTTTTGTTTTTCTTAATTCTAGTTATAGCGCCTTTTATGAAACTAGGAGACTTAGGCCATCAAAAATGACTCTTACAGAGAGGCCAGTGCACCACGTGTAGTGAGAGCGCTGGAGTGGCCATGCAGCATCACACACTGCCCCGCAGCGCTTGGGCCAAGCAGCCCAGGGTGACTCGGGCTCATGAGAGCCGCGTGACAGGAAGAGGTGTCACCTTCTGCCCGGGACTGTAGCTTGGTGCATTTGCTGCTCATGATGCTCTGAAGTTGCTGGATATGTTGCGCGGTGGAAACTTTGGCGCGGGCCCACGCGCACCTCTGGACTTGCCAGTGCCTCTCGGAGCCTGGAGGCACAGGGAGGGCGTGCGGCCCTAGGGCACCACGCACAGCCCATGCCTTGGGATCGGGCGGCTTCTGCTGGGGAAGATCTGCCCGCTGGCCAGGCGAGGAGAGCCACGGAGGTGAATTCCTTCGCAGTATGCACAGGAAAGGGAGTCTCGGCGTGCCGAGCAGGCGGTAACCTGGAAGTGAGGCCAGCAGAGCACAGAGCGCTGCATTCCTGCTGCTGCTCCCCGGGGATGCCGGACCAGATGATTAATATTTTAGCATCTTTGTTCTTTTGTTTTGCTTCCATTGCTGGAGCAGCTTAAATCACGAGGAGAAGAGGCCTGACACTTCTCCAGTTACACAAACAAATGGTGCTGCACTGGCTGCGAGCGAGCGTCGTGTTTCCGGGAGAGGTGAGTGGGGACCTTCCGTGGCCTTCTTCGGGAAGGGGCCTTCTCGCAGTCACGGGTGTGACGTGGGTGTTAAGCTTGTAAGTACTGCAAGAACTGGGGCTCTGTTGCAGCATCTGGGATGCTTTCCAGTAAAAGTGCGTGCCTGAAGAGGAGCCTGCCATGGGCCGGCCTTCGGGCCTAGATTCTGAATAAAATATACTGTGTCTTGTCAGAGGCTCAACTAAAGGAAAATAGAAGATGTTGGCTTACCTTTTAAACTTCTGCTGGTTCTTTCCCTTAACAAAATAATTCTCAGGGAAATATTAATTTGTTCCAGGTTCCATGGAGCAACCCCTTGCTCCCCAATCCTCAGCGAGGAAAAATATGACTGCGTAGGTGCAGCTCTATAAAAGCAGGAGATATCAAGTTGCACGTTATTTTCTGATGCTCAGTGTTACCACGTGGATTTAGAGAAATCCAAGCTGTGGTATCAAAGTTGCTCTCTTCTGTATGCCTTAAAAAACCTCTGGGGTTGTCTGCTATTGCATAGTTGTGGTTTAATGGGAGCATTTTAATTTGTGCTTTTTATCCTTGCTTGCCCAAGGACTCACGGTGTGCCTTTGGCCATGACACTGTACAGTTCTTTTTGTTCCTTGACCAAAGCAGAAAAAGAAATAAAAGCAAGAAGTTATTTTCTTGTCTTTGCTTGCCTGCTCTTCTCCAAAAGCTTTATGCAGTCAAGTTTGGGAAAGGGCTGTGGGATTCTCCGATACAACATGAAATTGCAGGACTCCTTATCCTTGGCATTATTTTCAAGGTAGTTCAGATCATTAAGTTATGTAGAGTTTAAAGTGTGTTTGAGTTAGGATGAGCCCCTCCTGTGTCAGCTGAGCTGCAGGAATTGCAGTGTCCTGTGCTGGGACAAGTATGGCTGAATACCCATCAGGGTGTTTTATTCCCCAAGGGGACAACGTTGCGTGGTTGGTAACCAGGGCCCAACTGCTGAGCAGGGATTTGCGGGCTGGGAAGTGGCTGGTGGCAGCTGCGCGTCCAGGCTGGGCCACCCTCCTCACGTGGTGGGCACAGCGGTGCTGCAGGGCCTGTTGTGCAGGGGATTTATGGAAACCTGCAGATTGCATCAAAATACAGCCGTTGCCTTGGAGTCAGTATCGCTGGGTGCAGCTGTGGGGCAAAAATACATACATACATATATATATATATATAAAAAAAATATATATTTTTACATATATATAAAAAAA
>VZSV01000112.1:203255-238245 GCA_013398735.1 Nothocercus julius | reverse complement strand
CTAGGCCTGGGTTTCTCTATGGGAAGATGTGCTGCTGTTTCAAAGCAGCCAAACCAGTTACATCATTTTAAAACAAATTTTTGGAACTTTGAGTACTGCAGCAATGAAAAAGCACCTGTACCCTAGTCTCTGAAATGGCAAAAAAGCAATGTTAAGTAATCTATTTAACTTTCTAATTCTATTAAAAACAAGCAAACAAAAAAGCCACTGGGTTATCTAACGCATGAAGATGCATCCCGGAAAAAAATGTGCAGCTCTGACGGCCTTGAAGAAATCGGTGCCGTCTCATTACGAGCGCGGGGGGATGAAGGCAGTTGCCACTGATAATTCTGAACCTACACGAGCATACATTATACTCCTGATTTTTCCCCGCTGCTGAATTAATGTCAAAGTGGAAAGTATAAACAATTCTTTGAATAAAATTCTGTTTGGTTTGCCTGGTCCCCGAGATTAACAAATCTGATTACTGCATTTAAATTTAATACCCCCAAAATTCCCTAAATGAATGATTCACTGTGAGGCCATGAGCAGATGCAATTATCTATGAAAACTAATGAATCATGTCGTTAGGATATTTTTCCTTGCAGCTGTCTCCAATTAATGTGTCTGTCAATTCTGAGAGAGTAAAAACATCATCATCCCAGTGCAGAGCTACCCCCGTATTGTTGTTATCCTTCCACTCTGCTCCATGGCCATGTTGAGTAATAAGGAAATCTCAGTTGCTTTTTGCTTTGGGAGGCTGTCGTTCTTGTAAAATTAAAAGAAATCACAAGGTGCTTTAATATTTATCCTCTTGAAACTGGTCAGGATGATGTTCATAGAGTCCGATATGGTTTAACCACCACTTTCATATTTACCTACCCAGGGCAAGCTTTGCAGAAATAAATGTTGGGGAGAGTTTAAAGCTTTTCCATGATAATTTTGCCTGTGCAAATATCTTAGCTGGGATCAGAGGGTTCATGTGGCCAACTTTTGTTAAGCAGATGTTTTCCTGTATGAATCAAGTCATAGTTTGCTCAGGATGCTGCTGTGGTACCTACAGAAGTGAATTAGGCAGTTTTTCCCCTCTGAAGTGGTAGAAGGTGTTGAGTCTCTAACGAGTAGCTCAAAAATCCTGTAAATGGTTAAGGAGTTCAGCATTAAAGGAGGCTTCTGAAGGCTTGGATTGCAGCGACTTTCCCGCATTCAAGTTTGGTACCCAAGTGGTCCTGCATCAGCTGCTGGTCGTCCTCTCCTCTCCAAAAGCTACACCTGCTCTGTGGCTGTTTTCATGTAAGTTATTTTATCTATGACTAATCTAGGTCTTCCAAGATGGGATGGCACAAGGGTACCAAGGTTAACGTAGCTGTGCAATAAGGCATTGAGAAGTTAGTCGTTAGTTTGTCTTCTCGGCTGCTGCTGTTGGGCTGTGTACAGTGAGCCCGCAGGAGTGTGATTAACTGCGGAATCGCAGGGAAACTGCGGCCGGCAGGAAATCCCCGCGTTAGCAAAACAAAACAGGGCCAATAAACCTAACGAATAGTTTGCTATGTTGTGGCAAATGAGCTTTTATAGCAAGAGATACCTGTAAAGGAGGCACGAGGTTCAGATTCCAAGCTTGGCGGGTTAATGTGGCGCTCAGCCAACACTGCAACACTCCTTTTCCAGTTCTGTGGTCCCGGGAGCTTGGCAGCCGGATGCCCGCGACGCGTTAAAGGCCGGGTAGATCCAGATGGGAGCCTGTGGAGGGGAGCTGCGCACGATGCATGTGGAGAAGGGAAGCGCCACCTCCATACGGGAGCTCTGCTGAGCTGCCCACGTTGTCGCAAGGGTATTTGTGGTCCCGGCGAGCGAGCCCGTTTGAAGTGGCTACCCCTGCCAGGGAAGAACGCGCTGGCTCCCGGTACAAATTGGTCTCCTGCTGGGTCCCGAGTCATTGCACCTCGGGCTCTCAATAGCAGCGGCTCTCGCCACATTGTTCGGTGCGGGTGACACATTGATACGACCTCCTGCAAGGAGAGGCTTGGCTAAAATGCGGATTAAGAGGGAAAGCGAGCAGATTGCAGGGAATTAACAGCTTGTTCGCATTCCTGGGGCAGTAGGGGAAAAAAAAATAGTCTATGATTTCTCTCTGGGTGTGTTTTTAGAAGGATGTTTGCTCCATGATTATCGAGCTGCTAAGGGGTCTCGACGTGCAGAAGAGCGCTGGGCGTTTAACGCGTGAGGCATCCGGCAAGTTGTTGCTTTCTGAACACCTGTAATTGCAGTTAGCGGCAGTAAACCAAAAGCAACTGGGCTGGAGGAAAAGGGAAAAAAAGTAGAAGTGATGGGGGGAGAAGAGGTGAGTGTGTGCCGCATGTCCTCAACCGCAGTGTGAGCTCCCTCTAAAAACACTGGAGTTCATTTTCAGACTCTCTCGATGATCAAAGCCAGACAATACAGGATTTTCCGCCAGGCTTAATGGTCCTTCCTACAAGAGGACCACGCAACTTTTATTTGTAGAAGTACAAACCCTGCAGCTTTGCAAGGCGCAGGAGCTGGCCGAGGAGCAGCAGCTTCTGCTTTGCGCAGGCAGAGCGCGATAGAAGATGCGGGCGCAGCGCGACCTGCAGAATAAGAGCAGGCGGAGTCTGCAGAGAGCAGGACGGAGCCTTGTACTGCCTGTATTGCACTGTGCTCCCTTAGCTATTTTAATAGCTGATTAATCTTGATTTGGTTGGATTTAAGAGGGTTTTTTTTGGTCCTTTTTTTCGCACATATGTGCAACCTATTATGCCATAAATCCCACACATTTCGGCAAATGTTGTCCTGATTGTTCCCTGCAGCGCAGCACACTACTAGTAAAACATTCAAGGTCAGGAACTCGGATTCTTTAACCACGGTATTCAAGGGAGCCAATTTATTGTTCTGTGGCAGCAGAAAGAGGCAATTTCTTTTGGACCTATATCATATTGGCAGCTAATCTAGGAAGGTCTGAATTACCTTTAATGCAGTAGGTTTTGTGGGTGCCTTAATCTGCCTTGATAAAGTAACTGTTGTCCTCTACTGATACCATCATAGAGCGTGTCTGAATATTGCATATTTTTACATTCCTCTTGTGTCTTATATCATGAAATCAATAGAAGTGTTCTGTGCATTTGTGTCTGTTAAAGGATTGAAAGCAATTCATCTGGTATAGTAGGAAGTGACCTCCGCATCAAATAATCCAGAGGTAGCAAATAAGGGTTTTTGGTGGCTTTCTTGTGGCTAATTTGTGCTGTGAAGCTGAATAAAAATTTGCAACTTAGTCTTAACACATACCTACGTCACTTCTTGCCTTCAAAGACCCATTAGTGTGTCCTCAGTGTGGGATGTTCCTTATTTTTCATTGCTTCAGAGCTATTGTGCAATGTCTAACCTTTTCCCCTGGGTGGTGGATGGGCCTTTGAATGAGACACCGGGATGATAATGCGTATTAAAACAACCAGCATGAAAGAATTGCTTTCCTTGTCTTAAAGTAAAAAATAAAATAATAAAAAAGAAGACTATGGGGGAAGAATCCTATCCTAATTTACCATCTCTGTCTGAAGGAAAGCATCAATTGGATTAAGCGGCATCGTCTTTGCGGGGGTGAGTGCTGTTGCCTGCTCTTCCTTATTCCATCAATCTGAATAGCTAAATCACTTCGCCTGTCTGCTGCTTAGCCGTGATGTACTGGTAGCAGAAACGAGAGTAACTCACAGGCTGGCACCCTGGCAGCCAGAGCTTCTAGTTACGTGAGTCAGGTTTGGCACTGTAGGCACAAGCAGACCAGGCAGCTCAATAAATTGCTCAGTGAGATGTGGCTCTCGCCGCATTTTTTGTGCTCGAGTGCATCAGTAGCAAGAGATACCAGGAAAAGAGCGGCATGAAGTGGGCTGCTCTTTAAAAGCAGGGTATCTTCATGAACTTCCTTTGCGAGTTCTGGTCTGGGGACATCTTGAGGGACATTTCTTGCATGCTTCTGGTCGCTCTAGTAGCTTCCTTAGGGAGACAGATTTCTTTAAGGTTTGCATGTGATCAATACGAATTCATGTTCTAAAACTAAGAATCGAATAGCTTAATTTGAGGGTTTCCTTTCCTTTTGGTGTCCTTTGCTTTGAATGCTCAGGCAGGTGATAACGGTGGCTTGTTAGCAGTCTGCCAGCTGTACCAGCCCCTACTATGATCACACAGATATCGTCCTTGGAGTGAACTTGCTGAAACACCGCGGCTTCAATATGAGAGGCTCTGCGCTCGCTCAGGAGCCCCGGGAGAAGAGCTGCTCCGGGGCGCGCGGGCTTTGAGCCGAGGATCAGGAATGGATGTGGAAGCAGAGCTGCTGTCGGAGCAGCGACGTTGGCTCTGCTGCCCCTCTGCCTGGTAAGCAATGGGATACGTGACGCGAGCGTCCCCGGGACGGCTGAGCAGGAGCCGAGCCGGCTCCCGCTCGCGTTGTGTTGCCGTTATTGCCGGGCACCGCTGTGTTTTCCCTAGATGTCTGCTAGTTTGGAGAAGCAGTAGTCAACTCCCTCCTTGTTGTCTGGTGCTCCATGTGGCCTCCCTCATTATTCCACCTGCTTTACTAGCCACTGGGATGCTGTGTCCCTTTGTGGACACAGCTAAGAAAAGGGACAAAGAACACGAAGGGTGGCTCTCCTCCGAGGCGAAACACTGTCTGTCATAGGTTTCCTGCTGATGGCATTGAAAGCGAGTGCAGCGAGATTTCCTCTATCGTTGTTCTCAGTCAGAAAGTGAGGCAGAGACCAGCTAAGAAGCAAATGCTACCTTGGATGAAACTTGATATATATTTAAAGAACTCTTTCCCAGTGAAATCGATCCTTTTTATTATTACTATTTTTTACTACTATTTTTTTACTACTATTATTACTGTTTTTTAATGGTCCAACTCTGAAAAGTCTCTCCTGGGGTTGTCTTATCCACATGTAGATATTTTTTGATTTTTAAAATCAGAATTTCTTGAAGCTCCATGATTTTCGCTGTTACAAATTTTTAATTCCCCGTGAGTGAATCTGTGTTTTTTCAGAATCTCAAGAGTACTCCGTAGGGAAAAATTTAAAAAATAACATGTAAGCTTTAAATAATTTACTATGAGAGTAATTGGCTTTATAAGGCAGCTCATAAACCTTTAGCTGGTAAAAATCAAAGTACCGTAATCTGAAAAGCAGAAGGGGGGGGTTGTCAGGGTGAAAGCTTATAGAGTTTTCAAAGACAAATTGTTTAATACTGTCACCAGCTAGGAAAATAAATAGTCCTGCCGCTCGATTGAAAACAGAAACATCTCCAAAAGGAGACTTCCCTGGCTTTCAGGCATTGTTTGTTCCGCAACAAAGAAATCAAAAGGAACTTAGTGGAAAGATGTGATCCAGTTTTCATTTATGAGAAGTGAAAGGCGAGAGCGCCTACACCATGTTTTACTATTCTTACTGAATTTTCAAGTGCTTTTCCTCCCTCCTTTCACGGGCTGACACTGTGTGCGAGGCAGCTGTTTCGTGTGAATCAGCGACGCCTTCGAGGTTTGTAGGTCGTTTCCCTCTGTCGGGAGAGGTGGCCGGACTAGCCGCAGTCTCTGCCTACATGGGGGAGCGGGGAGTGTGAGACGCTGCTCTCAAATCCCACTTTTCAATACGGCTAAACTGTCTGCCGCAGATTGAAAGCTGGGAGCCATGCTCTGCCTGTGTAATGAAGGCTGCATTTGTACCCCTACAGTAACGCTACTCCCAGGCCAATCAGTCGTATCTCGCCGGCACATCCCCTTGCAAGTGATGGTCTTGCTTTAGTTGGGCTAATGGACTGATGAGATCACCTCTAATTTGTGTATCAAGCTGGTTTGTATCACATCATTGAAAAAAGAAGGGGGGAGGCCCCCCACAAAACAACAAAACCCTCTTTATTTTATTGTTTTTGGTACCGGACTTCAAAAGCCGGCATTATAAACAGCGTGTTCTGCCCTGTGAAAGTAGCGTCTCTCGCTTGAAGCCATTACCTCAGCCGAGAAGCATCAGAAAATGAGCGCGCTCGTTTCCCGCCCGGCTTTCACTTGCGCTCGCGTTGCGGCGCGCCGGGAGGAGTGCGGCTCTGGTCTGGTCCTTCACGCTGCAAGGGGCTCCTGGGAGCGCTCGCCGGTGCTGGCCTCGCTCCGGGACACGGGGTTTAATTGGCTGTCTGCATGCACAAGTGCACTCATCTTCTCCTTTGAGCAGCCGAATGAAGAGAGCTTGAAGCGCGAGAGCTGCTTGGAGTATGTACGATATTTAAACAGGACTATTGTTTAAAATACCCACAGCTCTGACCCTGTAAGAAGAAGGTTTCTAGGGCCTCCCAGAGCGTGTAACTGGCTCCTGAGGGCCGTGCGACGTGCAGCTCCTGAGCTCACGGAGGTGAGCCTGGAGCGCGGCCGTCAGCCGCCCGAGGCTTCAGCGGCGCTGCTCAGCTCCGTCCTGCTGCGTGGTGCTTTGGCCTGAGCTCCGACCCCCGCGCCTCCCCGTGCCCAGAAGGTCCGTGCTAGTGACCGCTGACGCTCTCAGATGTGGTGCTGATTGACCTAGTACCGTAAACACCAAGCTGCCGTGATGCTAAACTAGCACCACGAGGGTCCACGAGGGTTTGGCTGGGCTGCAGGGGCTTCCCTGGAGTGGACGCCGGGATTTTTGCGTGGTTTCCTGTGGCCTACCTCTTCTGCTGGGGAGTTGAGAACTAAATCCCACTGGATTTCCGTGAGGCTACGTGTGTAGTTTCCCCAGCTTTCTTAAAATTTCAGCTGTAGTAATGATGATAAAGACTGGGTTGGCCAGGAGGGTGAGGAACTTCCAGTAAGAGCGGAATGGCAAGAGATGATCTTTCAAAGCAGCCGAAGGCCACGCGGGTATGTGAGAATGGCGCCTGAGAAGCCAGGCTGGACTCGTGTGAGTGTGCGGAGGGCGTTAAAGCAAGTCAAAATTTCTTGTGCCTACGTGGGGTGACTTTGAAGACGTCTCCTGCAGCCGGCTGAAGCGCCGTGAGAGGAGGCGTCTCCGCCGCCCTGGGCTGCGCTCCCTTTCCTGGTCCCTAATGGCAGCAGCAGTGCCGCTCAGCGCGTGCCGTGTGTCTGGTCCTTGCCTTGGAAGCATTCTCGCCAAGCCCTTTGGAAATTTTGTAAAAAGAAGAAGATAGGAGAGAAGGGGGAAATGGGGGAGTTGCAGACCTAGTTCTGCAGAAAATTTGCCAGCGGGTTGGATATCAGCTGGGAGGACTGTGTGTCCAGCAGGGTCGGTGTTGAGGTACTGCCGGGAGCATTACCTGGAGCCTTGACAGGTGCTTTTCAGTGATCTGCTTAAGCCTCCCTGAGAGGGGAGCCGTGCCTAGCGATCACAGCCCGAGGGAGAAGATCAAGGTGTCTGGACCAATTTGGGCAGGCAGGTTTCAGCTCAGGCAATAGGACTGCCATGCTGGCTCGTCAGGACACCCCTCTGTGTCAGGGTACTGTCCTCAGCACCCTCTTCTGGTTTTTCTCTGTGTTTTTATCGCTATTTCCCACTCCTTTTCTCTCTTTCTTGTGGCATGGCACATTATATACCTCCTGGGTGGTAACTGATGGCTTGCCTGTGTAGTGCAGTATGTGCCAGACCTTGGCTAGAGTTGATTTTATTTTTTATATATACAAATATGTGTGTGTGTAACGTATATGTATTTTTCACTATTTTTCACCCTAAGGTAGCTCATCTGAGCTGCAGTGGTGCCGTGCTCTGTTACAGACACAGGAACCCAAATCCCTGGTGATGTCTATGCTCTTTGCTCAGCCTCTGGATTATTGTCCTCCGCCACTTCTCCCGCTCCACGCTTCCTGCACTTTTCGCCTTGTTTCAAGGAAAGCTGTGAAGCTGACTTGATGAAATGTTGGTACCCCGTTCTGGTTTCCAGAGCAGGGCAAAGACTCCTGTAGTAGCTTTTCTGGCTCTTTTTTTTTTTTCTTTTCCTTACTCTAGGAATAAGCTGCAGTGCCAGGAGTGAATGGGGTATCTGTATGTGAGGTGTTGTGCTAACCGGTTTAATTATGCTGAATACCTGATATGGAGTGAGGAAAGGGAAATGTGTTACTTGAATGAAAAAATCTGTCCCGGAACGTTGCAGTGTGTCTTGTTTCACTGTGACAAGAAGCAGGTGAGCAGAAATACTCCGCTGCAGCTGGAAGAGCCATTAGACCTGCCCGGCTGCCGGGATCGGCTCTCTGAGCCGTGAAACCTGATAAGAAACCGTCCACAGTCCTAATGAGAGGCATTTTCAGGCGCAGTTACTTCAGCTGGGTTTTTCATCTCATAGTGGTGCCTTTTGTTGAAAGGTTGCTGGTAGGAGGCGCTGCACAGTCCGGCGCCGTTTCTGAAGCGGGGATGCGCGCGCTGCTGCCCCGCTGGAGTTGCTGCGGGCAGGGCCTTCGTCCTGGGGAGGGAAGTGGCAGAACTTGCTGATGACGTGGCCACAAAAATAGCAGGCGAAGGCGCTGTGGTAGCCCAGGGTGCTACTAGCAGTAATGCTGATAGATAACAACTTGCTCCTACGTAAAAATGTTTATCCTGAGGACAGCAAGGCACAAGTCTCATAGCCCTGGACTTAGTTTTGAGCAAACTTTTGGAGTGTTTTCTTGCTTTTCATTTAAGAGCCAGTCAGGGAAGATTCGATGCAGTTCTAGTAACTGTATATGTGAGCACGCTGGCTGCATTACAGTTATGTTCCTTATAGGATAAAAGGGTTTTTTTGGCAGACAGTGAGGGAGCAGAGTGTTGCAGTGATGCTGTTAATTAAACAAAAGAACTGCTTTGAGTTTGTCATGAAAAGAGTTTGTCCAATTTTTGGAAAAAAAAGCAAGAGGAATTGGCTATGGCACTCCACAGTTGATGTGGAGAGATGAACTCCTTCGTGGTGTGGCTTAGAAGATCAGTACTGAGATCCGGTCAAGAAACGAGAGCTGAAAGAAGGAAATAATCGTAGGAGCCCAACACACAAAGCTCTGCATTGTAAGTTTGGTAGGAAGAGAGATTTAATAAAGTGTGTTAGTACAAAGTATAAGAAAGTATAAGTAATTGAGTTAGGCTGTGGAGTGTTTTGTGAAATGAGTGTTGATAGAAGAGTTAACCAACCAGACTATTGTTGCCTGGATATCTTCTGTGGATCAGCCAGTTTTTTTCTTCCAAGCTACTCTACAGCTTGAATTAAGTCAGGAGTTGTTTTTTTTCCAAAACTGCTCTCCCTCTAAAGGAAAGAAAAGTTAATAGCAAAAATGGAATTCTTCTTAGCAGCAAACTTATAAATCTGAATAAATAAATGGTGCAATGATCAAAAAATGTTACATTAACACTTTTTTATTGCATTAGCTGAGACACTTAAGTGACATGTAGTTATCCAGAGGCACTGGGGGGATTATGATTTTTCTATTTTTATCAGTTTTACCATTCTACACCCTTCTGGTGCTGATTTCCTCCGTGCATCTGCTTTGCTAACATTTGGATTTCCATTGAAATCTGGCTGGAAGAATTTCATTCTCCAGAGCTTGTCTATCTTTCTGTTCCCGTAACAAAAACCTGTAGCAAGAAAGAGCCATTACAAACTATGGTGCGAGGGAATCGGGACCATGTCTCTCTTGGAACTCCTTAGGGATGGAACATCTAACTCTCATAAGGTGTATCTGAAAATTGCAGTCTTTTCATGAGGTTGGGAAGAAGGGTGTGAAGGCCGTCTGCAAAACTGAGCTGTGTCCTGGTGGCTACCGGCTCTCTGCTCTTGTGCAGCGTTCGTCAGGTTAGTTCGCTCTACCAGCAGGCAGCAGTTTCCAGGTTGTCTTGGGACTGTCTGCCTTGCCTGGGCATTTGACGTTTGCTTCCCTGCTGAACTGGGCTGGTAGTTAATGTTGAGTTGCTGTTTCCATGACAAGGCCTCTTCTTGGAGATTTACAACTCAGCTGCTTTAATTTGCCAGGCTAATGCTTTGGAATGCAGGTTGACAGTCCAGATGTGAAACCTTTCTCCTTAGAAAGAAAACAAAGGATTAAATGTGTTTTAAGAGTGATTTTTTTTTTTTTTTTAGAAGATTGGGGCCCCAAACCCAACATTTGAGGTCTTGAAACCGTGCTGTTACCTAGTGAGGCTAAACCTTAAAACCCAGAGACTTCAACATATGTCATCTTTTGTCAAGTTTCAGCAACAATTTTGACGTTTGCACCTGTTACTGCAGGTATCAAATGTTTTTTAAAAACATGAAATGATGAAGTTGTGCATCTTGGAGCAGCTCGTGCGGGCCGCCGGCCATGGCTGTGGTACTGCTGCTGGCCAAGCACACGGGCAAGCCCCGCTCCAGCGCCGCGCTGGCGGCCGAGCGCGCCCTGCAAAGGAGCTCCTTCCCTCCGTCCTCCTTGGTGGAGTTTCCAGCCTCGACGGGCTGACCCTCGGCCGTTTCCCAAGGGGGGCCATGACTAGGAGTTCCCCTGTCTTGAGCGCGTCCCCTGCGTGGAGGAAGGCCCGGCTGGTGTGGGAGCAGCGGGGCAGCCGCTCACCCTCGTCCACATTGCGGGTGGAGGCTCTGGCTGGAGGACAGGGCCTTAAAGTGGGACTCAGTTGGAAAAGGGTCCCATAGAGGTGTTTAACGAGCAAGCTTATTTTGTAGGGTGAAATATAATGGCCTCAGCCAGAGGCTGACTCTCTTCCTACGTGCTAATGAGGATTCGTGCAACGCGGCTATCCAGTAATGTCCTTCGCGTTTCACCTCTGGAGGAATGAGGCCGTGGTGTTACTGCCCTTCCAAGAAAAGAGGAAAACATCTCCAACTTTCTCCCAGTCTGCATGGAAGGATCAGGCACCAGGAGGTGCCTGTGCTACCAGATGTCTTAAAATTGAACAACTGGCGTCACAAGTTAAAAAAAGATAGATCTTGTAATATAATAATAATAATAAATTTCTCAAGTTGCCTTGAGAAATGTTATGAGATAGAGAGGGCAGCGCTTCACAGTGTTACTTACTTTACAACTCCACTGCTAATTAAAGAGTTTGTTGAATTTTTTTTTTTAATTTGAAGTCTGCAATAAGCCCCTTCGGATGAATCTTAGGAAGTCTCTGTAGAGCAGAGAGATTGCAAATACACAAAACATATTTTGCACATTCAGTTGATATTTTTTCTTGTCAGAGATCTCTTGTCTTTCTACGATGTTGCAGAGCAACAGATCAGTACAAGTATGCTAAGAAAGAGGTTTAACAAATGTCCAAAAATTCCATGCGTTTTTCCTAATTTGCAGCTCTTCTTCCGGTATCAGTGCTTTTTTTTAAGTGAGGTGCCATAAGTTGAAGAGTTGGAATGACTTGGAATCTGCGCACATAAAACCAGGAGTTATTTTTTCCCTGCATTTTTGTTCACATGCTCTAGGTGCGGTGCGGGAGGGAGAGTCGTTTGGCTGGAGAAAATGTTGTTTGATAGCAGAAGTCTTGCTGCAGTAAGGTAGTGAACCGCCTTCTCCTCGTGTATTTGAGAGTGATCACACAGTAAGCTTCTGCAAACAGTTGCAAAAAGTACAATGAGCACTAATAATCTCTTCAGTTTGATAAACCGTGTATTTATGTAGCTTGATAAAGTGGAGGCTTAAGGTTTCCTTCCTGCGCTGGAGATTGTCACCCTGGAATTCAGAACCTGTGCATTAAGATCAAAAATGTCTTTAGCCACGGTCTTCTGAAGTGTCCTAGAGACACGTTATTTAGCATTGCTAAACCCTAGGCTTTGTGCAGCTTTTGACAATTAATCACTTCTGGTCTTTCCAACAAATGGACTCGGTAAAAAGGAGAAAATTGTATAGGGGCAGAGCAGCTGTATAAGAGCTCCCTCTGTATAACAGCCTTCCCCTGCTCTGCAGAAACCCGTGGGCACCGAGCCACGCTAAACACTGAGTGTTCGGCCACATCTGCAGAAAATCCTTGGGAGGGCATGTGGAAAATTGGCACAACTTTTGGTGGAAGGAAGTGGGAAGAAAGAAAACCATTAACTAAGGCTAAGGGGGATTCATAGACTTGAGGTTGTCTTATCTGTGGAAGTTGTTCTTCCACCCTTTTTGTTGTTTTAACCACTTCTCTGACTAAACTGAACATTTTCCCTGGCTACAGACTCGGAGTGGAGCATTTTTGAGCCCTCCACTGAAGAAATACTTTTCTTCACTATTGGTCGGCTTCTGGGAAAGTGAGAAGGTATCATGTAAATAATGTTGGCAGTATCGGAAGACTACTTCCACTGCAGTTCATCTGATTTCTGGTATTTGCTTTGCACTGGAAATGTTGTTCGATGATGTATTCTTCCAGCTAATTTAGTCAATTTAGCATTGACTCCAGTAGAGCTTGATGAAGTATGTCAGCTGGAGATTAGTCCCAGGTGCCTGGGTTGACCTTAGCTTTATCAGCTGCTTTCAATACTGTGGCCGTGAAGCACTTGCAAATTTTCTGGTTCCTCACATGATTGATGGACCAGCTCTAAAGTGGCTTTCCTCCTTGTTTGCAATCCAAGAGGGTAATGCCCTGCAGCTGTCCGCAGCAAGATGCTCTTCTGGTGAATACTGTGATGCTCCGTTGGCCCCTTACCAGCCCAAGTGTCTACTGAAAGGGCAGTTGTGTTTTGCAGACTTCACAGCTGCATAATCTGTGGTTCTCTGTTTCCCTCTTTTCTAAATCTGTTGAGCAGGATTGAGCAAGTCTAATTGCTCAGGAGCGCCCGAGTTATTTTAGAAGAGGCTCAACTTTTGAGGTTACAGCCGAGCTGTCTGACAGTTCGTGCTGACCAGTGGAAGCAAGCGCAGCAGTTCGCAGGGAGTGTTGGCTCTCTTGAGCGTGCGCCTGGTTTTGGTGAGTCCTTGTCTGCTGCCGGGCGCGTACGGGACAGATGCGTGAGGAGCATCGCCCTGCCCGGCCCGACAGCCTCCTCTGCTGTATCCCAGCATGCTGGCACTGTCTGATCTTTTATCTCTCCAGTCTTGGAGTACTGCAGTGCATCTTCCTTACGGTTATATGTTTAGATCTTTGGAAGGATTGTGTGAAATCCTAGCCCTGTCTGAGGTTGGGGACAGGATTTTATGAATGCATTTTTGAAATTAAATTTTGCATGATCTCAAGCCTCTGCAGAGGTCATTAATGAGGAGTCCACATGTTTAGAGGACAAATCCAGGTTTAGAGGGGCCTGGCTATGGGAAGGACATGCCTCAAACCTGTGAAGTGCAAATGTCTCACTGAAGGCCTCTGCCAAAGCAGATCACAGTGTCTTCCTTTTGGACGTGAGTGCTGTTACAAGTGACTGGGTGTAGCTGCGACTTCACTCCCTGCTTTTCTCCTTACGTAAGACACCAGAAAGCATTGACATTGCTTGGTAAGTGCTGGAATGGAATGACGACGTGATTGTGACTGTCTCTGGTTGCAGCAGCGTGTGACAAACACGTTTACCGGCCCCCTGCCCACCGCCCCTGCAGAGGGAGCGCCGGCTGGCGGGGGTGACGCCGTCGTGCTGTCCCCGTCCCTTGCTGCGGCTGCACCCGTCGTGCCCAGGCCCCCGCCTGGGACACTGCCTGCCTCGCAGAAGGAGCGAAGCTGGAAGGAAGGGAATGCTCCGCTTAAACCTGCGTCACCGGAGCCAGCGTCACATCGGCGCGTGCTACGATATTCCCTCCCTGCTCCTTAAATTGCAGTCTGTATAATATATTTCTGGGGTTTCTCGCAATGTAGAACAGTGCTGGTCATTTTTTCCAGTCTTCCTTAATCTGTTTCTAAAGCGGGTGCACTTAATCTCCAGTTGTTAAAGAATTCTCATTTGTTGGGACTGTGGCAGCAGTGAAGTGTTTCACTAACTTTTAAGCCTTTTTAATGTGAAAAACGTGGGACATTCTAGTTGGTTGGAAATAGCCTTATGGTTAACACTTCGGGGATGTTTCAGTCCTGCTTTTTGGATCGGATTTTCTTTAATTTGGGTAGGAATAGCTTTATACATCCTGCACAGCCTGTTAGACATCTCAGGAATTCCAGGCTTTGAATGGTCTTGGGCTTGCATATGATTTAAAGCTTTAGAAGTGCTGCTCAATCTGCAGAACCTACTTCTCTCCTTGAAAACGCTCCCATCGTAAGGGGATAATTCTGTTTATCTTAACTCGTGGCGAAGCCTAACAATCTGATAATTTTCTCCTGGGAACGAAAGGACGTTGGCCATTTATAATGGCGAGCTGAAATGGCGCTCGCGCTCGGGCTGCCTTCTCGGCAGATTTTGAGAAATGAGCTTCTTTCGAAGGTGCTTGGGAAACTTCGGCAGCAGCTCCCAAGTGACTGGGACCTTTGTCCTCGAGGAAGGAGGCTGCCTCCAAGGGTTATCCATCAGCGGCCGCCAGCATCATTCACAGCTCGAGTTAATCAAAGCGAAGTTCCCGGCGCTGTCTCGCTGCGGCCAGCCCAGGGGTCGTTTCGCCCCGTGATGTATTGTTCGGCTCACTGATGGCATGCGATTCCCCGGCAGATTTATGGGGAGCATCTCTCGTGAGCAAACGCACGGCGAGCAGCACGTTAGCTTCAAAGCGAGACCGTCCCCGGGCACGTTCGAGTCGCTCCCCGGCCCAGCGCGGCCGCGAGATGGGTCGGATCAGTTCTCGGTACAGAGGAAAGGTAGATGTCCGAGGCAGCTCTCACCCAAGTGAATTAGATACTTTGCCCCACTGCTTTATATTTTATTTTATTTTGTTTTTTCCACTTGGACTAAGGTCTGATACCTGCGAAAGCTGCATTTATTAAAGCTGCCATGCATAGATTTTCTCCTATTACTTCCTTAGTCCAACAGGTCCGCAATTTAACAACTGTGGAAACAGTAACTGTCTAGTGGATCCTAATGGGACAACAGCTGTGTTGAGCCTAAATTGAATGATTTTTTTCTGAAAGGTCCATGAAATGGGCTGGAAACCTGAACTTGCAGCGCTTAGTAGCGGAGCAGTGATTTTCTGGAGAATCACTATACCTGCTGGCTCCACGTAATTACGGCCACTGCTGTGCGTTTGTAATTAGAGGTATTGATATCCATGGAGGAGCATCGCTGTAGTGTACAGGCTTGGGAAAATGATGGAACTGCCTGAAGGAAGCAGAGGGGAATATTACGAAGAACCTCTAAATGGAGTGTTTAAAAAGTGATGTGTCCCTTCTAGGTAAAGGGCAAACAAACAAGCATGAAGTCTGAATGAGCTTCCGTCCTTTCCTTTTCTGCTGCAAGATTCCAGAAAACAAACCTGTCATCACAGGAAAAATGTTTTGATTGGCAGCCTTTTGTTACCTGAACATAAGGAGGCTCCCAGTATTTTACTTCCTAGAGAGATGCAGAATCTATTACTGTTGTTTTATCTTTTAACAGTATTTCCTTGCTTTCAAGAATGTGGAAAATCAGTTTGGTGATGATCTCCCTATAGTCTATGACTTGAAGGTTTTGCTGGTTATTTTGATCATCTGGTCTAAAAATCTCTGCTTGTTGCATAGCAAGAGATCTCAGCGTTGTGGTTTGAGTAAAAATAAAAGATTCTCATATAATGGATAAGATCACACCGCAGGGTTGTTTTTCTGTTTTGTTTGGGTTTTTTTGCCACTGTATTAAACAAGAGTTTAATGGATAAATGGCAATGCTTTTTTCAGTGAATGCTATAGATCTGAGTCAACCTTTTATAATTTTCACTCCTCCCCCTTATATTAATATTCATTTTATAACTGGTTAAGGGTGCTGGTCTGTTCAAACATGGCAAATATAAAGGAAGGATAATGTGTTGGGAGTAAGGAGGAGGAAAAAATGACCTGGCTTTACATTCAAATACTTGTAGCAATGGGGACTGTTATCTCCTTCCAGATAACTGGGAAAGGATACTCCAAATACTATATCATGCAATACAGTTATTGCCTGCCTTGTATCGCCGAGAGTTCTCAACACATCTGGATTGCAAGTGGTTCCAGTAACATTAAAGCGTAGTATTTTGGTTGGCACAGGGACGCTGTGGTATATGCCAATTAGTAATGGCTCTTGGAAACAGGCCGCTTTAAAACTCTCCCTGAACTATTCCCCGGAGAAATTATTCAATTAAGTAGAACTAAAATTAATGTCCTGGGTTTTGTTCGAATAAAACAAAATAAGCAGCTGGAGAAGGGAAAACTTCTCCGGGTGTGCTTTTAAAATAACAACTCTAGCTAATAACTGTGTTTCCTGGGTTCAGTCCTGCTGTTTGTTTTCTTAGCTCTGTTGCTCTTCAGTCCTCAATAACCTGCTGAGCGTTTCTGCAGCCGACGGCCTCGGAGGGCTCTTGGTCACTGTGATACATTGTCAAATGACCATCTCCTGCCTTCAGAATCAACTGGAGGAGCTGAAATGTTCCGTTTTGCTTGAGGGTTTAGCAGCATTTGAGTCTTAAAATATTTTGGGTAGGATGAACAAATCTCTGCTCTCCTGTGTTGTTCAGTGCTGCGTGAAGAGGGGAGTCTGGTGGAAATGGTGGTCTTGGATGGGTCCTGCAAGTCCTCGGAGTGGATAGCAAAGTCCTTCTGTAGCAGAACGTGTCAGTGAGGAAGGGCAAGCTGTTATCTCAGAGCTGCTGAGGGTTTGGTGACTTGGTGGGAAAGGATTATGCCACGGCACGCACTGGTCCTTGGCCTTTTGAGCTGCGTGCTTGGGCTGCTTTTTATTTCCCAAAGGACAGACAGAGGTGGTAGGACTCTGGAGCTGTTTATTCTTTGTGCATTTTTGTTGCCATCAGAAACCCGAGGAATCTGGAGCAATCCTGCATCCGTGAGGAAGCCGTGGTGTGGAGCGGGGATGGCCTGCATCGTCCTCATGGCTGTCGGAGGTCTGCAGCGCGTGCTGGGGGAGGAGAGGCATCGGCAAACGCACGAGGCTGTGCTGACCCCAGCGAGGGCGGGAGGGGATGCTGCAGGCTGGGCTGATGATCCTCTAGCAAGGAAGAAACGTTGCCCTTCGCTGCCTGCCCTCCTGATTGCATCTGGACTCAGGAAACTCCTGCCCTGCCTGGAGGTCTGCGGCCCGGCCGGAAGCTTGGACAGGCAGGCAGAGATGCTCTGCTCCTCCAGCAAAGCAGCAGGGAGAGCCCTGCTGGGGCTCAGCTGCATCGCCGCCGAGTTGCAGCGAAGCCATGGGAGGTGACATCTCTTACTGTGTCATGTGCAGTACAGATCACAAAACACATTCCCAGTAACAGGCCAGGAAGGCCCTTCTGAACCTGACCCTCTTCAAGTCCTTGTTGGTGAGAGGAGCTGAAAAGCAATACAAGTGAAACAGAATTCAAAAATGAGCAAGCTGGTTTCCTTCTTTGGACGAGTTAGTATTTTGCTTTCCAAACATACAGGAAGTTCTGCCAAAGAAGAGATTAAATGTCACCAGTTGAATTCAGGAGATGGGGGCAGGAATCTTGGTCCCGCTTGCAATGCAGAACTCCTCACAGCGAGGAGTGTTGGTGTCGCAGGGCATGAGCAGCATGGAGCGTGGATGAGCGCAGGCACTGGCAGGATTCTGAGTATCAAGGCCTAGAGCTAAACTGCGAGAATGACCGTGCTAACCCACTGCATGTAGCATGTAGAACTGCACGTTGGAGTGGCTGCAAAAACTGGGCACAGGTAGGGGGATGCAGAGAAACTAAAATCTTTTGCTCTGCCTTTAGTTTTCTCTCTTCAGTCTGTCGTGACGTTCCAGCTGGCGCGTCCTGCTAAGGTTCTTTAGGTTTCTGAGGGACTTGCATTAGTTGCAATCTTCACTTCATACCACTGGCATTTGGAACAATGCTGGCTTTCTTATTAACATGTAATTATGGGGCTTGGATGTATAGAGGTTGGCATTCGCTATATGATTCATTTCTTTGGTATCTAGCTCTTCTCCTGAGGCACCAGAGACCTCGAGGAGGGAGGGAGGCAAAGCCTGCTTGGCCTCTCCAGTAAATTCCAGTCTTTTTTTTTTTTTTTTTTTTTGCATAGCATAAAATATTCCAGAATTTAATTTTCTACATGGTTTTCTGAAGGCTGATTGCAGCGTTCCATGACTTCCTCAGCAGGACACGCTGGGTCACTGCGTTGCTCACCGATAAATACAGTTGAGTGATCTGTAAATTTAAATCCACAGAAACTTTTAAAAACCAACCCAACGCAACCCCTAAACATTCTGCTCTCCTGAGCGAGGAAGTCGCTTTCGTTTCTCTCTGCCTGTGCTGCAGTTCATGGGGCTGTTTCCATTTGGGTGTTCAGATGGACTAAGGGGGACCCAGTGAGACTTTTTACGAGTTTTACATAAAACAGAAAATGAGCTGGCGCCCGGTGAGGTGGGAGGGCAGAGCTGTGGCTGTGGACGGGCCTGGTTTTCTTCACGGGAAAGAGAGTCTCTCCTCCCGGGAGCTCCGTGTGGCTGGAAAGAGAGGAGACATGGGGCGGCCGAGCGGGCTGCGAGGGTTCCCGCCCGCGGGGAGCTGTGAGGCTTCTCCGTTTGGTGTCAAAGTGGAAAACTTCGCTTGCAGAAGGGAACCCGCGTCTTTGCCTCGTTCCTGTGCAAATGTTGCATCTTGACCGTCAGGGCTGTCGGAAGGGAAGCAGAACGACTGAAGATCTAGGCCTGAAAAGCACTCCGAGTTTAGTGTTTTTATCGTCTGTCAAATGATTTTTCCAGCGGAAACTTCCCTCAGAAAACTCCTGAGCAGCTGCAGAGAGACTTTGACGGCCGAGCTGACAGGGGAGCTGGGACTCCCAAACCCAGAGGAAGGCTCCTTTGAAACGTGCACGCGGCCGGGCTGGGGGAGCGGCGGGCGGGGGTGGCCGTGGCGGAGCTGTCGCGTTCGCCTCCTGCTGCGCTTGCAGGTTTGCAGTGCCCAGAGCCCGCAGGATGTGCGGGGAGCAACCGAGGGAGACGGCAAGGCGCGTGGAGGTAAGCAAAGATGCACCTCGGAGTCCAGCAGCAGTAAAATGTGATGCTAGCACATGCTATACTGCAGATATTTAATTGAGAGATATTATAAACGTGGTCTTTTTTCTAACCGTTTGTGTAACCGTTCAGAAGATCCTGAAATCCAGCACGATAAAGCAAAGCAGGAACCGCGTAAGATCCAGTGAGCAGGCCAGTGGGGTTCAGCAGCACGTGAATAGTCTCCAAGATCGGCATTGATCCGCGACACCCTGCGGGCCGGCTGCTGCCCTTAACGGGGCCTCGGACTCCCCACAAACAACGAGGCAGCCCAGCTAGCAATTCTGTAAAAAAAAGTTCCATGTTTAACCCGAAGTATTAAACAAAACCAAAACGGCTTTGCTGCTCTTTTGTCTAAAAACAAATGAACAAAACAGAATGGTCTTGTCCTGAGTTTGTTCACGCTTTCCTGGGAATAATGGCTCGATTTAAATTAGAAATGGCCAGGACTTCACATATTTACCATGAAGGTGCTGTTTCCCTTTTCCCCTCCCTCTTCTATGGGACTTCTTGGGCCTCTTCCGATTTGGGCCTGTGTTGCAGTCTTGCGTTGTTACAAAATGCCTGTTGCTTAAGATCAAAAACTGCTGCTGAGGTTGTTTTTTTGTTTGTTTTTTAACGAAAGGTCAAACGTTTCAGAGCAAACACCGACCTATTGGTGCTTTTTGTGCATTTTTTTGCTTGGTTTGCTTCACTTTTTCGTGCCGCCAGCTGCTCACTTTGCTCTTTCCTCACTGTGGAATTTTGTGCATTTCCTCACTGTGCTTACAAATCCCACACATGGAAGTTGTCCTCGTTTACCGAGGGTGGTGGGTGTCCCCTGGATCGCAGGGCCCTTCGCCGGCGAGCCCGGGCCCTGGCAAGACGGCAGGTGTGTGTTCACAAAACGAAGACCTGCTTTGACTTCTGTCCTCTTTCAAGGTACGCCTGTGTTAATGGCAAATCTATAAAGTGCACTGGTTCTTCTCTTGCTCTGTGGTACCCAGACTTTGGAACACACCCTCCCTTTTGAGGGTGCCAGCCTGAATTTTGTCCTTGATCTTCTTAAATAGTTATTATCACCTCTGCATGAAGTGAGAGAAGGGAGCCGATGGGGCTCAGCGACACGCAGTGCCTGACTGCTCTTGGCGGCACCGTCAGCGTTGGCGCGCGGTGGGCGCTGCCGCGGGAGCTGGGGAGCCGCTGCGCGCGCCCGGCCCATGGCCGCGCCGCACGATGTGGGTGCACGAGCTCGGGGACAGCAGGCGGGGACACCGGGTTTCAAGGCCTCGCTGCTCTGGAAGATGCTCTCTAGTGGCCCCTCTAATAGCTGATCAACTTCTCCTGCTTCCAGCTGTGCTTAAATTGCTTCAGACACTTCGGTGTTAGGTTTATGCTGGAGGTTTTCCCTTCTGCTCCAAGATCCTGCTTCCCTGAAAGAAAATCTTGACCAAGGTTGAGTTAACGGTGTAAACGGGGCTGTGTAGCGCGGCGTTCCAGGAACGTCCTCCCTGAGGTCCTTGGCAGCCTCTCAGCACTCAGCCCGCTTTTCCGTTGTGCTTCCTCGGAAGAGAGGAGACCTCGCTCCTTTGGCTTCAGTTTTTATTTTATGTCCTGTCTGTTTTTCAGCTTGCTTCCTATAGTGTCAGGGAAACGGGAGAGAATGGAAGTGTTTGCATGGCCAGCGCCTCCCGCAGAGCCCGCTGGCGACGCGGCAGGGGTCGGCGCTGCCCCGGCCTTCGTGCCCGGGCAGCGTCTCTCTGGCACCTTCCCTGCCCGCCGTTAAAAACATCACCGCTCTTCTCAGCTCTGCCTTATCAAGCATGAAGTTCACTTGTCTTTCCATGTGCTCCGCAGTGGGGAGAAGGCCAAGAATTGGCGCGGAGGTCACGAGTTGCGCGGAGCCTGCGGGCGAGCACGGCAGTGGTGGGTGGGTGCAGGGGGATGCGTTTCCTTGCAGGGCGCTCAGGGTTTGGAAGGCGTCCTGGCCGGGGGGAAGCCTCTGGGACAGCCCTGTTCTCAGCAGGCTTTGCTGGGCTATGCCCTTTCCAGCCGTGTTCCCCGCTCTCTGTCCGGCTCCTGATCTCCCAGGCCGTGGGGCGACTCCCTGTGCTTCCTCCCCAGCGCCCGTTCCACCCTCGCGGCACGAATTCAGCGTCGCTTCTCCTGGGCCTTGACCCCCCGTCCCCTCAGAGGCCACGTTCCTTGTATAGTCGTGGACTCTGCTCGGCGGGGTGACCCTCTGCCCTGGAAAACAGTGCTGGGGAGCGATGCGGAGCCGTTGAAAAGCGCTTCTGCGGAGCCGCACCGTCCCTGCGTCACAAGTGGCTCCTGCTGGTTATTTGGACCCTGGAACGGCTCGTGCAGGTGGCTCGGACAGGAGAGGCTCTCAACGACATCCCAAGTGCAACGCCTCGAGCTTTGAAATGGTGACAGAAAATATCCCTGGCTGCGTTTGTTCCCATTTAGCTACAGCTTGCTCACCAGGATGTTTTTCAAGGAGGGTCTGCTCAATGTTGGCAAAGGAAAGTCTCCTATTTCCCAGGCATGCTTATCACTCTGTCCTTGACAACGATGGGAACTCGCAGCACTTCTTTTCTCTTTCGTTTAGAGGCAAACATGAGAAAGGTGGCCTTTGCGGGCCGCATTGTGCTGGTTTTCCTGTGTGCTGAATCACACAAGACAGATAAAGTTTCCCCAAAAGGCTGGGGCCTCTGCAGATATTGGATTGGGAAGGAAAGTTGGGTGGGAAGGGAAGGAGAATTAATAGCTGACCTACACACTGAGCAAAGTGGGCAGGTCAAATTTGGGACCTGCCACCGCTTGGAAAAATGTTTCTTTTTTTTTTTTTTTTTTTCCAGGGTATGGAGAGTTTATAGCTGGAAAAGAGTCATGTTGGCTTGGTGCTCTCCGTAGTCACAGGAGCTGGTTTGGATTAATAGAATAAAACTCCAGGTGCCCCATCTGAGAAGCCTTTGATGTTTTCCTTCAGACCTCCCTTTGGGTGAACACCCAGGTGCCGGGGGCGGTTGGGACAGGAATCAGGAGCTAATGTGCTTGTATTTTTTCAAAGTACAAACGTGCACTGGAAGGATGCTTAGGTCTCCTAATCCTCCACGGGGAGAAAACCTCCTTGCTCCTATGCAGGCCTTAGAAAATTTCCTCTGTGTCTCCAGAACATCCGGTTTTCATGATGCGCATGCAGGATCAGATAGTCTTGATCTCCCGATCTAGAGCAGTGCTTGTTACTTAGCGAGTTCTGAGGGCAAAAGCGCCACGTGTAACAAGGAGCTTTAGCGGCGGGAAGGTGAATCACCGAGGAGAACGCTCCCTTCCGAGCCCTGCTGTAAACCTGGAGAAGCAGTCAGGAGCAGCGCAGCAATGATGTGCTGGGTCGTCCTTGCTTCTCTTGCGGGCACAAGCCTTTCTTCTCCAATCATCAGGAAGTTCTGGGTGACAGGGACTGCCAGGATCTTCCGTGCCAGCACCTTGCTTCTAACACGGGGATGAGGGGGCTGGCTGCTTTGAAGGAACACACTCAAAACAGAAGCTGATCTGTAAAGGCCCTGTACCGCTGTTGGGACTCCAGTATGTGCCAAGAGTTGCAGTGCATCAAAATAAACAAAATATTTGTGCTAATTCTTGTTGGCTTTAGATGCACTTCAGATAAAAGGCAACAAAAGGTTGACGTTTCAGCAGTGCTGTAGCTGAGCAACGCAGGACTGCGACCTGCTTGTGCACGGATGACCTGAGCCCCACCAGCTGCCGTGGTGCCTGCCGCTCCTGGAGCTGCTCTGGAAAGGCAGAGTACATTTGTTGGGACAGTTATCAACAGTGGAGAGAGCGCAAGGACTGCAGCCGGAGGGCGCCGTGTTGCAGCAGCTCGGGCTGCGGTGCCGCCCTGGCGGGGCGCCCCGGCCCGCGCGGGAGGAGCAGCTGCGGCGAGGCGCAGTGGTGCTCCCGGGATGAGCGCCGTGCGCATCTCCGCAAAGTGGAGGCGTAGCCATCGCCAAGCAGGGATTGCGATGCCTGAACGGGGCTTTAATCTGCAATGTTGAAAAAACCCAACCCACAGAGCGCCCTCGGTTTAAGCCTTTTAGCCAGTGTGATTTCCAAAGATAAATTCATCAAGCGTGTGACGTTGAGGGTGGCTTGGCTTGAAATTTCCCTTTCCCCCCTATTAAAAATAGATGCAGGAGAAGTTTTGTGCACTTGTCTTTTCCTGCGGCCGCAAGCAGAAGTGCCGTGCGCGCAGCGCGGTTATGGAAACGAGGTGAGACCTCCATGGGATCCTCCCGGCCGCACCGGATGTTCCCAAAGCATTTGCTAAGATAGTGGGTTTGCATTTGTTTCTGTGACTGTGTAACAGCCTGTGACTGTTACATAAATGTCTACATAAATGGCATATAAATGACTGTATAAAAGTTCCGCACGCAGAGATGCTGTGTTCCAGGGACTGAAATTTGAGATTTTCTATAGCATACCCATTAATTCTTTCACTTTTACTAGTATTTTGTGGCTTCCATCGCCCTGTACTTCAGTTCTGTGGTTACCGAGGCTGATGCTGCTGTTTCAGACTCCATATATATAAATATATATACATATATTTCTCCTAGAGCACTGCACTGAAGCCAAAGTCGAAAGCTGGGGGGTTAACGCAGCGTTTCTGTCTCTCCCCAGAGATCATCGATGACCTCACCAACCTGGTTGAGAACACGGATGACAGACTTCGCCATCAGACGCGGCACGTGAAGATGGTGGACAAAAAATCGACTTCCTGCGGTAGGAAATGGCTTAAGTACAAACCCTGTGCTGTTGTTGGGTGCCTGTGAGCTCGGAGGCCATGTGTGCTGCGCTTCTCCCTGAAGCAAATCTTCTGCAAAGAAGGTTGCAAACTCGGCAGTGGTTTTAGCTGATGTTGCAGGTCTCGTTTACCACACTTGCTCTGTGTCGATGCAGTCAGCTTCCTGGAGCGTCTGACTGCAGTATTACACAATATTTTGATTGGAAATTATAGATCTGCATGAAATGAGTGCAGTGCATGTTAATTAGGTTTAAGGAACCTCATTAGATACCAGCTCTCAAAAAATGCTCACAATGGGCTGCGGTCCTGTAGGGGTGTTTGTAGCGGTGTCCAGCAGCAACGTGTTCTCAGCCAAACGGTATTGGGAGCCTGTAAGACATGAAGTCCTTGCTGGTGATGCTTCAAGTTCCATGCAGACTAGTGAAATTAAGCTAGACTCCTTTTTTGTGTAGTGAAAAACAAGGTTATGCATCTTGAGACAATCAGGGTGTCATGTATAGGGTGAAAAGCTGGGGATTTTGGTAGCAGAGACTTGGGAAGATATTGGATATTGTGGGTCGAAATGGTTTTACCTTGGAGAGGGTGAGTGTTGTCCACCTGCAGCCTCCCCCCTTAGTATTAATTTGGAGGTTGTCTTTGTGAGACTGTCCGGGAAATAGTATGTCCAGTTTTAATGACTGTGCTTCATTTTTGACAAACTAGAGGCACCAAAATGTTACAAAAGGGATTTCTGCTCCTTTAAAAAATTGTCTCATGGGGAGAAGTTCGAGGAGTTTTGTTTCTGCAGCTTAGTTAAGAGAAGATTGAGACTTGACTTGGTCCTGTTTCTGGCCAAAGAAAAGGGCTGTGAGTTTATGGGGAGCTTTTATTCCTTTGGGTGAAGACCTGATGGCTGGGGGCTAAAGCTACCAAACTTGGCCTAGCAGTGAGACTTTTGTTTTTTTGAGCAGTGAGGATATATTTGAGGAATATAATGGATTCTCCATCCATGATATCTTTTTGAAAGCTAAGTCCTTGATGGATATAAGTTGATGAAAATCTGTGGCCTCCCCTGGAGGTTAAAGTTGACTTGTCAGAGCCATTTGTCTCTAATTTTGCACGTTCCTGTGACAGAGATAATTAAAGACGTGCCTGCAGAGCCCGTGACTGATTTCTGCGTTGGCTCTTTAATGCTGACGCAAGATTTATGTAATTGAAAAATGATTGCACTCGAATGGTGCCGGGTCTTTGGAGCCTTCCCTGAATTTCCGCGTTTTTTTTCCACCCGGGTGCGGGGAGGTGCAAAGCAAAACGCCTTCGCAGAGCGAGCGGCAGCGCCGACTCCGTGCACACCGTTGTCCACGCTGCACATCCCGTGAGGCTCCCCCTCCTTCTTCAGGCTCTTAGTGCAAACACGGAAGCCAAACGACGCTGCTGGATAAGGAGCCTCTCCCTTTAACGCTGGAGCTGGGAGGCGCTGGGAGAGGAGGAGGATGTGAGAGGCGAAGGCCGGGGGGATCCGGGACCGGCTGGATTCCTTGGGGGTGACCTCAGTCACCCTTTCCACCCTGGAAAACATTTTCCTTGGAGCACTGGGGAGAAGCGCTGCTGCTTGTTGCTGTGGTCTGTCTGCTCCGATCACTCTTGCCGTGTTTGCCCAACAATTTGGGCAGATGTAAACACAATATTGCCTCGGATGGCTCTTTGGCTCTGTCTCCTCGTGAGGTCTTTGAACAATAATGCTGCAAAACGCAGGCTTTTATGGCATTCTTCCCATTCCTTTTCTCTCTTAGGCCTGACACTGAAAATCATTGCTATGTCAAGATCAAAACAAACCCTCCACTTATAGAATTGTCCTTGATCTAATCCAAACCCCAGGAGAACTGGCACTTGTTCAGTAACTTTTTGAAGGTTTTCTCTAATATTTCATGTAAACTGATGAAGTCCTGAGCAGCAATTTGGTTTCAGCAGTGTTATTTGGGATTAAAATGGGACAGAAAAGCCTCATCTCTGCCTCTCTCCCTCCCCACCCCTTCCTCCCTAGTCACTGAGGCATTTGTTTGGAAGCAGTATCTGCACTCTTGCAGCTTGTGGCTGGTTTTGTATGTGAAATCATAATGGCTTTTTTTCTTCTTTTTTCTTCTTTTCTCTCTTTTTTTTTTGTTTGTTTTCTTCCTGATGAGTACATGTACTGGAGCAACTGGATGGGGCTACAAGCAGAGCAGTCTGGCAGGAGCGGTGGAATAATCACCCTTTTATGAACAAGAATGCAGCACATTAATGGGTGTGACTTTGTTAGCAGCCAAGACAATAATAAAATCAAAGTGTTGCTGCTGAAACGCAACTTTAATCACCATTTCAGCGTCTTGCTCTCATGCAAACGTAACTCCAAGTGTTGTTTCCCATGAGTAGCTGCTTGGACAGAGGCATCACTTGGTCTGAGATGTTACAGACGGCATCTTCTAAACTTCTAAACCCTGTCCTCCCTCTCCCCCAGTGTACAGACCTTCGGGTTTTTGTTTTGTTTTGAGCAGAATAACACTCATTAGCAATTTATCACTAATATTTTCATTAGAAACTTAACCCTCCAGATTGTCCTTTTAAGAATTGCATTTGGAATAAATAAATAAATGAAGGTATAGATAAAGCTGAGATACAAGGGAAAATAAACAACCTTCCTTTCCCCAGACAAACCTTTGGGCTGGACCGAGCTAAGTGTGCATGGCAAAAAGTCTCCTACCTCACTGATGCTCCTGATTTCTCCAGTACATCTGTTTTTCCCAGGTAGAGGTAGCCTAATTTTAATCTCATCCGTCCTGGGCGTTACGGTTCCTCTCTTTGGGATGCATGATGCTCCAAGAAAATGTTGTGCAGGTTTCTTAAGAGCTCCCGAGCATGACCTCTGCTAACACCCTATACGTTCAGCGTCAGGTCCAAGCACTTACTCTTTGCCCGCGGGGAGCCCATGACCCGTCCTTCCCGCTGGGGGCTGTAGTTGACCTAGTCACAGAGAGGAGACAGACATTCTTCTTCTTCGGTTAGATCCCTGGGTGGTGTTTTCTCAGATGGCTTTTCCACCCCTTCCTTGAGTTTCGTCATTTCATGTAGGCAGCCCCCCAGAGAGGTTGACCAGAATGGGTTTGTTCGGTGATGAGAACATCCTGGTGCCTGAGGTTTTCATGTCTGAATGAGCTATGGGGATTTTAGCAATGCCTGACACAGCTGTGAGAGCAAAGTGGTAGATGCCACATACGGAGATGCCGTCACAACCAAATTCTTTCGAGGTTATGTATAGAGAGAGCCCCCCAGTCACAGCAAAAGTACTCAGGTGGCCTTGGGATCTAATGGACTTTTGCTCTTCTAGATAGAGCGCGGGGTTGAGTTGAGCATGGTCACACAGAAGGATTCTTCAGGTCCTGCTAAACCATCCCATGAGCTGGTGAGGGGAACAGTCTAGGTGGGATCAGCGTGGTCCTGCTCCCACTCAGGTAGCTTCTTGGTGGCTCCACTGTAGCAGAGGGCCTGGCCCAAGAGAAGGGCTTGTTGCCTGGGGAGGCAGCAGAGATGACTGTGATGTTATCTCTGTGAAAGCCAAACGCAAGCGGGAAGGTCAAACTTGACTTCTCGCCCAATGTCTCTGTCTGTCTGGAGTGGAGAGGGAAGGAGACCGTGTCGCTGCAAGCTGCAGCTCTGCCTTCAAGCGGCCAGAAAAATGAGAGACAACCTCGACTGAATGTAAATCCCTGTGGGGCCCTCACCACCGTTTGTGTCTCTGTGAAATAATATGTGAGTGCAACGTGGTGGCTGAGTAAATTTTTCTTTTTTTTTTTTTTTATCTTTCCCATCTTCCATTTTCTCCTATTCCACAAGATGGCATTGCAATCTAATCGCCCTTCGCAGGGACCCAGGTAGGTCTCGCCCGTGTTCCCTGTGCTTTCCCTTGAAGGCTATTGAAGATGCTGAAAGCAGGACCTAGGGTGCCACAGAGTTAGTAGCAACTTTTTTTTTTTTTTTTTAAGCTATGTCTTAGCAAGTCATCAAGATACCTGAATCAAATGCAGAGCTTTGCCAGACAAACCAGTCTGAGTTTTCTGGGAGTTTGTTTTAAAACAAGGCAGCTTGGATTATATAAGGTTTCCTCTAGAAAGGAATGATTCATGCAGGCTGTGGCCTTTTCCTGCCAGATTCTACAATCGCTCTGTTCTAAGTTATAGTTATTTTTGCCATGGATTTAATTTGCTTTATAAATTATGGATGGCAGTTACTCAGGTTTGTTCCTCTGACGTACATTGTGTGTTTAGATGAGCAAGTCTCCATCATTTTTTTTTTCTTCTTCTTAGTGCAGTGGAGAAGTTGGTGTAATGTGACATTAAATCAACCTTTCCTGCAGTCTGATTCTCAGAAAACTTACACCAATGTTCCTCCCGGGTGCTGCTCCCACAACTGCCTTGGTTCTGAGTCACCTGTCCGTGATGGTACGTGAGGAGACTTCTTGGCCAGTTGGATTTTTCTGTGTGACTTTTTTTCCCACCTTCTTTCAGTTTCTTCCACTTTAAGCAATTAAGTAGAAGAGTTTGTATCGAACTGTTATCATTGACAGAGAAGAAACTTTAGCTGAAGCTAAAATGAATCTGCTGGATAAACTGGGCTCGTCACTGCCACCTCACAGACTGCTGGTGTCCTATGTGCTCTAATGGCCTGGGACCGGCAAGAGTCCAGGGAGGCAGCCCAGGGACAGCAGCCCGGAGTTGAGAGGGTGTCCTCCCCTGCTTCGTCCTTGCTGGATGGCATCTCTCAAGGTGTTCTCTTCCTCTTGTCCGGCTCGGTTTCATTCTTTGTGAGAACTCGACGGGTGAGTTGCTGCAATGTGGTGGAGCTGGCCGGGTTCCTGGGGGAGCTGACGGCTCCGCGGTCACGTCGTGCACGCGGTGGCTCTGGTCCCCGTCTGTCCTTGCCCTGCTGGCTTCCAGGCTCACTGGGTAATTGAAGCCAAAATCAGCTGGAGATAGAGGTCACCAAGATAAGAAATTCTGATCAATTTACCTGGCCTTCCTTGCTCGTTAGAGGAGGGACCCAGTTAAGGTCCCCGCTGGGGGAGAGCGTGCAGGGTGCGCTCGGCTCTCAGTAGACACCAGAGAGTCCTCAAAGCACGTTAGGCTTTGAGACAAGGAAGGAAATGCATCTCCGCTAGTGATGTCAACGGAAGAACTTTGAGAAAGATAAGTCGGGTAGTTTCAGTAGTTTGATAGTTGAAGAGGTTGGGTCTGTTTCGTTGCTTTTACCATCCTGCTTTCCCAGACCATTAAGCACTTTTCCTCTCCTGTGTTAGCCCTGGGCCCCCAAGGAGTAGCCGAGAAAGTCATCAGACGCCATCCGAGCTGTGTGAGGGAGGCAGATCACAAACGGTCTTGCTGGTCCGGCGCACGCGCCGCGGAAAGGCCGCGCGGGGCCGAGGTCACCCTGTGCCGGCGGCCGCGTCGCTGCGCCCAGCAGGCTCTCCGTGCTCCCTCATGTGCCGTTTGTCCCCTCCATCTAGGTTGTGCACTTCAATTGCCTTCTCCTTGTGCATTTTATATTAATAGTTTAAGCATTTGGCCTGAAATTGTTCATGCTGAGAAGCTGGAATGGATTCAGCTGATCAAGGACTCTCGACCTAAGCAGTCATAACCAGTTTAAAAAAATATATATACAAAAACATGCAGTTACTTTTTATACTTCTTTCCAGGTGAGGAGCACTTACCAGTGGTGTAAACTCTGTCTGTGTTTCGCAGTACAGGACAGGAGGAGGCCCTCGGGTTATAGAACTGCTTCAAGATGAATTTCCCAAAACAAGGTTGTTTCCCCCACCCAACACCATTACTGCTATTAGAATTTGTAAACTTATTGCCAGTCCAAGCTTGTCAGAGATACTTCATTTTCTCCTCATGAAGTCCTTGTTCTGGTGTCTTTAATTCCTTTCCCGCTTTTGTATTTTATGCCCCCAGATATGGGTGTCTAAGAGATGACTCTGTGTTCGCTCCCAGCCTTTGTGTTTTTTTTTTTTTAAGCTGAACAAGCATCTTTACACTTCAGTCTCTTAAAATAATCTCTGTGTTCTCTGATAAGCCCCTTTACTTTGCACTTCTTCCTACTTCACCTCATCTTTCTTGAACACGAGCGCTGCGGGTTGGCCGCGGGACTCGCAGTGCGTTTCACCATGGCCCAAGCGCTTCCTGGCTCCTGCCTCTTAACGGGCTCTCCGTAGTCAGAGCGTGTTGGTGCCCTCGCTCTGTGTTCAGCTCTTTGCTTAGGCCTTTCCCATTTGTTCATGTTACCATTTTCTTCCCAGCTCATAGCAAAAACTATTGTTTGTCCCGGATACGTGGCCTTCTCTTTTGCACTGTTAAATGTCAAAGTTATTCTTTTTAGTTCTTCCCTGTGTGTTATCCCAGCTTTCCTCTGTGCTGGTTGTGCTTTCCAACTTTGTGTCATCAGCAAATTTCATCAGCACACCTACTTTTTCTGCCAAGATCATTAATAAAAATATTTAATAAGATCAGTCTCCTGATTGGTCCTTAAGGAACTCCACTGGTGACCTCCATCTATTCCGATAGCTCTTTCAACACTACTTCCTCTTTCACTGGTTTCCTAGACTTACAGTTCAGATAATCCCCATCTTTTACATTTAATAATTTCCCACATGGCAGTGTACCAAATGCTTTGCTGAAGCCTGCGTGGATGGGATCTATTACATTTCTTTGTCTAGAAAGTTCATTATCTTAGGAGGCTAACCTGGCACACTTGGTTTCACAGGATTTTTTTTTTTCTATCCTGTTTATTATTTAGTTTCATGTTCTAATTCTTTTTTCCCAAGCTGCTCTAGAGCCTTTCATCCTGTTGAAGTTATGCAGACGTGCAGTTGCTCCGATCACTTTTCCCTGTCCCAGTTGAGCAACAAAGGTGCAGCTCTTGTCCTCTGGTCCTGCGCAGGCAGCCGCAGTTTGGCCGACTGTTGTTACCTCTGCTCTCCGCTCTGGCACACAGATCCCAGCTCCTGTCTCCTTCACAGCCAGACATTTAAAAAACCTGAGTTCTCTGAGTTCTGTGCACTTTGGGCCTCCCCACTGCATTAACTAGTGTGTCAGTGGCGATGTTAAGACCCCACAGAACTGTTGGGACCTTCTCCATCCTCCCACCGAGCCCAAGATTCACTAACTGCAGCAGTGGTTGCTTGCTCTTGGTGTGACTGGGTCTTCTGCACCCATATTATCCTTTCTCACCTGCTTTTTCTTCTGTTTGTGGTGGTTCCCAAAGGATCTCTCTGAATAGCTCTTCCACGGTGAGAAGAAAGGAGTGAAGTGACGAGCGAAGGCGGCGTAGCAAGCATACTGTCATTGAGGCTGCAAGATAAGTTGCTTTTTAGTAGCTGAGCTCTAACTTTTAAGACACCTAAACTGATGATAGAGGGAGCGGAAGTGTTTTGGAGAAGTGTTTGTAGCCTAAATCAGGTAGAGGCTCAAGTGTAAAGCTATGAAATGGCAGCTAGTGTGAATGCTCCTTTCCCCATTAGGAGAGAGCGGAAGGGAAGAGCAGGGACATAATGCACTAGGGAGAGGAGGGGGGCATACAGAGCGCCGGAAAAGGCAGGAGACACCTACTTAATTACATTTGCATATGCAGCTGTGCAAACAGACCGAACTTCATCAGTGCTTGCTCATACCTAGCAGGAGATTTAGAGCAGCTGTTGTCAACCCGTGTATCAGGATAGTGCCAGGCTGGTGGCAAGCTAAGCCCCGGGGCTCCCTGTGCACCCAAGCTGTCCGTCACTCCGAAAGGCCAAGCAATTAGTTGTGTTTGAATATTTCGGGGGAGAAAATTGGAATTGTGTGAAATATCCAAGGGCAACTGCTTACAGCGTGGTTTCCAAGGATACATGTTGCAGAATTAAATCATTAAGTTATATTTCTGAAAATGGTGCTGAAATGTGTTAATTTGTACATTACCAAAGTGGCTGAAACTTGCCTCCTCCTGCCTTTTCTTTCCTAACAATCTCGGTGACAAAATAATTACTCTATCCGATTGTCAGGGTTGAAATACAGCGGTGTTCTGGCCTGGGGATTTCATGTCACGTTAAAAATAAATTAGGGGGAAATTTCTGGGTTAACCATTTGCGTTAATTGCTATGACTTTGAAATTCTGCCTGAAGTTTTGGTTCCTGAACACACAGTGAACAGTGGATTCTTGAGGCCTCTTGTATTTAGGTAAAGCAAGTCATTTGAAGCCTCTTTTGGTCTCTATTGCTTGCTTATTGCCAAGTCTCTGTTAGCCAGAGATACTGTCCGGAGCAGACTGGGCACGTTGCTGCTGCAAACGAAATGCCCAGACAGGGAGCATCCAGCATCTGCAAGGCGGTTCCCCCGGCCCCCGGCATTGAGGGACAGGACTGTGGGACACAGCGATTCTTGGAGTATGTGCTCAATGGAGAAATTAGTTTGCTTGGAACCAATTTGCTTCTTGAGGGCTTTCTGAGATACCTAGAGGATGCTGATCATACCAAAAAATTGGATGTATAAATCAGCAAGGGTTGTCATCTCAAATCTTTATTTTGCAAAAATGTAAGGCCTTAATATAATTGTTGCAGCCTTGACAAAACATCCGGAGCCTTTCTAGGAGTATGGGTTTTCACATCTGTTTGGGAATGTTTCTGGTGTTTAAAGGAAAAAAAAAAAGTGTTTTAAGGTGAAAATCAAATCTGTTTATGCAGAATTCATCTTGAAGCGCTCAAACGGCCAAGCTGAGCGTCCAGCAAGAGCGTTAGCTGAGCCGGGTGGCACGGCTGGGGCTGGTGGGTCTGTGCTGGGAAAGCCTGCGGGAGCGCGGCGGGGGCCGAGCTGCGCCCGCGGAGCGGCCGCGGAGCGGCGGCGCGGCGCTTAGTGCCGCTGCAGTGAGGCAGCTGCCCAGCGCCGGCGCTGCGGGACTTGACTGCGAGAAGCCCCTGGGGATTTTCGGGAGCATCCACGGAAGCCGCGGGGCGGTTTGCGTGGGAAGGCGGGTGCTGCGGGTGCCGTTCCCCAAGCCGCAGCAGGCGCAGCCACGGCGGGCCCTGTCCTGCTGCTGGTGCAGAGCAGGGCGGCGCTGCCTCCTCCCGGGAGGGCTCCCGAGCGGCTAGAGGCTTCCACGCGGTCCCTCCAGAGAAGCGATTGGGGCTCTAGGTGCGCGAGCGCCAGGCGCAGCTCGGGGCAGAGCTGGCAGCGGCGTGGGACCGGCCCTTGGGACAGCAGCCTTCTGGTGCTGGGCCAGGCACGATGTGATGGTGCACGCGGCGACGCCGGACCTCCCGCCAGCTCTCGAGGGAAGCGTTGTCTGCACTGCCCTGAGCCAGTAAAAGACAGTGCAGCTGCAGAAAGAGGCCGTTACATGGCTGGTCGAGGTGGATTAGATGGGACTTGCTGACACGAGCTGATCCACGAGCGTGCTGCCTCTGGAAAAGGCCTTCCCCGCCTTCTTTAGGAGGAACCTGAAGTTGAGGCCAGGTTTGCTCTCCAGCATGGGAAGCGGGGCTTTACGTCCTGAGGTTAATAAACGAGCCTTAACCAGCTTCTGCCTTGTACGTGAGCGTGGCTTGGGCAGATTGCAGTCCGCGACTTCGCTATCGCTCTCACGCAGCGCGAAGGTGTCATTGCTCTAGAGGTCCCTTCCAACCTCAACCATTCTGTGATTCTGTGATTGCCACTGTAGTGAACATGGCCTTTAAGGAGGCTTCGTGGGGCCGTGGGAGGCTGCAGCCAGCTCGGGCCGGCTCTTTGCCCCGAGGCTGGGGTGGGCTGTGTGTCCTTGGAGCACCCTGGGCATCCCGCAGCTCTGAGGGGATGCGTGCCGGGGACACGCTCACGGTGCTGGAGCGGAGCTTCGCACCACCTCCAAACCGTGGCAGCCCCGTCGGTGCAGACGTGCACGTCAGCAACGCAGCAAGCAGTGGCGAGCTCCCGGAGGCCATTCAGTGGTCTGCCAAGCAGTGGAAACGCAGCAGCAGGAACGCTGCTTGCGCCGCACGGCTCTGCAGGCGGCCGTGCAGCAATCAGAGCTCCATGCTGTGTGCAGCGTGGCACGCGATCGAGCTGCCCTGTGCCGCATCCCCGCGTGGGCCGCCGCATACGGCAGCTGCTGCGTTGCCGTTACCTCCTGTGAAAAAAAGGAAAGCACCAAAGCATTGCTCTGGCGAGGAGACCAGCGTCCCCAGCTCTGGTTCAGTGGAAACTCCGTTTTTCAAGCCTCTAAAACTTCCCGCTGGTTGCACTGATCCCTGAGAGACGCTGGGCGATGCTTGCAGGACCTGCTGCGCTCACAAAAGGGCTTTAATTGGCGCCTCGGGGCAGTTGCTTGGCTGGTAACTCCCGTTGAGCAGGGCAGCTCGTGGCGAGCGCGGGCGCGGAGCCGGCCCGGGGCTGCGTCTCGGCCCTTCCCGCGGCCCTGTGTGGCAGGCTGCTCCGCACGCGCTTCCCCCTCGCTGCCTTCGGAGAGCCTGGGAGGCTTCGTGTGTCTGGAAGCTCTGCCTGCTGCCAGAGACGGACACTGTTATATGGTACTGGCGGTGCCTGCGGTGACTTTTGCGGCCTTGGGTTTTCCGAGCAAATGGCTTCGCTCCCAGGTCGCCTAGGCCCAAAGGACCTTCCCCTGCTCCTTAACTGTCTGCTTAAAATGATGTCTGCGGGCTCCGTTAGAGGGCACCCGTCGGGGTTATTTTAGGTGGCGCAGGGAGGTCTGCTCCTTCCCTCCCCATTGCCAAGCCGAAGCGCCCGCTTGGGGCCTGGTTTATTTACCTAATAAACCGCCTCTTATATCGTCTAGGAAATGCTTACATTTTTCCGCCAAGAAATCCTAGTAACAGGCAAACAGGGGGCTCGCAGTCAGGTCTGGGGAAACAAGGAGATGAAGGTCAGCTAATATCGCCGTGATTCTCTTTCCCGGTGGCCATGACAGCGGGGGTGGTTTATTTGAAGATCCCAGACTCGGAGTCATTGCTCGCATTGTTGGTCCCCGGAGCGCCGGAGGCTGTGCCAACACGGGGCGATATTAACGTATTCTGCAGATCGGTGAATGAGGAATTCCTCCGCACTTCTTTCTTTCTTCCCCTTCAAAAAAAGAAAAAATCCTCTTCTCTTTCCCCTTCCTCCCCCCATGCACAGTGCACTTTGTTTGCAGCCGCTTTGTGCGCTGGGTGTTGCCGGGCATCCCTAATGAGAAAGGGAAGAATCGCGGCGGGAGCGCGAGGGGCCGGCGCGGCGGGCAGCTCCGCGCGGG
>VZSV01000112.1:178923-202527 GCA_013398735.1 Nothocercus julius | reverse complement strand
CTGCTCGGAGCCCGGCGAGCATGCCGGGCGGGACGCGGTCCCGGGAAGCTCGGGGCTCTGCCGCCCGCGCGGAGCAGGTGCTGCCCCGTTGCTGCCGCTGCCTCCTGGCTCCCTTAGCTCGCCCTAGCCGGGAGCTGCCAGCAGGGTCCCCATTAAAGCAGTTGCCCCTCCGGGGGCCTTGGTGTCCCCAGGCTGTGCTTGCAAGGAGTGAGTGCAGCGGGACATGGAGGCTTCCGCGGCACGTGCGGAAAGGCGGCTCAGTGCCGATAAAAACTGGGCTCCCGAAGAGGCAGCTCATAAAACTGGGACGGATCAGGGAAGAGGGTGCGAGCACCTTCTCTCTATGTTCCTTTTGCTGCCCCTGCACAGCAGCAATTGCACTTAGATATTTTTTAATATATTCTCCAATCCCTCATGGAAATGGTAATGAGATGAGAGCGGCTAAAGAGCTCTCCAGACGCGGCGCGGAGCCGCGCGGCTCGCGGGGCTCCCGGCACACAAGAAGCCCCTTTGTTCCCTCCTCTCTAACCCGGGGCCGCGTCTAAAACGCGCCGGGACGAGGCGAGGAGGCTGCAGAGGCCGTGCCGAAGGCACCGCCGTTCCGTCCTGACAGGAGGGGGGAAGCCCCCTTGCCCGCTGCCTGCGAAGGCCTCGCTTTGGCAGGGCGCCTTAGAAGGTGCCCCGCGACGGGCGACGCGCCCGCAGAGCAGCGGGCGCCGCGCGGCCTCGCCGAGGCTGCCGCCGCTGCCTGGGCCTCCCTGCTCAGCCGTGGTGGCCGTGATTAGCTGTGAGAGCAGTGGCGTGAGGAGCGGGAAGATCTACCGACCTCGAGAACCACCTCACGCAGCCCAAGGAGCGCGTGCTTGGGCGCGCGTGCTGTGGACACACGTGGCTGCCTTTCCGCCACTTTGCCCGGGCTGGTTGCACGTAAGCGCCACGGTCCTGTAGGGCCTTCTCCATAGCCCTTGGCTGGGAAGGGACCGTGGATTTGACCTCCTTGGAGCTGGAAGGCAGAGAGAGGAGACTGACTGTATTACGAGCAAGCAGTGAGCCTGCTGGTAGCAAACCAAGGCTCATGGACCTTCAGCATCACACTGCTAAGGCTCAAAAACGAGGAGCAAAATGCGCACGCCTGGAGCAGCAAATGCAGAATGAAAATTAAGTATTTTATAGTCTTTTGCAATGAAAATTAAGTATTTTATAGTCTTTTGCAGGGCTTTGCAAGCGGTTAGTGAAGTGCTGCTTCTGTCCAGTTTGAGGTGTGTCTTCAAGGCCGGTGGTTAATGGGAGTAGAGGCTCTGCAGCCAGTGACTAGCAAGACGCGATGTGGCCGTGGGCCCCAGCCCGGTGGCCGGGTCCTCTCCTGCAGCGCCGTGGCTGAAGGGGCCTTTGGCGTGCAGCTGGAGAAGCCTCGTGGCCTGGGCACAGCCGGAAGCGCTTCGTCTCCATCACGGTGCGCTGTTCCTTTGTTGGAAGTCTGCAAGCTTAGCCAAGGAGAAACCTTGGTAGCAATGCAGAGAGAGAGAGAGAAAAAATGGTTGGGCTGCCCGAAGATGTAGAGCCCAGACAGTAGTTTGTGATGGATGTTGAGACTAAGGAACTTTTAACAGGAGTTGGAGAGCACCCAGCAAAGGCTGTCAAGGCTTGGCAGCCGTAGTTGAGATGATGATTTGCCAGCTGTAATTTGGGGGTAGTTTATTAGGCAGAGCAGAATGCGAATAATGCTCATGTATCAGTAACTCCTGTAACCTTGTTCTAATTCCTGAGCTCTGCTGCGAAGTGCAGCTGAGCAATTCTGGTGCTGGGCATGTAATTCAGATGCAAAATCCATGATATAACAGGGTGTCTAACATCTAGGCAATAACTGCTTTCTCTTGCCCCTCACCTGGGCTCCAATCTAGGCTGGGAATCTGTGGTTTATACGGGTATTTTTAATGCTTAGTCCCTTCTGGTTGCCCATGAGAAGAGACGACAAGACAGGTATCATGTAGGATCCCATACCATGAGGGCTGGGCCTCAGCATAATCCTTTCATATGCACGTTTGCATAAACTCTTCCAGATCTGCAAGAGCCAAAAGTTGAAGGAATCTGGAAAGTATAAACCCTCCAGAACCAAAGAGATTCCTGGCTTTATTGTTTCTCCTGGAGCTTGGTGATTTTCTTTCACACTGTAAGACCTCCAGCCCCTGCAGGGTTGAAGGGAGGGGGGTGTTGTTTTGTTTTGTTTTGCTTTGTTTTACTACTGCAGTGTCTATAACGTCTGTGGGGATCCCAGCAGATGACGTTTTGTATTTCACTCTCTAGCATTAGACAGCGCGGCAGCGGTGCTGCTAAAAAGTTTGGGAGAAGCACCTTGTCAGAGCCAGGGTGAATCATTCCTGCTAAAGAAGCAGAAAATGTTTTTTAGGCATATAAAGAAAATATTAATTTCCCACCTTGATATAGAATTAAAGACTCAACAGTCAGAAAATCCTGTGTTTAGGGTTTCTGCAAATATACCAGCAGTGCTGTATGATTCATGCTAAGCGTTTTACAGCATGCTTTTAAGGGGAGCACAGCGTTATAAACAGTAATGCTCCAATTTCCTGAGATGGGAGTACTTAATTTCTGCCTGCAAATTGTGCGTTTTCAGCTGATCTTTATGCTTTTTGATTTAGCCACGCTTTATTTGGAGCGTGTGTTTTGGCAAGATCCTGAGACGGCTCGAGAATCAGGTAAGTCTGTAATTAAAGTCGCTTTGCAGCTTCTTTTCTTACTGAGAGCCTGAGGTCTGAATGACAGGGAGACGGCAATTTTCGGACTTCTGCATGCCCCTCGGGCCTTTGCTGTGCACCCAGAGACAGAGCAAAAGATGGGACAGAGCCCGCAGCCTCCCACGACCAGGCACAAACAGGTTTGGGTGCGCGAGGACTAAGGCTGACCTTTTTTTAGACATTTGCCCAGTGTTTGTGAGCCTTCGCGCCCACTTCTTCCCTCTGCAGCAGGGGATTCGAATACAGGCCTCCTTCTCAGCCCCTCTCTTCTCATTGCCAGGAAGGACTCTTTCTGGTTTTGACACTTTGCACGATGAAACATTCATTGCTGCAAAGAACGGAGCCCAGTGTCCTGCTCCGTCAGGATTACTCGCACTCTGCTCCTCCTGCCCAGATACTTTTGGCAAAAGAGAGGGGCTTTTTACTGAGGGAATTGAGGAGATCTGCCTCAGACTTTGCCCTGTTGTGGGCAGTTGAAGTTGTTCCCCCCAAAACTGGCAGCTCTGAGTTCAGAACCCCCTAAAACGGGAATCAACCCCGTGTTCCGGGCAGTCTGGATGTGTTCCCGTAGCATCCGGATCATTGTGCAAGGACGGACGTTGGGGTTGCTTTTCTGACCCTCATCCACGTTCTCCCACATGGTGTTGTACAAACCTCATTCTGCTTTTATTTCTTACCCTGGAACTATTTGATTAACTTGACCTAGATTTGTAAATACTTTTGGTGTGATTGGAAATGTGTGTTTTCAGTGAATTTATTAATTGCTGAAAGCATTTTGTCTTGCTTTATTGAGAAGTCACTTACTCCTGTAGGTCCCTATCTTGCAGTTTTGTTCTCAGTTGCAGTTACTGTTTCATGGGACGACACCTTTTGTTCCTTAATCCCTCATAATTTCTGTACTTCTTCCCCAGTGCTAGTACTTCTGCTCTACTGCTTGCTCTGGTAATCATGTCATTAATGTTTCCTTTGACACGTGATTATTTTGCCACGTCCCCTATTCTGCTTCCTACCAATACTGGTTTTATGCCTGCTTGCCATCATCTGTTGTATTTCCAAGGTGCTCCTCACCTTGGGGCTGATTGCAATTATGCAGATGACTGTGGAAGAAGCTCTGCTCTCTGACGTGCTTAGCTGGTTGCATTTAGGCGTTCGGATCATATTTGTGCGCGCCCGTTAGCGGTTAATGGTCTGTGAGCTGCTTTCTTGCAAAGGAATGTCTTGCGTTTAGATCCGTCAGCCTTGCCCGCTGATGAAGGGCTCTTCCTCTGCTGCGATCTGCTGCTGAGACTTGTGCACAACTTGGTTGTGCTCCAGCCTGGCCACATCCCTTCAGCAGCCGTAATATGGAGCTACGATGTTGTTTCCCTAGAAGGAAATTCATGTTTTGGGGCTTGAGATTCTGGCTGAAATTAATGGAGAGATGGCCAGTTTGGAGACTGGCGGGAGGTGGGAGAGCTCTGCCGTGTGCTGCACAAGCCCCGGTGACAAGAGGAGGGTTGAATTCTGGTTAGTAATTGCCTGAAAGTCGGAGTTTCTCTGGGCATGGGCAGGGGGCTTGCTGTCTTTAGAAAGGTGCGTGCTTTATTTTGGCTATCAGAGGGGAAAAAAAACACTACACAGAGTCCATCTGCCAAAGAAGTAGTTTAGTGGAACCGGTTTCCCCTTGCTGCTGTGGAAGTGAACAGGTCGGGAGCACTGGTGGCTTTCTGGTGGTTATCTGTTGTTCTCCGACCTCTGGCCATAAGTAGAATATTTTGTCATCAAAAAACTTGGAGTTTGGGCGTATTTCGATGCTACCTGGCTTCCTGAGGTGAGCGTCTCTGCTGGTTATGCAGTAGCTCATGTGGTGGTGCGCAGAGGGGGCGTTTCGCCGTTCATGGCCATGGGGGGCGTTCAGGTATTTTTATGGGTTATGCCTGAACAGGTTTTACAGCGTGCAAGCTCCAGTCGTCTGCTTCCTTGCTTCCTTGGGCAAGGCTGCAGGGTGCCGGGGCTGAGGTGAGGGTGTTCCGGCTGCGCTCTGCTCAGCGGCTCGGTTTAGCGGTGGTCCAGCTCCCCTGAGACACCACGTTGGCTCCACGGTTCTGACGTAGCGGGGAGGACACCTTCTCCTGCTCTCCTTCATTCGGCTTTCGTCAAGAAAGCGATGGCGCATCAGGAAGGCGGGAAGTGTGTGACTTCTCGGCAGGCTTCCCGTCTTCGTGGGCTCATGTGGCATTCGCATCTCCGTTACGTGGAATAGGATGGTGCTCTTATCCCCACCGGAGTCACTGCGCCTTGCCCGAGTCTGGGTACGGGTCCTCTGAGCCTGCGTGGAGGATCTTCGCTCTTAGCCTGCGCTCGGGCCCTTTTGAGGCCGCTCTGTCTTCAAGGTGCCAAAGGAATCGGAGTTAAGCTGTCGGATTTGGAGGACGCGATCCAGAAATCGTGATGCTTCTCTGCGCTGCGCTGTGAAGCACTTCCATGTGCACCGTAAGGTAGCTTGCACCTTGTCTGGTCTTCCCAGGCTGTTCTGCAGAACAGGCTGCTGGGGTTGCTTTGTTGTTGTTGTTGTTGCTGCTTTTTTCTCTTCTTTTGGTTGCATTTTGGTTAGCTGGTGTGGTTTCCTATTCACTGGCATAGGTGGGAGCGTGTTCTCTTGGTGCCAGCTTGCGTCGCAGCGGGCAAGAACCGCCTGTTGGCTTTGGCCGTTCTTCTCACGTGCTGAGTCCGCGACTTGGAAATTGGATTCTGCTAGGCTGGGAGCCTGGAGAAGGCCGCGCAAGTGAAGGTGCCTTCATGGTGACTGCAGAGGCAATTCCTACTGAGCTGGGGTGCCCCCCATATTTATCCACCCTAGATTGTTGCAGGTCGGCAGGCATCGTGTTGGTATGGGTAAGTTTGTGCAGGACCAGCTCAAATTTGCAAAGCATGATGTAGCTCGTCCATGGATGGGTGGGTGGCCAATGCTCCTGGCTCATGACTTAGCTGAGATGACTTGAGATGCCCTTGCAGCACTGGAGTAGATCCCACCTAGTAGCTTCATCTGACAATGCCCCCAACACTGCTGTTAGATCCTTGTAGTGCCCTTGCTTATCATGTTTACACATCTCACCGCTTGCTAAAAATGAGCCCTTTCCATCAGATCGATGATGTGACTTCCTCAATTTTATCGCTTGTTGCTGCTCCTCTGAGATAGCAGGGCGTGAGATGTCTTGCGTGGTGGAGTCGGCCCTGACCGTCCTCGACTGCAGTTTCAGCAGTCTTAAACCCACCAGCTGCTTGCATAAGAGAGACGCTCTGCGAGATATTTTTAAAGACATCTCTTGGATAAAAATATCCCAGGTGGGAGGGCGAGCTCTCCGCACACTCTCACCTTCTGAGGCATGAGGGTGTTACTCCCTGCACTTTAAATAGACAAAACGGGGAATTTCTAGTTCTTTAGATAATGGAGGGTTGCTGAATAACGCTCTATAGGCTCACGTTGAAGTGAGGAGTCTTTAAAAAGAAAAAAAAAGTGTTATAAGGCAAAGCCTGGATCAGCTGTGGAAGAGCCTCTCTCAGAACTTGCAGCTACTTGTCACAAGGACTCATTGGTGAAAAAATGGGCAATTTATGGCTGAGCTTTGCCCCGCGGATTCCTGCGCCCTGCAGTAAGTGCCTGGATAAGCACCACACCGTCTAGCACCAGTAGCAAACGTGCTGTAAACGGGGCTCGCCCCGCGCTGCGCCGCTGCTCCCCGCGGCTCTTGCAGCGGCTGCTGTTACTTGGGGCTCTCTGGCCACAGATCTGATTCTTTCCCTCTTTGGGGAAAGCGGCTCCGCTAGGCTGCATTTATTAAACGCACGTGACAGGTAGCTGCGGCTCTGAGCCTTCGCCGCGGGCGCCCCTCTGAAGCCTGCTGTTGTCAGTGCTCTGCGCACCGCCCACAGAGCAATAACAGGAATTTGCTTATTTTTGTCAGTGTTTATGTTGATGATGGTACTAGTAGCATCTGCTTCAAAAATGCTGGCACTTTTTTGAAGGAAAGAGTCATTTTAGTGGTAAACTGCTGAGCTGCTGAAACAGTGCTGTGACTTTCTCTGCAGAATTTTAAACTTAATCTCCCTTTTCTTTTTTTCTTTTTGGAAAGTCAAATGAAAGTTCACTGGAAAAGGAATATTAAATACTGCCAGAGAAGGTTCTTGATTGCGATTTATCCTGAAGCTGGTAATGAATGTGAGCTATCAGGGCCTGGGGATTTGCCATATGAATTTCCCAGGGTCTAATCGTCTCATAAGGCTGCTGAGTGTGACTCCTTCGCCGGTAATCTACTTAGCTCCATAATTTACCCCTCCTTTTGCGTTGCGAGGAGAATGAACCCCACAGGTTGTTTGCATGACAAGGAGCTCCGGCTGCCGCGGGGCTTGGGCGAAGGCGCTGGGCGGGAACTGTGGCGGCAGAGTTCATGGTTTCCCGCATTGGTGGCAGGCCAGGCGAGGAGCGGGGGAGCGTTTCCCCAGCGGGGAGCCCTGTTCGAGGCTGCGCCATGTGGTTTCATAGCTAAAATGCTAAAAACTGTTTTTGCCTTGCAAAGGGTGGTTTTTTTTTTTCCCCTCCCAAAACAGATCTCGGGGGAAGTTGTGTCTGGTAGTTCTAGGATTGTTGGGTTTGCAGATAGGATCTGCCACGCTAATGGCAGCTCCTGACTCAGGACCAAAGGCAGTTAACGGGGAGATCTTTCTCGGCAGTTGGTGGTGCTCAAAGTCTTCCCTTAAAGTCCACAAAATCCCTGAGGACAAGGTTAAAAAAAAAGATTTTCAACAGGCAAACTAAGTGTGGCATCCAAACCGTCAGCATCAAAGGAAGTAAGGATGTCCCATCCCAAAGTCTGATGGCTTCACCTCACTCGTAGTGCTAGAAGTTCGAGGGAAAGCATCCCTTCATTTCTCATATTCTTTTAATTGCCTTAATTACCCGGTGGCAAGAGCGGGCTGCGTGCAGACGGAGCCGGCGGCGCGCTGCGGGGCGCGGCGGGCGGCAGAACCGCGGGCCCTCCTGCTCCGTGGCCAGAGCTGCTTCCTGCAGCCCCCGAGGTTGGCACCTCCTTGGCTGTGGTCTGAAGCTGCACAGAGATTGACGTTGAGGGAGACTTTGATGACGCCTTTAAAAGAAAATAAGTCCCTGATGTCGCCGCCGTGGTGTCCGCGGGTGCCTCCAGCCAGGGCTGTGGCGGGCGCCGCAGCGCAGGCGTCGCACGTTCACCCGCTCTGCTTGAGGAGCGGGGCGCTCTCACATTCCTGCGCAGCTAGGGACTGGTATTTCTCATTCTGCTTTCCAGCCTGTTTTGACTTGGTGCCTCCATTCTTGTGCTGGGAAATCCGCACAGTCCCTCGGCTTCATGGAAATCTGCTCCTGGTAGCCTCACTCCTGCTTAATTGCCTTGGAGTCGGTCGGAATAGACTGTGGAGCGCAAGTTGCTGCTTCTGCTGAGGGTGACCTGATTGGTTACATTCATTTCCTGGGTCTTTCAAGCTTTGCTTGTAATTCCTTGAGCAAATGCGTGTGTCCGTGTCGTATCCCCCTGGTTGCAGATAGACGCTGTCTAGCGCCAGCGTGCAGCCCTGACCGCCCGCGTGCGGCAGCGGGCTCGAGAGCCAGTGTCCTGTGCTGAGGCCCAAGGCAAACTTCTGCTAGCAATACCCGCGGGGTTTAGATTGGTTTTGTTTTCCCACAGGGAAGGATAAACGGGACAAATAATTTATCTGATCTGTGTATAATCCGACTGTAAAGGAGAATTAAGCACATGTTGCAGCTTGAGCTGTACCTTTGTAAAAACATCTTGAAAGGCCTATTTGTTTTCTCATTCAGAAAGACATAAAGTTGGCTTACAAGAGTAATTTTAGCAGATCGTACCACCTGGCTCAAGTTAGTGTTTTGCAGATAGAAGAGTTCTCAAAATAATGTAAATGCTAGGGCTTTCTAAATGGAGATCTCCCTGCAAGCTTGCTCGGAGCTATGGACTGCCTGTATCCAGAATGGGCTGCTTTGACATCTGACAATTTTCTCCCACGCTGGAAGGCCGAATTTTCCTTCTTTCTAGGGCCTTTTTTGTGTCTAGGATAAAAGACTGGGCATTGCCTGCACTCCACATGAGTAGAGCTTCCCTGGCACCCATGGTATGAGCAGAGCCCAAGTGAGGGCATCCCCAGGAAGCTCGGGAACAGGTCTGGATTCAAGCACCGCTGCCGAGTTGCCGAAGGACACCCAGGTACTTGAGGTTCTTCTTTGCAGCCGCCTGCTGTGTGACCCGCTTCTCTTGGCCCTCCGCGGTTGCAAGGCTGCGCGGTGCCCGAGTGGCAGACGCGGGCCGCTCCGCAGCGCGTTGTCGTTATCCGGCCCACCGAGCGCCCGCCGGCCACTTTCTTAATTGTGGATTCTGTTAGTTAATAGCAAAGGTTTGGAAATGCCTCACACCTCAGCAGGCTTCACTTCTGCAGGGTGCCAAGTGCTTTGTTCTGCATCCAGCTGAGCACTTAAGCGTGTCTTTAAGAGCACTTTATAGGCTCCAGCAGGCTCATTGATTTCAACACGTTGTGGGATTGAGCTAGTACCAGACTTCTTCCAGTGATTCTGATGCAGAGACTAACATCCAGGAAAGTGTTTCTTGAATGTTAATGTTACCTTAAATAGAAGCAGCCCCAGCTCCACAGCTCCAGGTGTTCAGAAACACATAGCAAAGGTTGAAATGTTGGAATTTTGGGAAGAGGTTTCTTCCTGGGAAAGCGATAGATGGACAAAAAACTGTGGTTAAAGGTGATCATTTCCCATTCTTTCTTTTCTTCCAGTTTTGCTCTGGCAGGGGTTAGCTTTACATGTGGTCGTCCTCGGTGAGCATTTAATAGCTTAAGAGGAAACTGAAGCGCTTTGGAAAAGCACGGAATAAGCAAGTGCTCCGGGGAGACTTTCCGTGGCGACATGATTAATAAGGGACACTCCTGGAAATGCCATCACCGCGGTGCTATTGGAAAAGCATATGGAGGGTCCCGCTGTCAGGGCAGCAGCAGACAAATGATCCACAAGGATTTATGGGCCTTCTTTGCACTGTGGATTTTTTTCCCTCCCAGAAGTGCAAAGGGAATAAACTCTGTAAATGTAACTGTGGGTTTAGATTTAAGGGAAAAAATACTGAGTAAATCGGGTGACTTCTTTTAGCTCTGAAGTGTTGTTGTTCTTGGTGATTATTTGGTAACGGGGAGCATTCCTTGCACAGACCCGCTCATAATTTTCCGTCCTGTATTGGTTTTCCTCTCTGCTCCCTTGTGTACCTAGGCACGGCTGAGCGATACCTCAAGGAGCTCGGAAAGGGGAACATGTTCTCCGTCGGGAGAACATGGTGCAGAATATAATATATATACACACAAATGTAATATACACACACACACACACACACATATATATATATATATATACACATACACAGAGGTTGCCCGTGCCACATATTGCGCTTGCTCCCAGGGGTCCAGCCCGTTCAGCCCTGCATTACTCATGTCACCCCTCCAGGTTTTCTTTTCCCCTGCACTTTGTTCTTGGAGCAGTGATTTTTTTCTTCCCTTTGAAGATACTGGCTCTGCAGCTGCTCTGGCAGCTTGGAGTTGTCAGGCAGGAAGGCAAAGGAAGAGACCCGGAGTTAAGGCCTTACAAAGCGTTCGGAAGGTACTGAGATGAAGCACTGCTATTTTGCTTTCTCTCCTTCCCTCCACCAAAATCCTTTCTCATTTTTATTCTTTTGCAAAATGAGGGAGAAGCTCTTGTACTTCACTTGCTTAAATTGTACACGTTTGGCACTGCTCAAGACGGCAGCTTTTTTAAAAATATATATACTTATATATATATATACATATATATAGTATGTAGTACGCCGGCATACAGGAGCCAAAAGATCCGTGAGCGTGGGTGCTGAGATGCCTTTCCATCTTCTTGTGGTAGAAAAACTTCTGTTAACATCTAATTGATTTCAAGGTTTCAGCAAGGGCTGAATTCCCTACTTTGCCTACAGGAAACCGCTACTGAACTAGATTTTTCTTTTTATCAACTTTCTGCTCTTCTGACTCCATTTACCAAAATGAAACAAAATGGAAAAAAAATCTAGGCAAGTCAAATCTAATTTCTTATCACAGTTCTGTGTGTATTGGCTCAGTTATTTGTGAGATTGTTTCTCCCGGCCCGTTGTTTCCCTTGGCATTTTTAGAAGGGTCTTCATAGTTGCTAACGCTGTAAAGGGTATTAATAAGTATTTGGTTGCTGGTTTCTGCAGTTTTGCGTGCTGATTGGTTTGGATTGCTAAAGGTTGAGCAAGTTTCTAAAAATAGGGTTGTCCTTTAAAATGTTAGAACATTTTTTCTCAAGAAAACCCAGCTATATCTGTGTCAGGATTTTTACACGCAGGCTGATACACTTCTGCAAAAGTGAAATAAAAAGCAAATGAAACAGTGTCATTAAAGTCAAGTAACACATACAGAGTTTGGGTTACGTTGGTGCAGTTGGTGACTGCTCAGTGTGGCTCTGCGTTCAGGCCTGGACACGAAGACCACGGCTTGGAGCGGAGCGGAGCGGAGCCGACGGATCGAGGGGGATTGTTCTCCATCGCTAGGCTTTTTGGACCATGTCTGGAATATTGCGTCTGATTTTGTGTCCCCCAGTACAAGGGAGAGGCTGATAACCTAGAGCAAGTGCAGGGAAGAGCCATCAGGATGGCTGGAGGACGTGATTTGCAGAGGCCTGTTCAGCCTGGCGAGGAGAAAGCTTCACGTGGGCACGATGGAACAAGCACCTTCCAGTTCCCAAGGAAAGTGTGTTCAGAAGACTGAGGCTCTTTACAGACATATACGGCACGAGAACGAGTCCCAGGAATCATAAATTAAAGCAGGAAAGGTCCCAACTTGATACAGGGAACAAAAACTTCCCCATGATGACAGCCAAGCCCTGGAAATCAGGGACCGGGAATCTCCAGCAGTAGACGCTTTCGAGACGCAGATGGACAATGTCCTGAGCAGCCCGGTCTGAATCCAGTTTGGACCCTGCTTTGAGCATTAGGTTACGACGGAAGCCCCCTGAGGTCCCTTTTTGCCTAATGGTTTTACGATTGAAGGATTTCAGCTTTCTGCTCTCAGCGTCAGAAGTGCATCTTCCTGCTTCAGTCACCAGTGCTTGCTGTTGAGCACTAAATTCACGCCAGTGAAGCTACTGGACTCAGTCAGCAGAAATCATCTGCGGACTCTGTATGGAGACCCTCCTGCGTGCGACCCGCTGCAGATCTGAAGGACTCCATGAAGGGTCTTGTTTTATCCAAACGAAAGCGGAGTCGCTGCTCAGTGAAGCCTGTTTCTTACATCACCTGAAACAGAGCTTACTGGCAGAAATCCATGTGACAGCACTAGGTAATGAGGCTACCCAGCCATAGCAAAAATCAGTTTGATAACAGTAAAGATAGGTTTAGTTCCTTCTGGGACTTTAAAAGTAGAAAATTAGCCGTCTCCTGCCTTATTCAGATCTGTGTTCACATGAAAGCTACAACATATAACTGCTTCACTCCGTGGGCCAGCAGCCGTGTGGCCGCTGGGCTGCACGTAGCGTGTGGAGTGACGCAAGGGCCGTTGCTGCAAGGGAGTCTCAGCGCGGCCGGCAGCCGTGCGTCGCGAGGTCGCGTTTCCCGTTGGGTCTCCCGCTGGGCACAGAAGCGACGGCGCAAGGGCCGGGGAGCAGGCGCTCAGCGCCCGTCCCGCTGAGCTGCTCCGGCTCCGCTGCTCTGGGAGAGCCTCGGCATGGCCAACGTGGGCCGATGCTCTGCGGGCCGTCTCTCCTGGCCCGGCGCCACACTAAGGCCGTGATGGTTAAGACTTCGGCAGGCTGGTTGCGTCCTGTGCTCGGCTCGGGCTCGTTCCTGATCGTCACTGCCCTGCTGCTCTTAGCGGGGGAGCTGCTCAGCTCAGCCAGGAGTGGCCGTGCTCAGCGCGGGGCTTGCGCGTTGCCTGCTCGTCGTGGACCTGAAGCCGTCTCTTTGATCTATTCCCCGAGGTCTGTAGCGCACGGAGAGTGAGACACCGTGAGTGCAACAGTCAGGAGAGCGGGTCAGATTTTGAGGCAAGGCAGAATTAAAAAAGGAGTGTTAGATGTGTGCCAGCAGCTCAGAGGTAGTGTGTAATTAATCCTCACCTGTGGCTTTTTAAGCCAACGACAACCAGAGCATCCTGGGTTGGAGACCCCTATTTGTTTGGATGTTATGGCTGTGCGGTCAGTTTTTCTGGAACCCTCCTCCGCAGAGAGTATCGTCCCTCGAGGCGGGTTTGCGTCCAGCGAGTGAACGGGAGCAGAGCTGCACAGCCCAGGCTTGTTAACCCTCACAACAGCCTTGTTTCACAGGGTCATCCCAATAGCTTTTTACTTAAGATTGACGGTCATTTCAGTCTTGACTGTTTTGTGCTCGTTTTTTAATTTTTTTAAAGAAAAATCCATGAATCCATGCTGCTTTTTTTTTTTTTTTTTTTTTCCCCGGAGTCTCTCATACTCAAGTCTGGGTGAAGATGATTTATGGTGCTAGTAGGGGCTCCTTTGGAAATGCAGGACTTATTATGAAGCGGATTGAACAGCCCATGCTGAAATGTTTATCGCCGTCTTCAAAATAGAATACATTAGGGTTGATGGTGCCTGTCCAGGAAAGAGAGAGAGTAGCGCAGAGTGGGGCGAGTGGGGTATTTTTAGTATTCCAATAAAAGACAAGGCTTTTAAAGGAAATCACTTACTGCCATTTTGCAATCAAGAATGCAGGAGTGTTCCAGGGACTGCAAGAAATATGCTTCAAGAATGTCAAAACCATAAGGAACTAATCATTAAATATTCCCTCCTCCCCACCCTCGTTTCTTGCTCCGAGGAAGCCGTCTCGAAGCTCCGCAGTTTGTGTGCGAGTCCCAACCGTCCCGGCTCGCTCCTTCAGGTCTCCGAGTGACTTGGGAGCCAGCAGCCCCTTTCCAGAAGTCCCTTGGGTGCCTCCGCAAGGAGGGCGATTTTTAGAATGAGAGCCGCAGGGAGCAGATCTCCAGGATGCTCAGTCTGGCCTTACGTGACACGCTGTGCGCAGTAGATGGTGTTCCATGCCCTGTAACCGTCCCGGCTCGCCGGCTCGCGAGCAGAGCCCCTGCTGCAGGTGCAGCTGGACCGGTGGAACAGCGGCCTTGCTGCTGCGCCTTGCTTCGCTGGGGTGCCGGAGCCTGGATTTTCCAGGCAGGGCTCTATGCCCGTGTTGAAACCGTTCGGAAGGATACTGAGGCTCTAGCAGACCCCTCAACCAAAGGCAGTTACTCCAAGGGCTTCTTTGGGCAGGACAAAGGAGGAGGTAAAGCTTTCAAAAGTGATTTAAGAGCCTCGTGGGACAATTTACGGCTGCATCGAAGTGGATCTCCTGGTTACCTGCTCCGTAGTCCTGTCCCTTCCCTCGTGCTCCCTGGCTGTCCCGGGGAGGCAGTGCAGGGAGCTGGGACAGTGGGAGACTGACCCTACCCCAAAACAAAGACCAGAGTGGCGGGATGATGGCAGATGGACCCAGGCAGATGTCCCCTTCTGCTCAAGGCCAGCAGAGCAGCCCTTTGATTTCTTTTCATTTGTTTTTCTTACTGGAGAAAGTAGTGGAAGAACAACAGTGCCCTGCTGAGATCATCTGTCGTGTCTTCTGCCTTCTCCTTGCTGGCTTCAGGTGGCAGCGTGGGGATGAGCTGCTGTTGGCAGCCCCTTTCTTGCAGGAAGCCCCTTTCCAGGTTGCCTGCTGGGCTCCCGTTCTGTATCTCCTGATGGAATACGCGGCTCGTGGATGAAGCAGCTTGAAGCAGAGTTTGAAAAGATGCGCGTGAGAAGGAAGACGTGTGTTTGGGAGGCAGGGAAGGCAGCGTTGCAGGGGTGTTCACCCACCTCCAGTCCCAGGTGGGTGCCTTTTTTGCAGCTAGTGCTGGGATTTGCACAAAAATCTCTGCTTTTCAGTGGAACCCGAAGTCTCTGTGGTGGAAGGACTAGGATGGGGCACAAAAAGTTGTAACCTGTGCTACAGGAGAGCTGCTCGTGCCCTTTGGATGCTCTCGGGTGCCTTCTTAAAAGGAAAACCTCAGCTGGTTCTTCCCAGCACCATCCAGTCCCAAGTGCGTGTTGTCCCAAGGGCACCTTCCAGCTGAGTCTGCACTTTTGCATCCTTTCCTGCCGATCTCTGCGCAGCTTAATCCCAAATGCAAGAATTCTGGTGGCACTAGGGGCTTGTTTTGGCGCTCATTTGGGTGAACTTTGTCTGAGATACAGGGGATTCTAGAACCTCCCTGATCCTTTTTGCTGGGCTTGTTTCATTTTCTCTCTTCTGGGAAAGCTTACTGAGGTTTTTCAGACTTTCACAAGTCCTGTTCCAAACTGTAACACAGTTGCTCAGAAATGCAGCGCACTGCTTGACTGATCTTGTTTCTTGGCCTTGTTTATCTAAGGAAAAGGATGCTAGAGAGTTTGCAGGAGGGAAGATGGGAAAATGTGCATGCTTATTGAAAAAGAAAAAATGAGAGAGGGGAGGGGAGAAGAAAAAATAAACCACATCCAAAAAAAAAAAAAAAAAAAGTCAGTAACCATGTCTGCCCATGACCTTTGGGGTTGGAAATACTTTGATAATAGCAGTGTTGGGACAAACAAGGAAAGTCTATGAAGTCACCGTAACGAGAACAAAAGGAAAAAAAACAGGAGACTGTTTCCAGTGTCTCTCTCGCTGGCATCTGGCTGCTCTCCTGCCCAGATCCGTATGCACGTATCCGGCGTTCCCTCCAGCACACACGTCGGTGAAAGGTGTCAGGCAGAGAGGTGCAGAGGTTGCCAGGTTTGGCTAGAAGTGAAATAGATGCAAGAAAAAAACAAAAACGACTCCTGGGGACATGCGAAGTCTTAGATTGTCGGCTTTTGCTGGGCATGAGTGCGACACCCTGTGCAAATTTACCCAAAAAATGAGCTTGTGCTCCAAAGGGACTTTGTTTTGGATGGTGTTTAGCATGGTTATCGCAACTGATTCCGAGGGAAATTGTGCACCCTTGCTGCACGGCTCTTATTCATTGTTTGTTAAATAACTCTGTTTTTTCTTTGTACAAGAGGTGCAGGTGATGCCGAGTTTGGTGGGGAGCAGCTTGAATAAATGGCATGGTCTCACAGTGAGTCTGCACTCGCTCTTTGTGCAGTGATGGGTCCAGTAAATACTTTTATTACCACGTCTTTAGGAACCATTGTTTGTAGAGAGGGATTATACGTGTATAAATTTTTAATGCTCTTCATTGACACTGCAGTAATTCTATATAAAACGGGCACTGAAACGTTTCTCCCCAGGTTGTTCTGTGTGAACTGGCATGTGCTATTTAAAAGCAGGTGCAAGTTTAGCTCTGTGCTCCTCTTCCAGCAGCCTTCCCTGCAAGTTACGAACTATTAGAGCTTATTTTTTGCTCTAGTCTCCACTTGTCTTCTAACATACACCTTGTCTGTGTGTGAGCTCTGGTTCTTCTCTTTTAAGGGTTAAATGTCTCCAAGTTTCCCAGTTCGTTCAGGAAACCTTCCTCTTGACCTTGACTTTTTCAGTGCCTTTCTGGTAATGGAAGAGGTTAATGAGTTGTGGTTTTTAAATCGACTTCTAGATGGGAAATTTATATCATATTTTAAACTGCTGGACCTAAAACTTCTAACTACTGTCAAAAATACCCCTTTGTGCAGGTGGAGTGAGTATTGGAGGGGAGGTTGGAAATGTTCACGGCAGTTGAGGTCTGCTATTGAGAAAGCCGTGGCTAAATTCATTTGAAATACTCCTCTCACTATCACAGTTCATTTAAGGTTGGATTTTTAACAAAATCTATTTGTTTTTGAAAGACTATAGGATTTCTTTGCAATTGCACTTGGAAGGAGGTCAATATACTATCTGGCACGCCTTTGTCATTTGAAAAATAGTTTTAAAAAGAAGCAAATTTAGGTCTAACAATAATGGATTAAGAGAAACACTTATCTCACTTCCTTTCGTTCAGTTGGATGGTGCGTGTGGCTTGGGACCTAAGCACGGGGGATTATTTGACCACTGAAGCAATAAACATTTTGAATTTAAACACGATCCGTGCGGCTTCTGAGGCAGGATGTGACATTTGATTTCCCACAGTGTTTTGTTTTTTTCTCTCACTGCCTATTTATCCACACCTCGTTGGCCAACAGGTCCTGCTGTTGGTACCGTGAGGTACGTCACGCTCGGCTAAGGGACTGTACGAGCACCAGCAAACTCGCTTGTGTGCCTGAGGATACAGCACAACTGCAGGAAGCTCCAGTCTCAGCAAAAGAAAAGAAAATGCATCAAAAATGCTTTTGTTTATATTTGAAATCAAGTGGACCGAGGACCGAGTGTACGAACCAAGCCTTATACATTTGACTCAGATGATCAGGGTCTTCAGGTTAGCCTCTCATTGCGTGAAAAACTCCAAATGTGGCAACTTCTGTTTTTTCTTTCATCTTGCATAGGAATGACCTAGGTTTTACTTTCTTCCAAATAAGGGATTATTATTGCGACAGTTGCTGTTTCTAAAGAGTTCAGCTTTATTTACTTTTTTATTTATTTAGTTTTTATTGGAAGTGTCTCTTTTTTCCTTTTAGACCCCAAGAAACACGTGGGCGTTTGGCGTATTTAATAAACTGTTCTCAGGGCCTGTTCTTGATTTTCCCTGAGAATCGCCCGTGGTTTGGATGTCAGCGCTGAGAGGTGTGATTGCAGCATTAAGCGTCTCGAGTCACGGCAGTCGAAGCGCGAGGTCAAACGCAATAACGTCGCGGTCCCCCCGGGCGCGCGGGGCGGCGGGGAACGTGCGATTGCAGCGCATGGACGGGGCGCCCAAGAAAGGGCTTGGCTGTCACAAAGCTAATAAAGAACAGGCCCCGCGAGCCGTGCTCTCGATGATGCAGGTGTAGGAATCAGGGCTGTATTTACATACAGGCCAGCTTAATCGTGTGGGATTTATGCTCAAGTGGTTCTTAATGCTATACAAATTGAATACCCTGTCTCACTTTAAAAGAGGGAAATGTTAGAAGGAAAGATTTTATGGCTTTGAGGGGAGAAAGTGTTTGGCTTTTCCTTTTTTTTTAGGGAACGTAAAGGACAGCGAGATGGATTTCTTTGGGCGCTTGCCGTAATAAACTAGAGCAGTAGGTGAACCAAATTGTGAGTCAGCTGCCTGCATTGGTTCTCTGTTGCCTTGAAAAATCACGGTTTTGAACAGATTTGGGCAGGTTTCTGCCATGTATCTGGTAACGCGGACTTAAGATTAACGTACTGAAAGAGCAGATAAAGGGTGGTTTTGGTGGGTTTTTTTAGCTGTGACATAAAAAGAAGTTCTTAAAGAAAGCAGCGGCGATTCTGCAGCCTCTCCTTGAAACTGCCTTTGCCCTGCTTCTCTCCTACTCTATAAAACAACCATGATGTGTTTATAAGTTAGCACTCTGTGTCACTTATAAAAGAAGACCTACTCCTAAACTTCTGGATAGACAGTTTGGTGGGCATATAGCTTTCTTGGCATTAAAAAAGCAGCTTTTTTGCAGATAGTGTAATGCTATACCAAGCTCTTTAAGACATAGCATGCTCTTTGTATTTATTACTTTGTAATCTATAAAAAACAGCAATGTTCTGTGCTGAGCTGTTCTGGGAGCTGGAAATCAGTGGATGGTTGAGGTACTGGCATCCGTGCTCTGTTCTGCACTAGTTTTCCAGTCTGGACTAGACAAAATCAGAACTTCCTGCAGAGCCCAGGGTAGCAGCAGGCCCTGGTGCTTGGAAAGATGGAGGAAGAGGAGCACGTGTCCTCCTCCCTGGGCTCGAATCAGTGAAGAAATGTTTGTGGCCAGCCAGTATCTGGACGTAGCGTGTGAAAGATGTTCTCCAAGACACGCAGCTGTTCGTGTCTCTGCACTGAGCCTCAAAGCTGGAGAGGGACGTGGCTGCCCCTGCACTGTGGGGGTCTTGGGCCTCTTCTTGCTGCACCCCTGCCTGGTGGCTTCCCTGGAACGAGGAGCAGTGGAGCGGAGCTGGTGTCCACCGCGAAGCCGCAGGAGACAAGGATGGTCCATTGGCACCGCTGGAGACCTTTCATATGACCTGTGTGCGCCCTGCCGATGCTGGACACATCAGCACTTGCCTGTGCCTTCCAAAACGTGTGTTAAATTGGTCTGGGGGTGCTGGGGGCGGTGCTGGCCCCGCTGTTGAGCTTAGGGGCTGGGGTCACCCTAGTGGGCTCCCCACTGCACTGGCAGAGGGCAGTGGCAGCCGTCGGAGACACCATTGGGCACTTGTTGTGCTTCGTTGAACCTGGCGGGCAGTGCACTGCAAGATAAGAGGCTGTAGCACCGAGGGAGCATTTCTGATGTTTATGCCATTAAAAAAAGGTGCCCTTAGACCCTGAAGTTAGCCGTGGCCGGGATGAATTTAGAGAAATGAGAGAGTTTCTGCGTACCTGCACCCAGAACGCCAAGAGCAACGTGTCCGGCCTCGCCGTAGCTGGTGGCCGTGGCCGTCTCCTCGGCAGCGCCTGCTCCCCGCGAGGCTGGAATGCGGGAGCTCACGCAGGAAGCGCTGTGCGCTAATTGAGAACATATTCCAGGTGACCCTGCGTGTGCAGGCGGCTTGGACTAAACGATCTCTAAAGGTCCCCTCCAACCATAAGGATTCTGTGATTCTGTGATATTAAATCTAATTGGCCACAATTCTGTGAGTACGGAGCAATTTTTAATGGTAAATCAATAGTCTAATAGAAGCAGTCCAGAAATCTTTTGACGCTTATTCAAGAGGGAGTTGTCAAAACAAGATGTATTTATGACAGGGTTCCTGCCTGCCTTTTCAAAGGTCCTTGAATTGCTGCCAGCTGCTAAACACACTCGCGTTCCTGGGAGTTACATTCAGCACAATAAGTGGATATTTCACAGTAAGTATTGCCGTGTCAGAAAGCTGGCAGAGACACTCGCCTTACAAGCAGCAGTTGGCTGCTGTGTCCGGGGGCTGCGAGGACTCGTCTTCATCATCGGGATGCTCGGGAGCGGGAACGGGCTCCCGCAGTCATTACGTTAGGAATTAGACAGGCTTTGAAGGATCGTTCCGACTCGGTGGCTCCCCCAGCTCCTCCGCGAGCAGTCGGGAAGTCGCCGTGATTAACCGCAGCCGCCGAAGCCGGGCCCGCTGTTCGGCGGGGCGGCCGCTTCGTCTTGCGGGGCTGGGATTCGTAGCAGTCGCTGAAGGCAGACGGGCCTGCTGGGCAAGCGGCCCCCGTGTGTCCGCGAAGCTGCAGCCACGACGAGGGGACGGCCGCGCTGCAGCGGGGGCCGCCTGCCCTGGGCCCGAGCTCTGCGGGGCAGGGATGCTTTGCCCCACGTTTACGCGCTGCCTCGCGTGATGCAGCTCCACGCCGCTTCTAGGAGACGGCGACGGGGAAGTCGCAAAAGCTGGGAGCAAGAGGGCAAATAAAGTGACTGTGGGCGGTGCGTGCAGCTGCGCGCTTTGCAGCTGGCAGCGTCGCACAGAGCGGGAGCTGCGAGTGCGGTCTTACTCCTGTCGCCCTGAAGTTACCCGTCCCAGCCGGGCAAGGGTTGTTGCCACCTGCCCGAGGAGACACGAGGGGACGTGAGGGGAAGTCCTTCAGCCTCCTGTCCCTGTATTTACGCAGCTCTTTAACCCCAGGGAATTGTGGTGTGAACCAGTGCTAGGAAATCATCTTGCAGCTTCCCAAACCCTTACAAGCACGTGCAACCTGGGGGGATTTGCATTTGTGTATGAACCCCAAGAGCAAGGTTAGTCCTGCGAGCAGGGAAGGGTCTCTGCGACTCTTTTGTACCTGAACACTGAAGCTGGTAGGTTATGGAGAGGAAGACCTGGGGCTAGGAAAAGCCCCATGGAGATGGGGTGTTGCTGTGGACACCAGATCCTCTGAACTTAGGTCCAGGAGGAGCTTAGGAACTACAGAAGAAACGTGGGCAGGTATTGTGAGCTTAGCCTGAGGATGTTACGCGCAGCGTAACCTTTCCATCTTGCATCCAAAAAACTGCTGCTACGTTTTCTGCTCGCTTTGGAGTATTAACCCCTATGGTGTCAAGGGACGGGAGGAGCAGGATGGAGCTGACAAGAGTCCGTGTCCATCTCTGCAGTAGGATTAAATCCAGGTAGAGCAGCTTGTGCAGTGATGCCCGTGGAGCTGCGCCCGTGGGGATCCGAGGCAGAAGCACATCCGCCAGCGGCCGCGTGCGCGTCGGGCTGGGCCGCGTTTGGCACTGCCGAGGGGAAGCAAAAAGGGCTGCAGAAGCAGAGCCCCTCAGCGCAGTATTTCTGTCCTGAACGTGCTCCAAGAACGTCACTGCCCTGGGCTTCAGCTGCGGTTTCTGCAACTCTGTGGAGCCCTATGGATCTTGAAGAGCTTTGCACTTCCTCCAACCTGCCTTAGTTAATGATGCTGTAATTGCATGCAGACTTCTGCATTTGTTTCTCACCTTTCCCTGAGAAACACATAGCAAATGTGCATCTCTGTCACCCTTTCCTTTTTTCTTCCTGCAGGAATCTGGTTTTTTTTTCCTTCCGCTCTCCAACTCCTGTTTACTTTATTAGTGGCTTTGATTCATGAAGGAGTTCTTGATGAGGAGAATATTTCTATTTTGCAGGACTTGAGGGAAAAGAAAAGGGAAAAAAAAAAAAGAAAAGCACATCAGACAGGGACCCTAGGATGCATAATCACTGTCAGATCATATCTGGAATGTTTTGTTACGAAAACATGTTGCAGCCTGCGAAACTCCAAGTCTAAAAGCTTCAGATCCTTGTAATCTGCCATTGAATAGTATAAGACAAAAATACAATGTGCCTAACATCTGGTCTTTATCATGCAAGAGGTGCTTTGAAATGTGTATGTTACTGCCAATTTGTGTTATTTTCTTCATATTTTTTTTCTGTGCATATTGAGTGGATCAGATAAGCCACTAATACTAGCTGGTTTGTGATTTATGTTGTACTGTCATGTGCCATCTCTGCTTTCGCGTCTCACATGGGGAGCAAATACTTGACCGCTGCTTTTGGAAACAGGAAAGTGGCTCCAGGTTTTTAATACCAGGTTCTTTCCAGGAATAAAGTGAAGTTTATTTCATCTTGCTGTCCTGCTGTTGTTGCGCTGAATGTTCTCTTATGTTTCCTATTCATTCTACTCTTGCATATTAGCAGGGCTTTTAATAGTCCCCCACCTTCCTGTGTTCCTGCTGTGTAATGATTCTGGTTTTATGAGGAGTTTTTCATGGGAGTTGTCAAAGAATAATTATGCCCCATTAACTTTACTTTGTATCATTACTAATTCACACCTATCGGGTATTTTCCAAGAAACTGATCTTGGTTGTCTCTTAATTGCTAAAATCCATAAACTCAGTTACACGGAAACTGTGCAAAGGATTTGCACCCTCTAAAACTTCTCCATTCAGTGCAAAATATAACTGAAAATCTGAATGTGGCAGTTTAAGCAGGTTATCTGCTTCCAGCTGCACTGGACACCTCCAGATAAAATAGAAGTCGTCTTCCCAAAGTGTCAGCGCGGCCGCTTGCGCCAAGAGATGCTGCCGAGATGGTTGGCAAGAGCTTCGGCTGCCGAGGAGCGAACGAGAGCCGTGCCCCTCGCGGGACAGGAGCGCCTTGCCTGCCCGCGCGCCGAGAGCCATCTGCCCCAAGTGTGTCTCCGCGTGGACACAGGCTTCCGATGAGGATCCGCAGATAGGTTAGGTGTTGTGGGACGCTACTGCTTGCTGTCAAATTGGTGTGAGAGGGATGAAACGTAAACACGAGGAGGCAGAGAGTGTCCGAGGCCAAAGCAGGCATTTGGTGACATTAAACATGCAATGGGCAGGAGGCACTGGCCATCTGTTCGTGGTCTTTTGGGAAAAGAGGCTGTGGTTTTCTCCAGGTGCTTACGCGAGTTGCTGTGTAGAGGCACGAAGGGCGCTCTGCGGGTGGGAATCACCTTGCCTGGCTTCCGAAGGTGGTTGTCAAAGGCTGGACCAGTCTTCTCCATGCTGACCACTGAAAAAAGTCAGTGCAAATCCCTCCCGGAGGGTGATTTGCCCCTTCGATTTTGGATGTCCATCTCAGGCTGATGTGTAGTGCTGACTCCCCATCTCCTCGGAGCTGCGATGACCAGCTCAGACCCGGACAACTCGCTTCAACTATCCGAAGTTTGGTGTAATCGGCTCCTCCTTTAAAGATCGGAAACACCAGTAAAAGTCTGGGTTTGTGCAGAGTGACACTTTGTAAGCAGTCTGCAATCTGTGTCAGGTTTTGTGATTATAGCAAGAACCTCCCAGGGTTGGGGATGTGTGTTGCGCGTGTGTATGTGTGTTTTGAACACAACCTGCTGAAGTGCTGCTCAGTGCTGAGTGCAGATAACAAATGTTCTCAACTGAGCGTGAAAGAAAAAAGTACTGCTGGTGGCAACTCTCTTTCCCTGGAAAAAAAATCACGGACCCCTGGCACAGAAACCGTTTCTGCACAGAAAACATGACACTGTTTACAAAAAGCTATGTCTAATATCCTTTTCCAGCTTGGAAAGAGGAGTTTATTTTAATACATCCTTTTTTAATTGCCATGAGCTGGACTTGTAAATATTGTAAGTGGTTGAGTAATCGTCATCTGTTAACGGACCAAGTGAAGGGACATTTTTTCCACCCTTGGAGCGCTAGCGTATTCCCGCAGCTCTGCCGGGGGCTGCTGCAGCCCGGAGCCTGCACCAGCACAGCAGCCGCCTAGTTCGAAGCTGGCGCTGCGGGGAGGACTGGGCGCAGGGAGGCCGCGGGGCCCCC
>VZSV01000112.1:165922-177203 GCA_013398735.1 Nothocercus julius | reverse complement strand
GCAGCCGACGCGGCCTGCCTCTTGCTCTTATGATTTTTCACAAACTGTTGAAACCGAAAGGAAAATGTAACTGTTGTAAAAACTAACCGCAACAAAAAAAGTATCAAGCATTCGCTTCTGGACAGAAAGTCCTTATTTTGTTATATGCGCCAATTTGATTCTCGGATTGATAGAGGGAGCAATAACAACACTGAATAAAAGCCAAACCATTTATACTGAATGGTATTTGTTGGTGCCTGTTCTCTATGGTGTGCCTTAGTGATCTGTAATGCTTCCATGTTCTTAGAGCTCATTTTAGGAAGAGGAAAAGTGGTTCCTATCGAGTGTCCTGTGTATGTTGGCGTGTCTTTCCTGATGTGGCTGTAATGCTGGGCAGCCCCCGGCTGGTCCTTGCCCGCCGTGATGGGGTACGTGTGTCCGGAGCTCTCAGCTGGCTCCTGCCTCTACTTGTGCTCTATCACTTCCCTCCGCAGCTGGTGATGGTGACACACGTGGTGGTCCAGGTGGTGGGAAACTTGGGCTCTTGGGCTCTGCTCTGTGACACCAGCTGAACCGTTTTGCTCTGCTGTGCTCAGTTTCCCCCTCTATCACTTGGGGCTCTGGTATCTCCTCCGTGACATTCTCGGAGAACTGCAGATTGGAGTGCACATTTTTTCTTGCCAAGCATCCTGGAACCTACCAAAAGCCTTGGGTGGAGATGGGCTCCAGCAGAGTCACTTTGGGCCCCGGGTGGATGTGTGAAATGATGGGAGAGGCTTGGGTTTGGCAGGATGAAGGTGCTTCTAGAGGCTGGGCGCACCCATACCCTGCCAGAGGTTCAGTCGTTGAGGGTCGGAGCCATGAAGAGCACCATCCCACGCTCCTTTTCCTTCTTGGGCTCCTGGGAGAGACGTGGGATAGGTGGAAATGGGATGGGAAGTGTGCGGGCCTGGCTAGTCCCACACTGCTGAGCCCAGCATGGGGTTTAAAGGGGGCAAATGTGGGCTTGTGCTTTTGGGTAGACAGCCAGATACAGCGTTCCTGCCTGCTAGGCAAGAGAAACGATGCCCGTGGCTTTTCCCGGGTCTCCGTCGCTGGGGAAGATCTTTCCCCGAGCCGGTAAAAGTCGGGTTGAGTCACGGCCGCTCAGGCTGCGCTGCTGCTCGGAAAGGAGCTTCATGTTACGGCCTTCAGAGGAGGAGCGGGGGGAAACCCTTTCTCGGGGTGGTTTTCAAAAGGCCGCGGCAGGTTTGTTTGATCGCGTGCGTTCCGAGCCGAAATGAAGCTCCGAGCGAGGCGGCTCCGGCTGGGGCTGCGTTCCCAGCTCGCGATCCCATGGGCAAAAGCCGCCCGGGGTGGCGGCTCACGAGGAGCCCTTTGCGCGGCCCCGTGCGTTGCTGCCTCCTGCACCCGCCGTGGCAGCCCAGGAGGCCCCAGGGCGACGACAGGATGGCGGAGAGAAGCTCCTTTGGCTTCCCGGGAGGGACGTGTGACGCCCCCATGAGCGCGCCACGGGCACCAGCGTCACCAGAGCACCAGCGGCCCCTCGCTAGGGGGGCTTTAAGAGAAGGTGCTGCCGATTTACTGCGTCCTCAGCCCCAACCTTGCAGCCGGTGCGCGGGCCAGGCCGGGAGCTGCTCGGCTGAGGGGGCTGACAAGGATTTGCCCTTAGGTAACAGCTGACGTGCCGCGGGGCTGAGGAGTTTGGTAAAAAGGAGGCGATTTGGCTGCCCCACCAAAGCAAAGGGGAGGCTGAAGCACCTGAGCAGCTCATCCCGCTGCTCCCACCCGTTCACAGCTCCCTGCGCCGGAGCCTGGGGTGGAACGGGGACACGCGGACAACGGGCCTGGTCGGGAGCGCCGGGGCCGCAGGAGGCAGAGACTGCAGGAGCCGGTCACCGTTTACAAGAGTTTATTCAACTGGTTTCTGACTTTAGTCCTACCGGGTGGGTGCTGAACAGTTACAAGCTCTTCGGGTTCAGTTACAGCCAATCTAATGAAACGAATGAACAAATGCAGAGAAAAAACAAAAACAAAACGCAAACGAAAACTCGGGGGCGAAAAAAAAAGGTAAGAAAATCCACAACTTCTTCATGTGTCATTAAATATATTCATATATAATAACCATAATATATTAGTATGCATTGTAAAGAAACATTGCCCAAAGCAGTATGCAATGGTCATAACTAAACAACATTTACAATTCAAGATATTAACAGGAAAAAATAAAAATTAAACAGAACAGAACGAACACAGGTTTTGCGACGGGGCCACGCTGGGCTGAGGCGGGTGTGCGGGGCAAGGGGACGGACACGACAAAGGGAACGAAACCGGGACGAGGCGGCTCCTGCCGGGGCTCCCGCGGCAGCGGTTGTTTCGGCGCCTCTGCCTTTCGGCTCTGCCTGGGGCCGTGGGCTGGGGGCCCTGGTGTCCGGGGGTGGTTGCGGACCCCATGTCCTGTCCCACCCCAGACCACTGGGGAGCCGGGTCCCTCTTGCCAGGGTTTCTGGCCACCTCGTGCCACGGGACGGCCGCCTGCAGTGACAGGGGCACGTTGGCAACACACGCGGAGTGCAGCACGTGGCTGACTTTGGCAGCCACAGCCACTGCCCTGGGGACATGCTGGGTGTAGGTGGACACCTTGGTGCCTCCGTGGTTACGCTGTGGTTACCCTCGTCCGTGCATGCACGAGAGCAGCAGCCCTGCCGTGGAGGGTGACGTTCCAGGGTGACATCTTCATCCTGCTTGCGGGACAGGCCAGAGGTCCCCCGCCAAAGGGGGTGTCCCGAGGGGGCTGCCAGGAAGACTTGCTTCCCCAGACCCCCCGAAACGGGCCTGCTCTGCCTTTCCCTGGGGGAGCAGGGCCGCGGCTGGGCTCCTTCAGCCACTGGTGCCGGTCGGGGGTCCTGGAGACGCTGGTTGGACAGAGCCATGGAGTTGGACAACCGTGGACGGGAGCGAAGGAGCATCTCTAGAGTGGTCAGAAAGCCCCAAAATCCAGTCGTGACCAAGGAACGGGGTCCTGCTGGGCCGGGGCGGGTTGCGTCTGCCACAGTCACTCCGGGTTCAATAGGTGCTCTGAGCTCTAATCAGTTCTACATCTCGCGCTATCTGTACGAGCACCTTGATTCCTTCCCCCTTGTCATTTTTTTGTTAGTTCCCAGAAGGTCCCCGGGCTCTGGCAGCTTGGCAAGGTGGACAGGGGCCTGCCTGAAGCGATGCAGTTTCTTCTGCAGCTTCCCAAAACGTGGGTGTTGGCTGGAGGGCTGGTGTCTGTTGCTGCAGGTGCTGGGGGCGTCGAGGCCGTGCCGGGGGCGGTGGCAGCGCTCGGCCGCGCGCGCTCGAAGAGGGAGTTGGAGAGCGCTTGGTGTTGGGAGATCCCGACTGCCCTGGCTGCCCCGTGCTCGCCTGCCTTTTGCAGGAGAGTGCTGAAGGCCTTGGGAGAACAGACTTTGGGTTGGGTCCGGTTGCTTTGGGGCCATTAGAAATTTCGTTTTGTTTGCCTGAAGACATAGGCTCCGTGCGATTCCGTCACGTTCCTCACGGCGTTTGGCCACGTTGCTCTGCTTGGCTGGGCGCTCCTGTTGGTCCGGAGGGTGGAGGTCCCCCTGCGCAAGCCCTGGTGGTGTCCATGGAGTGGACCTGCAAGAGCCTACGCAGCCAGCGCAGGCTGCAGGCACCTTGGGCTCGTGGCACCTGTGGCTTGAGGGCATCATGAGCAGCTGTGGCCAGGCTGCCTCCAGCACCAACTCCACCCAGCATGGGTCACCCCTAGCTGGAGAGCTGCCTAGCCAAGTGCTGGGGCTTTAAGCCCCTGTTGAGACACGTAAGGTCAGATTTTATCTTTGGAAGCCCTTTGATGGCTTCGGTGCCTGCACTCCCCTGCCTATAAAACTATCACGGTTGGACTTGATGGTCTTGAAGGTCTTTTCCAACTGTCAGGATTCTATGATTCTGTGATTAGCTCTTCTTGGGCTCTAAACCAGGTAAAATGAGACTGTTCTGAGCAAGACAAGATTGGGGAGACCCCCGGACTTGGTGGATTGCTTGGCGTCGGGGGCGATGCCAGCCCTGCGGTGCCAGCCCGTCGCTGCCGGCCGCGGGGCTGCGGGGACGCTGAGCGCGCCCGGCCCGGCCCTGGGAGCCCTCCGCTTCACACCTATTTACATGGCTGCCTTGCTTTATGGTCGTTTATGTCATTATATAAATATTGTCAATTGCTATAAAGCAAGGCAAAACCACTGGAAAATGTCATAAAATAGATGTTTCCAAGTTTCCTAAAGGGAAAAATATCAGGGAGGTTTGGCTTTTCGTAGCGACTAGCATTTGCTTCTCGTCCAGGTACCTGGGCTGCCCTGCCTGCATTTGCGCCCCGGCTGTGGCCAGGGGGACTCAGGTTTCCCCTGCTTCTCACAGGGCAACGTGGAGGGGGAGGAGCTGCCACCTGCCAGGGCGAAGCTGCCCCCACCTGACTTTTGTGGTGACCAAAAAGCCCGAGAGCCCCAACTGTCCCCGGGAAAGCTGCTCCCATGCCCAGCTGCTGCTTTGCCGGGTTGTGAGATAGTGGCAGGACCTCTGCCTTCCTGGTTCATCAGGGATTAGAGATTAGGAATTGTATTTTTCTGCTGGTAAATTTGTTTTTTTTCTCCCCCAGTGGAAGACCCAGCTCTAGGTGGCCCAAATGTCGCTCATCTTGTCCCCCGTGGGGCTCTGTTCCCTCGGGCTCGTCTTTCTGCACAGGCTCGAACATGGATCTCTGTGCCAGCCCTGCTGCCCGTGGGCACCGGCGGCGCCGCTCCACCATGGAGGAGCAGCCGGCCACCTCGAGCAGGGACACGGGACACTGGCCACCCTGCACGAGCCAGGGCCAGGCTGGGCCACTGGGGGAAACTGGCCAAGTCTGGAAGGGAAACTACTGCTGTCCAGGGCTTGGGCATCTTCCACGCGGATTCCCATCCACCTGAGGGCTCCTCAGTTTGCTGGTGGCAGCAGAAAGGACCAAACCCACGAGGGAGGAAGTCTCGGGCATGGCTGGGTCTGACATGCAGTTATGGACTGGAGGGCAGCTTTTCTGCAGCGTCTGGGTGCTTCCCTGGTGATCCGGGTTATGAACGTGTCTGTGAATAGGAGGGCACTGCAGCATCCCGTGGGCTCGAGCTCCTCGGGTGCATCTCGTACAGCAAGAGGCCGGTGCGCAGCAGCGTGCAGCGCTCCTTGGGAAAACGGGGGCTGGAGCAGGGAATGCGCCCCGCGTTGCGCGCGCCTAGAAGACGCTCGCTAATGCAGTTTCCCCCTTTGCCCACTTTGTGCGTACGGCAGGCCCGCCTGGTGCGAAGGGATCAGCGTGTCCGTGCGGCTGGAGACCTCGGCCCGTCTCTCGGGCACCGTACAGCAGGGAAGCATTGCGGCTATTACATACTGAAGAGTCTTTAAATAACCTACGTTAGTTGATGCTCGGATCTGTGCTCAGGGGTAAGTCTGTTTAGTTTCCTCTACCATTACTGTCTCATTCAACCTAAGCTGAGAATACGTGTTTTGGGGAGGGGGGGTTAATTCCAGCGTTGCTGTTGATTAGTTTCTTCGGGCTGGGTCGTTCCTGTGTCTATGCTTTGGAACTAGCAGACGTTAGCGGTTTTAAGGCAGTTTGGTGTCTCTGATGTCCTCAGCGAAGGGGGCCCAAAGGAGCCGGGGGGCACCAGGAAGCACCGGCGCTGCCAGTGCGGCCGAGGCCCTGCCCGGGCACCCTCCTCTGGCCACACTTGGGTTTCTTTCCGTGTGTGTGACACAAGGTGCGAACGCGGCAGCGCCACAGCGATGACTCCCGGCCGTCCCCCGGCCCGTGCAAACTGCACGGCGCCCTCCTGCCCGTCCCCAGCGCCAGGCCCTGTCCGCTCCCGGTTCTACACAAAGCAGCATGCACAGTCAGTCTCTCACGCGCTCGCTCGTGCGCTCCATCGCCGTCTCCGCCTCTAGGCCTTCTTACACTTCCCCTTCTTCTCCCGCTGCTGGAACTTCCTGAGCCGCCGGGCCCACGTGTCCCGCCACTGTATCACCAGGCTCGTTTTGTCTGCAATGATGCCGCTCTGGTCGGGAGAGTCCTCGTTGTTGCCCAGCAGCAGGTACTTCTTCATGGGCTTGATTTTGGGGCACTTGCACGCTATGTCCTTGGAGTGGATCCACAGGGTCTGGTCTCCGCGCCGTATCCGGTTGCTCCCTTGTTTGTAGACAGAGATGATGTTGACCGTGAACTTCCACCAGTCGGCATTTCTTTCCGCTTTCAGGATGTGAATCTGAACGGCTGCAAAAAGTCAAGGCGAGAGAGGAGAATATGTTACGGTTCGGTAAATGAATATCAAGTCCTACCTGATCGTGTGCGTGATGAAAATGATTTCTGTCTCCGGAGCCCTGCAGACAGTTCTCCAGGCTGGTGGAGAACAACCAAGGGCCAGTCTGGTGGTGGTTGCACCGAAGCTGCTTTTGTCTCCAGGGCTTTTGTCTGAGAATGGAGCAGCCGGTGCTGATGGCAGGAGGTCTCAGCAAAGTCAGCGCAAGCACAGCGGGCCTGGGCAGTGCGCTCTGGCTCTGCTGCCGAGGGGGAGGCCCAGATGAGCAAGACCCAGTTATGAGAGCCATGGGCTGCGCGGGCGGGAGGACCCACGAGGAGAGGGAAGCTGGGAGCAGCAGCACGTCAGGACCCGGTTCATTCCAAGCGCTAGGACGCATGCAGGTGACGCAGGGCTACCCGCTGTGAAGGGGGAGAATTGCTCCTCTCTCCTATCAGTGTTCTCAGGAGGCTCCATCCCTCTCCCAGGGACCTTCAGGACGTAACTATGAAGCAAACACAGATGGAGCAGCCCCCCAGAGCCGCTTGTGCAGCTCCCTCTTCAATGATATAAGAAAGTCTTTAAAAAACAGTCAGGTTCAGGTATGCCATGAGGTGCTAAAATCCGTCTTTTCCCTGAAAGCTACAAGCCCAGATGAAAGTGGAAAATTAACAAACCTAGGGAAAACGGACGCCAGCAGGGCTGAGCAGCGGCCAAAGCGCAGGGCAGGGCTCCGCGTGCAGGATGGGCATCGCAGGAAGGACCGAAACCCAGCACCAGCCCTCGTCGCCGGTGCAGAGCCCTGGCGCGGCCGGAGGGACCTTCCTCCTGCCACACGTGCGGGTGCAGCCGGGGAGCCGCGGCGCCGCGGCCCGAGCCCGGGCAGCGCCCTGAGCTCCTGCAAGAGCCCGGGCAGCGCCCTGAGCTCCTGCAAGAGGAGCCGTTCTGCGCTCTCTGCCTCCCGCGGCCTCCCTCCTCCTTGCCGGAAGGGCTGTCGACACCAGCACTCTAAAGCAGCCCCAGGTTTTCAGACAGCGCAAGCCAAAATCTGGACGGAAGATGCGGAGACTAGCCCTCATCTCCAACCGTTTGGCAGCTGGAGGTAGAAAAGGCCTGTTGAGGCCTCCAGCACATCTGCCTGCGCCAGCGTGAGGAACGAGCTGCGCTGAGCACTCGGCGTCCGGCAGGCGCCTCCTCACGGGCCGGGATCCTGCGGCCGCGCTTGGGCCGCCTCCGGCTCCTCTGCAATGGTTTCCGCTTGCTTGGCCTGCTCCCTTCTCCTTTCTGGAACGCGTGTTTCCGTGGGACCCCTGCCCGTCACCTCCAGAGCCAGCCATGTTTGGCGCTGACCACGGACAAGGGAACAGACAAGTGGCCTCGGACACCTCCCGGCAGCCACGTCACGAACCAGCAAACAGGGCTGATCCTGCTGACATGTCACCACTGTCCAAAATCCAGGTCATCTACACTAAGCCTGCTGCAGCCTATGAAGGGAGTTATGAGAGGGGAAATAGAGCTATCAGCGCGTTCTCGGAGATGGTTCCTGACACAGGACAGTTCCGTGTTTCACAGGGACAATGACATTGCTTGTAAAAAGCAGGAGTGAAGGACTGAGGTGGGTGCTCAGTAATCATAAGGACAAGTCAGTGACAACGCAGCCGATCCAACCTGGCTTTCTGGGTTTGATGGGCTCATTTGAAGATTGCATTTATTGTGCTGAACTGTAGCAGCAGGCTCCTGGTGCTGGAGAGAATGTCTTGGGAGAAGCAGCAAGGCAAAACAGGAAAGGTCTGGGCAGGTAACCAGGAGATCACAGAGGAAGCCCAAGATGGGAGGACGAACAAGATCCATAAAGTAAGGATCTGAAAATGACGCTGTGTCCCAGCCCCACAGCACGTTGTGTAGCTCTGAGGAGGGACACGCAGCCACGTGCACTGTGAGGAAACCTGGCGAAGACTCCGCTTCTCCACGTCTTGCTCTTTCTCAAACGTAGTCCTGAGTTCAGGTACTGCATTACTCTCCTCTCTTCACCACCCACCCAGCGTCCATGTAGGAACGGTGACCCCCAGCACTGCTGCCGCAGCGCAGAGGAGCCTTTGCGTGGTGGTGGAGGTGGGAGCGGATGCTTCTCGGGATCTTCTGCAAAGACGCTGCGGAGGCGAGCTGCTGACAGACACTGCCTTGCTGCCGGGGTCCTCCCGTGGGGTGGAGGACACAGGTCAGCTCTCGTATGATTTCACAAGACCCTGAAGCTCCCCCGGTTTTGCTTTGTGGGTCAGCACCAGGGCTGTGACCCAGGTTGGTCCTGAGCCGGCTATGGAGCGACAGGGCTACGTTTGTCTTCTCTTGGCGTTTGCTCAGGCATGGCCGGCAGTGCAGGGAGCTCCCGATGCCTCCGTGCGCCTCTGAGCATCCCTGCGCGTCCGGCGCCGCACGGCTTGGTGACATGCGGCAGCCCTCCCCCCGCCTGCCCCCCGGGGCTGCGTCCTTGGGCACTGCCTCCAAGCGCTGCTCTGGCCGGAGCTCACGGCACGCGCGGCAGCTGCAGTCCCGCTCATGGCGAGGTCCACGTTGTGGAGTCACTTCAGAACGCACAGAGGCAAGGAACCCAAGCACTTGTCCAGCGAGTGTGGTGAGGAACCAGAGAGCAGCCCGGAGGCATCTTCTGCAATGCTTCTGCACGCTCTTCTTCTGACAGCTGCCAGTCAAACGTCACAGAGAAGGCCAGAGGATAAACACTCTTGTCCTGCCTAAAACCGGCTTCCAGGAAAACGGCTTCATTGGGAAGTTGTTACACAGACCTCATGTGTTTATTTGCTAATTGTGAGATGAGAGGAATCAATAAAATCAGAGACAGAAGGGGAGAAAAAATCCAGTGGAAGTTCCAGCGTTGGACAGGAGACAAAGTAAAGAGAAGGCTCTCCATGAAGGCTGCAGGCTGGCGCATGCGGAGGATGGAGTCACGCTGCATTTTCCATTTTCTGACCGGCCTCTGTAGTTCAATCACAAAACACTTTTGGACGGAGTCTTCAAGCCTCTTCTCCCATTTTAGCTCCTACCTGCTACACCTTGGCACCTCTAGTGCATCCCGGCTGCCCGCCCGGGATTAACCTCGTCTTTGTGAGCTCCTGGCAAGAAATCCCAGTCACAGAGACAAAACCCAGAAATTTCTCATCCCAGCTTGACCCTGCTGAGTTACCAGAGGAGCAGCAGCAGCACCATCATGGTAAAGCCGCAGTGTTCACACTGATTTCGAGCTCCGAATGCACAGGGGAAGCCGAGCTGCTCAGCCCAGCGATTCTTTCTAACACATCGCAAAATACACGCAGCTTTTTTTCCTCTCAGATCGTGCCACAGGTGCCAGATGCTTTCATTAAAAAAAAAAAATCACACAACCCGAAGCTCTGACCATGTATTTCCCAGTCTGGTGTGAAGGTAACAAAATGTACAGATTAGCCAATTTTTATTTTTTTGGAAACAAATCTTTCCAAAAACGCTTAAACCTTTGACCTGCCTTGGTCCACACTGACAGAATGGAGAAAGTGAATGAAAAGGAACTGGAGCGAGGTGGTTACAGGAAACTCCGCTCTAAAATACACAGTCTGTATTTTTTTTTTTTTTCTGATGTCAAGGTCCTGTCCTTTTTTTCTCTCTCCCTCTTTTTCCTCCCTCTTCTTCGTTTTCCTAGCGAGGTGGAAGGCGTGAAAGCCTCGGTGAGGCTCGGCCGGCTGCGCTCCCCGACAGCAGCTTTCTTGTCCCGCCTCTGCTCGGAGGACCCGCGGTGTCCCCAGGGCGCTCGGCACAGACGCGGCCCCGCAAACGCGGCGGCCACCGTGGCCACGCGGCAGGACCAGGAAACCCAGTGTTTTGCCCCAGGTGGCTCCCCAGGGGCGGAGGGGCGCTCAGACACCTTCTGAAAAGCTTTGGTGGCTTCGGAGCTGCAGTTGAGACATGAATGTGGCTCGGGTGGTTTGGGCTCTTCACCCCATCCTCTCACAGGGCTGCAGAGAGGCGCCAGGAGGACAGTTGGGAAGCACCTAGGCTGGCAAGATTCCTCTTTAAAGGGCACGTAGGGGCTGAGTTTTTTCCCATGAAAGGCTCTTGAGCACCCCCCACCCGCGGACCTCCCGCAGCACCCAAATGCCGACGGGTTTCTGGCCCGGGGGACCACAGGCGGGGCTGACCAAGGCTCCAGCTCCCGGGCGTCCCGGGGGTCCCTCGCTCCCTCTGCGGGACCAGTGCCGGGGTCTGATGCTCAGGCTGCTTTGGGCTGGAGAAAAGTGTTAAAATTAGATTTTTTTAACCACTTTTTTTTTTAATTCACTTTGCACCCAGCAATGAAATTTGCCTGCACCTGGTTGCCAATTTCCTACCGGTTTTAATATGGGAGATTTATGACCCTTATTAACCGGAGCTGACCACGTACTTGCTCTCCCTTGCTCTGCATGCGTGTACTTGCAGCAAGGGGTTTCTCCCTGATTTTCAGGCCAAGAACAGGGTTCATGCACATTAATCTCCCACAGGGTTCAATTTCTATGTGGATTCCCTCCAAAACACCCTGAACAAAAAGCCACCTGGAGTCCTGCGGCTGCAGCGCCGGCAAGAGCAGCGGCTGCACCAGCACCCAGGCGGCACCAGTATCACCTGCTCTAATCCAACATACATTAAAAAAAAAAACTCCCAATTTAAAAGAAAAAAAAAAAGCGTAATCAAATAAAAATAATAAATAACTAAGGGAAAATATTCCCTTTGGTTCTCTGGCTGACCGAGGGAGCTGAGCCCTGCAGGGGAGCACAGCGGGGTGATTGCTCCCTGGCCAAGTGCCTCCGCTCACACTAATAGGGGTCTTTTCGGGTACTCGGACACGACGGGGAGGAAAAGAGCCTCCTAATGGGCCTGGCACTGCGGTGTCGGGCTCTAGCACTTCACCAGTCCTCCGCGCGCGTCCGCGAGCCCCCGGGGCTGCCCCGCCGCCGCGG
>VZSV01000112.1:80248-162791 GCA_013398735.1 Nothocercus julius | reverse complement strand
GCCGGCAGCAGGAGCTCTCGGGTGGAGCTGGGAAAGGAAATAGGCCGTTCCTCCTCCTTCAGCTGAACCCCAGCTCTGCACGGGGGGGTTGGTGCGATGAGGGACCCCTCATAAGAGCAGCAGCTCCGGGACGTGGCCCTGCAGGGTGGGAGGTGCCCGGGGGTGGAGGCTGCCCGGGCGAGGAGGACGGCGAGGGCCACGCGCTCAGCTCGACGGGCTCCGCGCAGGAGCCCTGCGCCGTCCGACCCCCGTTCTGGGACAGGGGGGGCGTCCTCGGGGGGGATGCGATGCCCAGGAGGTCTCCTGGGGCCACCCAGCCCTCCCTGCTGGCGGCAGACCCAAAGCTTGCCCGATCCAAGAAGCCGCCTCTTTCTCAGTTCTGAGCTGGGGAGGGCCGAGAGGGAAACGTGGAGAGCAGAGCATTGAGAGTGACCAAGGTCAGCACAAGATCTCACTGCGCCCTGTGCATGTCCCATGCCCGTCCCTCCTCACCATGACCAGCTGGACTGTCACATCCTGTCATCATCATGTTCCTGGCCTAGATATCTCCAGGGCTGTCCTCCGTTCTCACTCCTCAGAAGAGTGTGACAATAAGTGGCTTCATGCTCTGTTGACATGACCTAAGTAAAGTCAGGGCTGAAACCAAAAGCTATCATTCCAAATGTCACCTTCCTGCTCTGAGAGGGTCAGTCAAGACCCCAGCTTCAACCTGCCCTGAGTTCTTAGAACATGAGGAGCCAAGACGGTGACGAAGAGGTTCCAGCAACCATTGCCTCGCCTTTGTTTTGTTCATCTAACGGGAACCTGGACATCTCCCAGCACTTGAAATGCACTGACAAGAGTGAATCTTCCATTAAAAATGCCAGAAAGCTTACGCTCATTTTAATTACTATCCAGTCATTTCTGTTGCTATTGCCTATAGGGCTTGCACTGAGAAAACCACTCGGCTGTCCCATGCACTGAGGGTGCATCCTAAATGCTTAAACTCACTTGCCAGAGCCCATCTGTGGCGGCAGAAAAGAGAAGGCAGCCCTCATAGTTCAGACGATGGGGACTTGCTGGCAAAGCACCGGCCGTGCCCACGTGCTGGGGCGCCGGCATGCAGAGGGACACTGCTGGGCGGTGACACTGAGCGGGGCTGCCCAGACCCCAGGGACTTGCCAGTTCACTGGACTTCCACTGCCAGCTGCCCCAAAGCCCACGGAGGCAACGTGGCAAACACCACCAGCTCACCCTATGGGGCACGCGCCAAGGGAGCACAAACGTGATCCAGCAGGCTGGTAAAACGTTCCTGGCCACGAAGATGGAAGGAAAAGACTATAAAGGAAATAAATGTCAATGCTCTGATTTAACAGCCCAGGACGGCTTTCTCTAGCCTGCTCGGCTGAGTGAGGGACTGACAAGAGACGGGCACTTGGGCTGCTCCACCAGGCAGCAGGTAGGATTCTGCTCAGCATGGATTGCTGATGTTTTAAGGACACTAACGGGGTTATGATAATCACGATGATGAATGCTGCGTTCCTTGGCACAAAAAGTCCTGGAGCTCCATAAATATTCATCACTTCTGATGCATCCCCCCGCTAGGCAGAGCGGAGCTTACACTGCCTGCGCTGCAGCAGAGAGGCTGGCACATGGACAACGTCCTCAAGGGCAGGTGGAAAGCAAGGGGCAAAGCAAGGACAAGTCCAGGACCTCCATCTAAGTCTGAGCCAGCCAGAGAGGTGCAGGAGAGCACCTTCTTGCCTGGAAAACATCCCTAGCCTTGCTGAACTTCCCAGGTCCTGCTGGGATATTTCAGTCTGCCTGAGATTATTGATCTACCAGAACCCGGTCGTGGGGATCTTCACAGATGGAGACGCTGAACAGGCACTGCCTGGCCAAGCCACCCCATGGGGCAGCACCACAGCCTCTATTCACTCCAGGACCAAAACCACATTTGTGGTTCGAGGCATCCAGTGACAATGTAGACCTCTCCTTGCTTTTAGTAGTGAACGACCCCACCTCCAAATCAGCCATCCTTTTCTCTCTTTTTTTTCTTCTCTCCCCCTACCCTCAGCACCATAGGCAGTGTGAGAGCCTCAGCTGGTTTAAATTGCTCTTCATTGGTACCCCAGCTGGTGTAAATCAGTGTAAATCATCAGATGCTGATTCCCATCAGTGAGGCATTTGTCCCAGTTTGTTTCCTCAGTCTCCTGCGTGCCAAGCTCGCCTGCTTCATGGGTGACTTCGAAGGTCCTCTGGGGTCTCTTTGGCCTGACAAGTTAAATCTCCCAACGTGAAGTCCTGTGCTTGTGTTTGCCAGCAAGGGGTGCTGCATGCTCAAGACTGACACTGCAAGATCACTGTTTGCCCTAGCCAAGTCCACTAAGAGGGTGCTATAGAATATTATTTTAGCTCTGCCTAATGACTGAAAAAGACCTCACTCTTGTCTATCGAGTGATATTTCAGCAGCGTGGACTTTTGTAAGAAGGTTGCTGGGCTTCGGGTCCCTTGATGGGAGAGGAAAATGGAGTCAAGCTCAGAGCTTGGAGGAAGGGATGGGAGGAAGGGGCAGCAAGGAGAAAGAGGAGGAGAGACAAGAGGTACTGGTGGCTAGAACGCTTCCAGCACTATTTCAGCAACTTGTGCATGCCTTTGCTGGTATAAAGGACTCTTGCAACAGTTCTGCTCAAATTCTTCCTACTTACCAGCCTACAGAGCCCCAAGGCAAATGTGTTTGGCCTGATCATGTGAGAGGCTCCCTCTCCTGCAGGCTTCTCTGGTGAGGTTGTGGAGGACGGGCAGTGGGGTAAGCTGTCCTTGAAGGTGGATGCCCAAGATCAACAGAAAGATGGGCAAGAATGAGATGGTGCTGCTTGAAGAAGAGGTCAATTATATCTGCTTTGCACTGGGGAGGAGCCTCAGAGACGACTGCTGAAATGTGGGCTAGTAAGTAGGGCAGATGGGTCTTATCCACCCAGGCATAAGGGTGCGGTGTTGAAAGGGAGATTCCTCAGCTTGTCCCTGCAGGACAGCTGACTTGGACATCCTTTTTGCATTCAGTTCACATTCTAGGAGTGCATTTCTACACTTCATATATGTATATTTTTCTTTTTTTTCCTGTAGATGTGGAGGACGTTGTTCTCTTCTGCTCCTAAATGTTGCAACTGAAACTAGAAAGACTTAGAAGGCCAGCAGAAGCAGACGCAGCTCTCCAGGCGGTTGCAGTCGTAGCACCAAGCGACGCTGTGGCTCCTGGTGCCCACGCCCCGGTGCGACGCGTGCTGCACCTCCCGCGAGCCCTGCCGGGCGGAGAGCAGCCAAATGCTTTGCTGCGAGAAAGCACAAACTTTCTGCCTTCCCGGGTAAACAGAGAGAAAGGGAATCCGGAAACGTGCGGTTGGCGCTACTGGCGGCGCGAGCGCGCTGAGGGCTGCGAGCAGGTGGCGGGCGGCTGTTTCGTGTCCATCACAGCTTAGTAAAATGTGTCAGCGTAGCATTCAGCAGCTTTACAGCTCAGCCCATCCCCTTGATATAACTAATTCCCTGGCTAAGCAAAGAGTTTTCACAGCTAAACACCTTTTTTGTTTTGCCTTTTTTTTTTTTTTTTCAAAAGTTGCACTTTTTAAAGAATGTTGTCTTCATTTTGGGGGATAGTTTCAGCAATGCAGAGCTGGGATTATTAGCAAGAGACTTGAAAAGGAAGTGGAAGGAGAGTTGTGGAAAAGGTGAGGGTGGGGGACCTGTTTGTCCCATGCTTGTCTATGTCCCTGGGGGATGTGTCCCTGTGCCCCCATGGGATGTGTCCCATTTCTGACTGTCAATGCCCATCCAGTCTTTGGGGCTCAGGGTTGTGTAGGATGAAATATGCTGACAGAGGCCTTAGCAGAGGGTTCAGAGTCCTGTTCACAAGGAGAAGCTGTGCTGAGACTGCAACTTGCTTCGCTTGCAGTTCAGAAATGGTCTTTAAGCCTCTGCGAAAGCCACATGTCGGTAACGGAAATTAAAGGCCCCTTGATTCTGACATGATAGAACGATTAAAGCCACATTTCTTGGCCTGGGTACCTAACTCAAAATGCAGATATAAGATTTAGATCCCCGAAGGTATTCAGATTTCTAATCCCAATTTATGCAGCTAAATTCCTATTGATTTCCCCCAGGTAGAGCCCTAAATACCTTTGTGGGCTGTGATCCAAAGCGTGGGTGTTGAGGTCTAGAAGGGAATACCCAACTTGGATAATTTGGCCTTAAAATTCTAGCCAGCGAAGAGCTCCTACCCACCTTCTCTCTGCATGTTCCCATTGGACTGAATTTTCTCGCTGGGGCTCGGTGGGTGGCTCTCTTGTGGTGTGCATGTCCTGGCTTTGCCATCTCCCTTTGGTACCAGATGGGACATGACACTAGGTGATGACTTAGCAGAGAGGGTAACCCAGCCACAAAAAGAGGTTGTGGGTCCAAATAGCAAATCCTACATCCGTCTTGATTTCCTTTCATGCAAGGAGAAGACCATGTAGAAAACAGAGAATGGATGGCTGAAAGAAAGGCTGGCACTGGTGGGATGGAGATTCCCATGTCCCTGATTGATGTCCAAGTCTGAACTAAAGTTGTCCATGCTCCCCACAAGGGGACAAGCCCTGGCCTACAAGGTCATGTGTTTACAGACCTCCAGAAATCCATGTCCTCTCCAGGGACCTGTGCTCTTCGTCCAAGCTGTTCACCCTGCAGAAAATAGTCCCCAAACCCAAGGGACTATTTGTGAGAAAAGCCTTCGAGTCTGAAGAGGGGAGCAGTGAATGTCTTCAGCATGTGGTTGGGAGCATGGAGGAAAAGCCCAAGGAATGGAGGGGCCATTGGGGAAGAAAGAGCAGAATTCATCTCTATTACGCGGCTCATTGTGGGCTCAGATAGCTGCCTGGTGCTGAATGGAGAAACTGCCTGTGCTGGGAATGGGCCACATTTCTGTGGGCAGTCTTGAAGCATCGCAACATGCCGGAAGCCTTGCTTTGAGTCATCTGGCTCTCAGCAGAACATAGCAAGTCATATGCTATCAGCCACGGCAGCGTCAGCACAGAAAGCCACGGCCTTGTGCCAGGATTAGTTCCGAGAAGTTACAGCAGGGATCTTCTGGCCCCCAGACTTTTGGACATCTTGACTAAATGCGCATGAAACTCTTTCTCTTTTTCCCTCCACCCCACCCACCCCATATTGAAGCTGCCCCTTTCTTCTATCCCAAAGGATTATTTTAATATTTCCTCCATCAGTCTTGGTGAATGACTGTTAGAGTAATTTTGAAGAGTGCCAGCTCTGCTGGCCAAACATCCTTGCTCCAAACGATCTTCTCGCTCATGTCCTTTGCTGACCAAGCGTCCCGAGGGAGGAGCTGCTCCGGAGTAGCTCTTCCGTTGCCTGGGGACTATAGAAGGGATTTAGAGCCATTGCACATGAGGTCCGAATGGCAGAGGAACACAGCGCGGGGGCCCGTCTCGCTCCCAAGGCCACACGCGTTTGGCTCAGGGGCGTGCAGCCTGCTGATTGCTTTCAGGTTTCTCCCTGTGTGCCGAGCGGCAGGGGCTGTGCTGGGTACAATGTCTCTGGCTCGTAGACCGCACATTGACTGCAAGGAATTGATGCCGTAATTTAATTTTGGCTGGCCTTGAGTCAGATGCTTTGTCTCAGAGCTGCCTTCTTTAATGTAGAAGCAAGCTTAAGACAGAGAATCCCTCCTAGGTTATTTACTTTAGCAGTGGAGTCGTTTCTTCTGTGCTCTCCCCAGCACCCCCTGCAGCCCCCTTTCCCTGATCCGGATGTTGAACAGAGCAGTGGAAGCTGTTAGGACTAAGCTGGCTCTTCCTCCTGCGCTGGCAATGACCCAGCTAATGTGCATAATGCCCTTTGCAAATCTACCACTCGAAGTGGGGCTCTGCCTTTGGAGGCTGCTGCGGGACGGCTGCGGCCGCAGGCTGGGCGGCCTCTGCCGCCTCCCCGCAAGGTCGTCCCGCACTACCAGCTCCTGGCAGAATTCACCAGCCTCGGACGTGGGACGAACTGGACCTGAGTTGCTCAAGTGAGGCAAGTCACGGATGTGAAAAGCTGTCCCAGACGATCCCCCTCTTCTCAGCCTGTGGTCAGGGATCCTGAGAGTCTGGGTCTGCTTCTGGAGGGTCCATGCTAATTCCTAATGCAAAGCACGTCTCCAGCATGGGGTTGCACTGAGCTGTGTGGCCTTGCAGCACTCCTGGCAATGCTGTTAGAGCCTGCAGTTCAGCAAGGGTTGAAAAGTGCTCGATTGGGTATTGGAGCCAGCTTGGCTTGAAGTTGGGAGCGCTGCAGGGTGAGAATTGGGCAAAAGCCATGGGTGCTCCCGGACATCCGGGCCCTTCCCCGGGGCCAGCTTGTCTGCAGACAGCCCACGTGGCTGCGGCTGAGTGAAATCAGAGTATTTATGCATCACTAGATTGTTGTAAGCTTGTGTCCAGAGGACTGAACGCAAGGAAAGTTTAGGTTTGAGGCAGGGTTTAGTCCAGCCTAGCCTCATGTTGGGAATGGGACTAAATCCCTCTTGCTCCTCCTTCATTGTTTACTCCCGACCCAGTTCTCCATTCCCAGCCACCTCCTGAGCTGACCCAGGGCTTTCAACCTCAGAATTACAGTCCTGCAACCCTGGATGTGACTCAGCCACCACCAAGGAGCTGACCACGTGCTGGGGGTTTACGCCCTCACCCAGGACCCTGCTCCTCCACTCCAGGTGTCCTTGGAGAGGGTCACAGACCAAAGGCTCCTCTCCTTGTACATAGACTGTGTAGACTACATGGAGATGGGAAATGTTGACTAAGGGTCTTGGAGCATTTCTGGTCTCCAAAGTGGCCTCAGGAAAGCTTTTCACCAGCACGTGTGTACATGGGGCATGGGGGCTGTTTCTGCTGTACAGCCTTGGAAAAAAGTGCCGCTGCTCTGGCTGATGCACCAGCATTAACACTGCAGGAGCAAGATGTGTCAGCCTTGTCTAGGCAGGAAAAGTGTAATTCGGGTAATTTCACTATTTTTTTTCATGTTTTGTAGGCCCTAGCGTTTCCCCAGGACACTTCTAGGGGGCACTGAAAACCCCTGGCAAACACTTTTCTATAACTCCCCAGAACACGTGCATTGAAAGGATCTGGGTGAAACAGCCCGTTTTGGAGAGATCCTGGAGCAGCAGCCAGGCTGCTCCGGAGCTGAACACACGACTGACTTTTTCTCCTTTGCTAGACAGTGCCAAGGGAAGGGATCCTGAAACTTTGACTCTGAAACAGGCCAGGCAGTGCCCAGTGCAGAAATGGAGCCAGATCTGTAGCCCTCCAGGCATTTCCAGCAAGGATAACTGCCATTAACCTCTCCCTTGGAACAAGAAGGTGCAAATGAGCCCACAGTAGTGTCCTTTCTTCTGGCTGAGCAAGATTGATTGAAAAACAAATTGGCGCAAATAAAGCATGTAATTAGATTAAAGCCTCTCGCCTGGAGCAGCAAGGATGGAAAGCAGAGGCCAGTGGTTTGCAGGACTGAGCGCGCAGTCCTATTCCCACCTCTGCATCTTCTGGCGTGGCCAAATGCTCCGATGCCACCAAGTCCCTGGACCGGGCTGCCAACACCCTGCAGGAAGTGGGGAAGAGAGGGGCTGCCACTGCCTCCCTCCCTCCTGCTGCTGGCATGGGGGGCTTAAATGTTGTGCCCTGGCCGGGGTATCCAGCCCGTGCGTGTGGCGTGGCTCGGGGACTCCGCTTATCCCAGCCCCTCCTGTCCGGAGGCACCGAAGCCCCGAGGCTCTGCGCTGGGCTGCGCCTCCCCACCCGTCTCTGCAGGAGCAGAGCCCCACGCCTGATGCTGAGGCCTTCGCTCAGCCCTGGAGATGGGTGGGCCACGCTGTGCCTGTCCCAACTGCACCTCATTGCTGCCGAGCACTTTCCCTTCGGAAACGGATCCCTGGTCCTTTGTGGCTGGCCAAGTGGCAGCCCCGGACCCGCTCTCCAACCGCTGACGAACTCCAGAATTGCCTCTTGCAGCGTCCCCTGGGGACATGGCTTTGTGCAGAGCTGCAGTCAACATGATTAAATGCATTAATAGGAAACCATCTGTCTTCAGCAGTATGGGCCACCCTATAAATCGCCAGGCTGACAGCAGCTCCCCGCCTGAGCAGGCTGCGCGCTGCACAGAGCATGGCACGCGCGCATGGGCGCAATGTGACCAGAGCTGGCGGCAAATCCGACTTTCTACTGCAGGGAAAATGCTGCAATGGAGAGCAGGTGCTGGGAGCAGGTTTTGCAAAGAAGGCTGTCCCCAGTGCCATCCCCAAGTCACAGCCGCTGCGCTCAGGGTCCAGCACGGCTGTCCTTGTGCTGGCAGTGTCCCGGAGTCGGGCACCTGGAGACGTGGAGATGCAGCGGTGTGAGGAGGCCTGGGAAGAGATCGCAAGGGTTCAGTGCAGCTGTGCAGGACAAATTTCTGCATTTTTGGTTTTCATCTTTCACAGAATTTGTGGAATATTTTGAAGTGTCCAGAAGAAATGTCTGCACTGGACAGCCCTCACCTCGCCCCCTCATTGTGCTCAAGGCCATTCACTGTGGATCACCATGAAGAAAATCCTCTTTTCAGAAGCGAGCTGCGTCCCGTGGCCAATCAATCAGTCAATCAATCACTCAGTCAATCCATCATTCTCTTACAGCCTGAGACAAGCAGGAGAATACCCATGCAGGACTGCATTAATTACTCATTCGGCCGGCTGCAAAGATAGAGATCCCCAGACTGAGCACAAATTTCTACCCGGGTGACCAAACTAAGAATTTGGCCTCTCGATTGTACGACAGACGGCTGTAGAGACCTCGAGTCTGTCTGCAGGAGGCTTCTGGCTCCAGGCTGCACTGGCATTCGCTGGTGGGATCGCTTCCTCGGAGCCGGGCATCTCCCGCTGCCAGGGCATAGCCCCCCCACGCTGTGCCTCTTCGCAGGCTCCGGGAACATCCGTGTGGAGACAGAGCGGGCAGGGAATGTGCTCCGCGCCCAGGTGGGAGCCCCTTGGCGGGGAGGCAAGCATTTCGGAACGCTGCGCGAAGCTGCCGCCGGCGCCTCGCTCTGCTGAGCTGCTCCAGAGTTGGAGCAGCAGCACGCGCGTGCCAGGCACACAGGCGGGCGCCTTTCCAGCCAATATCAGAGCCAGGTGATGACCCAGGCACGTCGCTACTCGAAATCAAAGAGCCTAAGGCTAAGTAGCACTCTGCCTGCAGTTCTGCAAAGCAAAAACTTCGTGATTTCCTTTGTTGGTCTGGAGACAAATCTATTCTGAAATCAGATATGTCTTCAGGCTTTTCCTTTTCGATACATACTGGCTGGAAAAAAAACAGATTTTCTTCTGAGACTTTTCAAGGTTCTTTTCATGCAAAATTTGCCAAGCGTTTCGATAGGTATGTCCTTTTTTTTGCTCTCAGTTTCCCTCTGTTAAAGGAGATCTGCCCAAAGAATAATCTCTTACACTAATGCATGTTCTTGAATTATACCCGAGTGTTCCTACAAGTAGTCAAAGAGCCCTTTCAAAAAAGTGCTTGGAGATAGACAAGAGATAGACAGGTTCAGCTGGAAACCCTCGCCCTGGAGCATTCTTGTGTGTTTTTCCTCTTCCCAGCAGGCTGGAAGGACAGGGCTCAGCAGGGTCCCAAGGCAGCCGCCGATGCCAGGATGCTCAGGATCCCACACTCCTCTGGCCGGTCGAGAGCATCCCTTCCTCCTCCGGGCAGTACTCCTGTCCACATGCAGCACCCCTGGGGGCAGGAGCCTCTGAGCGTCTGGCAGACCCCTGCACAGGATGGGCTGCAGGAGGATTCATCACTGTACTTGCTGATCCCAGAAGCTAATGCTTCCAAGTGCCCAAACGGCCCCGCCTAGCCCTAGCTGAGGCCTGAATCTGCAGCTGCTGGGATGCCTGCACCAAGTATGTCCACCGAGATTCTGGAAGGGTTCAGTGCATGTTGGGAGTCACTTCTAAGATAAAATCTATGGACTCCTGATGGTTGCTGCAATTGGAAATTCAAAAGCTTCCAGTCCTGAAGCACAGGTTGCTTCAGGAGAGATGGCTCCAGTCATCTGGAGATGGAGAAATGGCTCCAGTCATTTCCAGTTACTCTAGTTCTTTAAAGCGAGCAAACTGGGAAGTGAAACTGGGAGGAGTAGCTGATACCCCAGCAGGCTGCACTGCCATCCTGAGGGCAGACTGGACAACCGGGCGGTGAGAAACCTCATGAAGTTCAACAAGGGCAAGTGCGAGGTCCTGCACCTGGGGAGGAAGAGCAGGTCAAGAGAGGTGATCCTGCCCCTCTACTCAGCCCTGCTGAGGCCACAGCTGGAGCACTGTGCCCAGTTCTGGGCTCCCCAGTGCAAGAGGGATGTGGAGCTGCTGGAGAGAGTCCAGCGCAGGGCTACAGGGATGATCAGGGGCTGGAACATCTGCCCTGTGAGGAAAGGCTGAGAGAGCTGGGCCTGTTCAGCCTGGAGAAGAGAAGGCTGAGAGGAGACCTGAGCAGTGTCTATAAGGACCTCAAGGGAGGCAGTGAGGAGGATGAGGCCAGGCTCTTTTAAGTGGTGGCCAGAGAGAGGACTAGAGGAAACGGCCATAAACTGAAGCACCAAAAGTTCCACAGGAATTTAAGGAAAAATTTCTTAACAGTGCGGGTGCCAGAGCCCTGGCCCAGGCTGCCCAGGGAGGCTGTGGAGTCTCCTTCTCTGGAGACCTTCCAAACCCCTTGGCCGCAGTCCTGAGCCACAGGCTCTAGGTGACCCTGCGTGTGCAGGGGGGTTGGACTAGATGATCTCTAGAGGTCCCTTCCAAGCTTAAGGATTCTAGGATTCTATGAAACGCAAACCTAGCTGAGTCCCTGCCCTTACAGATCTCCTCCTACCTCCTGCATCTCTTTTTCAGATCTCCCTACTAAGGCTCCCACCAGAACTAATAATTTCCTTTCTGGCAGCAGGAGGGCTGAGCTTGGCTGCCACCTGGTCCCAGCAGGACAGAACCACAATGCAATTCCCACAGCCAAATGGGATGCTCCAGGCTGACTTTTGCTCCATGGGGGACCCACAGAGGAGTAATGGGAGGCAGCAGGTTTGCAAGGAATGTCTCCTCATGTGCTGGTTTCTATCAAGGTACCCCTTTGCTGGAAAGCAGCTACATCCTCCTGTGAAACCAAGATGATGTGAAAGCAAAGATTGGGAAGGCAAGGCAGACAGCTCTGTGCTGGCCAGGAAGCCCCATGGAGGTCCTGCAGCTGCTGAAGCAGCAGCTCTGTACGGAAATGTGCCCCTAAAACAGGTGAGACTCCAAGAAAGACATCAATCCGCCACATCAGTTACTCACATCCACCCGGGAGCCTCACTGAAAGTGTGATACAGCACTTAAGGAAAAGTGGGGAGCAAAAGGCCATAGAGGATGGGGTCTGAGCCCTGTTTCCCTTTAGATGGCGGAACACAAAGATGTCTCTCTGGCTAATTTGGGGTAAAATTATTGCATGCTGTGGATATTTGCCCTGCAGTCTAATGGGCAGATATTCTCTGAGCATTTCCAGCAAGGACTGAGAATTCAGGATGCCCTACCACCAAGGAAGGGAGGAAGACAGGACAGCCCAGCTGCCGTGCCACAGGGCCTCAGGGCACGTCTCCGTGCTTGCTGGTGTCCCACAGCAATGAGCTCTACCTTGCAGAGTGACCGCGGCTCCACGGGCAGCTGCCACGCTCCAGACACAATGACTGCCTGCAGCCTTGACGCAACCTGCGCCCCCAGCTGCATCCTTCCTTCCTTTCTTGCTCTCTCTCCCGAAGACGCCGCAAGATGTGAACTTGACCCAGCTTGCTAGAGCATCCTGTAGTAGTCATGACTTGCTTCCAGAGAAAAGTGAATCCCTGCACCATTTTCTTTTTTGCCACTGTGTAATGGAGATTTGGGGTGGAAATTTCTTCCTTAAGCCCTCTCAGAACATGTGTTAGCTGTTCCAAGAGCCCAAGAGTTTGCGTGCCCTTGGTTGAGCACAGGAAAATGAGCTGGGTCCTTGCTGGCCAGGCCAAAGCCAACCACCGCTTCTGCCCTGCGGTGGACTCCCCGTCGTGGGCTCAGCAAGAGTTTGGCTGCTCTCTTCACCCAGGGATGGAGCTGCTCCAGTGGTTTAGTTAGCTGCTGCAGAAGGGGCCCTTGAGCAGCAGCCCAGCTCTGCCAGGCCTGGACTTTGGCCCCGTGTCCTGTCCCTCCTGTGGAGCCGCACACTACTAGTGTCTCTTCTGCTCACTGTCGTTTTCCAAGGAAGCTTCGCACCCCTCGTGAACGTTGTGGAGGCAGCTGGCTGCTCACATGGTGTTGACTCCTTGTTTCCAGTTGCTCCATCTCATTAGGAGGAGTTATGGTGCGTTTCCTTTCCTAATGTCACTTTTCCCTTGAAGCTGTTGCTGCAGTGATGACCACAGTGTTTATAAGACAGGGAGGTAAATGGACCACAGCCCCTGGGGATGGAGATGTTGAACCTAAAGGACCATGTTCTTCAGGAACAAATGGGTATAAACTGTCCACTAGGCTGGAAATAAAGAGGCGCCTTCCAGCTGCCATAGCCATGAAATTCAAGAACTGTCCAACATGCAGTGGTAGCAAATGATTCAACTCATCTTCAAATGGTGCTTGATGAAGCTATGCCTGGGCAATACGAGTGTCTGTGGCGGCAAGCCTGAAGGATGCAGGAGTTTTCTTTCTTGCTTTGTCCCATTACAGGACTCCTGTGAATCTGTGACCACCCTATGACAACCTTTGTTTTGCCGTTCTGCCATGGACCAGTCCCAGAGAGCGTTTCTGCTGCATGAACCAGTGAGTGCCCCTGAGATGATGGGAGTACTGAGAGTAGTTGGTTCCTTCTGGAATCTGCTTTGCTCCATTTCATCTCAAACTAAACCTCCTGATCTGCACCCAAATGGAAAAATAACTCTTTTTGAGGGGTAGACCCAGTTTGGCTACCAGAGCAGGATGTTGTCACCGACAGCAGCCTGTGGCATCTGGGTCATTTTGGCAGGTGCAGAGAGAGGAGTGTCAAGAGAGGCTGATGTTCCCCATTCCCAGCTCCTACTGGTGGCATCCAGCTCAAATTTGAAAAATGTTCCCAAAAGCCCATGTCTTTAATCAGGGAGCAGCTGTCCCCTGATGCTGGTGGGTGCCCATGTGCACCCCATGCGCTGGACTGCCCGAGATGCCCCTGGCTCCTTGGCAATGTGCAGCACAGGAGCAGGAGCTCAGCCCCGCGACAGCACCCGGCACCTCCTGGGGGTTGCGTTTCTCTGCTCTGCAGAGGCCGACCACAGCCAGCCAGGTTAGCGCAGGATCTCAGTGCAGAGCCTTTCTCCATCCAAAGAAAGGACCCGTCTCCTCCTGGGAGAGAGGATGTTTTCAAGTGAATGTTTTCTACTATTTCCTACAAAGTTGTTATTTTCCCAGACTGAAGCCGTAACCTTTGTGTGTATTTTTTTCCAAGTGAGACACGCAGGCAGGAACAGTCTTGAAAGGCTTAGACAGCCTTCCACATTTGTCCTTTTTTTTTTTTTTTCCTTGTGAGGATTTCAGATTGTTCCAAAACAGAGACCTGGCTGCCCATCTCCCTTCCGGAAGATATTAATCACACTTGCATAGCACAGCCTCTAGCCTGCGCCCTCATCCACTTCTGTGTTGGATTGCCTGTAAAATTTGGGAAAGTAGCGATGTGGAGCCACGTTTTTTTTCTGGGTCTCTCTTCTCCGAGGGCTGCATGGTGCTTTCCGTGGCTGAGTGGCGAGGCCACCACTCAAGTGTTTCTCGGCATGAATGATGCTCACTGGGCAGTGGCAGCTGAATGCTCTGCAGCATCTCTCTCCTTGCTCCCACACCCTGCATCTTCCTTATGAGCCAGGTACAAAAGGGCCTGGACAACACCTTGAGCCCAAAGGTCTTCTCAAAAGGTTAGATCTGGTCTTGAAACCCAGGAGGCCTCTTTGCAGGGGAAAACCGTGCAAAGTTGCATCAATGCAGTCACCTGTTTTTTATTTAAGCCCATGAGCTGAAATCACCCACCTAAGATAATCATTTCCAAGCCAGTCTGGATTAGATTCAGATAAGAGACTAACTGAGTGGCAGGTCTGTAAACCTTTCTCCCCACTGTTATTTCTGTCCTTTCACTGTGCCCCTTTCTCATCTCCAAATGGACCAGAAAAGAACTGGATGTTCAGAAGTGCTTTCCTAGCCTGGACACAAAACCAAGAAGAACTCCCTCCTTATCCTCAAACCTGGCATGGGAGAGCATGAATGCATTTAATCTAAACAACACTGTTTTGGACATTTTCCCCAAATTGATTGGAACCTCTGAGGGCTAAATGTAGCCAGGCAGGACCCCCCACACCAAAGTCAACATTGTTCCACTCGCTTGTACCCAGGCCAGCTTTAGCCCATGCTTTTTTGAAATTTACCCCTTGTTGACTTAGATCATTGGTGACGCTAATTCAGTTCTTGGCGAAGAAACAGCTTTCTGTCATGCTCAACTACAGACAAAGGAAATAAAGCAGCATCTTTCCCAGAACTGGTTGCGCCCAAAGTCTCCTGCTAATTTCTCCTGCATTTTCATCCTTACAACCCATCACTGTCGTATCATGGGGGGCTTCAGTTACTCCTCCAGCCTTCATCAGGGACACCAATTTAGCAGTTGCCAAGGAAATATCAGGAGATTCCACAGAATGCTGCAGGGTGATGGTGGGAGCTGGGCGATGCTGAGACCTGGGGCTGTCTGATACTTTGTCCAATACTCTGAAGGGAAGGCATAAAATATAGAAAGTTCAAGCTCTCTGGACAAAATGCTGCTTAAAAAGTCCAATAAAAATCACTGCAAGAAGAATTATTATCAGGCGCAATGAGACATCAGGCCCATCAGATTGCTCTGTTTGGCTCAACCTCCGCTGAGCTGTTAAAGAGAGAGCACCACGCGTTGTGAGCTGCTCCTGGAAAGATGGATTGGCCTGCTGTAACGGATCCAGGCAGGGAATGGGGAAATCCTGCCTTCAAGTAACGCTGGAGTCCAAGAGACTTTGTCAAGTCATTTTTCATTGCTCCTAGGACTCTTGGTTTGCTCCCAGCCCACATATAACCTTCGCTTAGCTTCTAACAAGGCAGGCCTTTGCTTAAGCCTCTAACTCTTCGAAGGCTTTTCTGATTGCAGGCTTTAATAACACCCAGGAAAATAAGAAGAGGATACTGAGTTAGAGCACTGGCTAACTGCCACACTGACCCATGCCCCTGTGAACCCCTCCGAGCATCCCTATTGCCGTTCTCCCATGTATTTTCCAGGCAGAGGGTAGATGGGTGCGCGATGGGGGGGCTGTGCTGCAGTACACAGGATGCTGCGAGAGGATCCCGAAAGGATGCGCTGAACCACTCCAGTCCCTCAACCCTGCTCACCCCTCACACTGCCAGGCCGGGGGGCTATTAGCCCTGCTCTGGCCCCCATCCCACCCGCAGCAGCCCGTGGCACCGAGCTCGTGGCACTGACCCCCAGCCTGGTGCTCCTGCAGGTCACACTGCCACAGCACATCAGCTCAGGGCAGGCACTGATGACCGCTGTAGCCAATCGAGGTGGCACATGGAATTTAGGATGGCCAAATGTGATTACTCTAGTTGGCATTTGCCCAGGACAGTGCAAGAGGTTCACAGAAAGGAGCCGTTTTTGCCCCGGCTTTGTTGGTAACGGAAAGCCGGACACGGGCTGGGAGATGTGTGTCACCCACAAACCACTCGTCGCCCTGTGGATTGTGCAGGGAGCAGGGCTGGGCACTTCCGCAGCAAATTTCTTTGAAGCCGGGCTGTTGGCTGGTAGATGTGGGTAAATGCCTCTTCCTGCAAGCCCTGCGCCCGCATTCAGACCCTGCTCGTGGACACGCTCTGGGAAGATGCGAGAGGACATGGGGCCTGGCAGGAAAAGAGGCTGTGAATAACTAACAGAGAATCTCCTCAGCAAAGCCCTTTGGACTCATGAATAGAACAATGTCCAGAAAAATGAGCTCACAAAAGCAGCAAAAAGACATCAAGAGTTCTCTGTGGCCAATTCAAATGCGGACTGCTCAAGTGTCACGTCGTGACAGCAGCTCCGAGCAGCTGACAGGCAGCTTAGTGTGGCAAGCTGCATGCAAAGCTAACCTGAGAGGTCCTCACGTAGCAGTGACAAGACAGGGAAGCAGTTTCTTATCCAACCACAAACGCACCCCATGGTCTGCAAGCCTGACCACAGCCGGGAGAGGCGATGGCTCAAGCCAGGCACTGCCTTAGCAAATGGCCTGGGCAACTGCACTGGATGTGATGTGTCCTTGTCCCTTCCTTCCTGGAGCAGGAAGGAGTCCATGGAAAGGCAACTTCACCAAGGATGACGTGGGCAAGCCAACATCTTTCCCACACCTCGAATGATCTGCCTTTCCCCTGTGCTTGCAAGTGGAAGAACAGGACTCTTTGGATGACGGGGACCACTATTACAGCAACCAATATCATTCTGCAATGTGCATCTATCTGAAGTGAGGTTCTGGCTGAGCGCTCCGTGGTCTGAACGCCTGGTCCCGGTTCTGCTTTTGGGAACCAGCCATGGTATGAGGAGACTGTGAGACTGCTCAGAGCGTTACGTTAGCTGCACACAAATGGAGTTTGCTTTCAGGATCTAAGATCCTAGCAGAAATGGCCATGAGAAGACATGGCTACAAATTTTCAGCTGCCAAATATTCACATTTGTTGGGAGAACCTGTGAAAGTCTCATCGGTGTTCAGGTCTGCTCTGCCATCTCTGCAATATGCTGGGAACAGTTTGGGCTAAGGAATGTGTGAGGATGGGGAATGGACAGACCCTGGTATGGAACATAAAATCACAGTGTTCCCAGGCCATTTTTTTCTGCAGATCCCTCCTAGATAGCAGGATCCTGTGATCAGAGAGATCCGAGCTGGAGGAATGTGGTCTAGGAGCGGATTGTCGGTGTGAGTCTTTGAGTGCCTTCCTGTGCTTTAGGTTACCGAAGCCACTTCAAGAAGCACATGCAAAACAACAGGCACAGCCTCTAGGCTGCAAGATATTCTTGCTCCTACCAACCCAAGAGAAAATAACAAAGAAGTAGAGTGTTTCTCCTACTGTATCTACAGGAGACAGAACTTGGCTTTCAAAGCAGTCCTACAGAAAGAGCTGCGCTTTACCTTCCCATGACACTGGGAACTAAAGGTCTTGACCCTTTGCTTCCCAGGTTTGCTGTCCTGGGAAGAGTTCCTGAGCATACAGCAACGCACACTGTTGTGTGCAAAGCCCTGCCATGGGTGCAAGCACTTGTCTCAGAGTTCAATTCAAGGTGACATTCATCACTTTTAGCATAAAATCCTTAATTTATGAACCTTCCTACACTGGTGAGACAGAAGTAAACAGCCTTTACTCTCTGTGTCCTTTGCAGGCTTGGCACTGTTCAAACACTGCAGGAATCTGCGAGCAGCTGGACAGGGGGAGTTGCTTGCGTGGCTTCCCCAGGCCCCCTGGCTCGAGCCGTCAGTGCCCGCTCAGACCTGCCAGCCCAGGCGGGAGCTGTGCACGGGCCTCTGGACGGCCCCTCCGTGGCGCAGAGACGACAGGCTTTAGCCCTTTGGGGCTGTAAATCTGAAAGAGAGGAAGGTGGAGAACTTGGCCGAACTGTTCTCCCTCCCTCTTAACGCACTTCTGTCCAAGAACACCATTAAAGTTTGATAATCAACTGCTGCCCTCAGTCCAGAAGGTATATGACAGGCTCTGTCAAGTCACCTCTGCTTTTCTGTACCTGGACACCATGCTGTGATTTCATATGCCTGCCAGGACTCACAGGGTGAACAGGATTTCCCCGTACCATGTCCTGCCCTCCAGACTGGGCTGGAGCAACTATCACTCCTATTGCCACCACAAGGCCAGCAGCAACAGCAGACCTGGAACCAGCAGAAATGCACTCTTACACAGAGCCTGGTCTTGAGTCCTTACCTCTTGCCCACCAAGTGTTGATCCCACTTGGCGTAACCTCGGGATGCTTATAGGTTTATGCATCTGTGGGAAAGGACTATCTGCGTCTTCTACGTACGCCCACTTGCTGCCAGAGGCACCAGCTCTGGATGCCGTGCACTTGTTTCGAAGACTTGGACATTTTGGAAGTAAGAGGTAGCCACTTAATCTCAGTACAGGCAACAGAGTATTAGTTTAAGGTATCTCAAAAGTTCATTACTCAGGAAGACATTTACTGTCAAGGCACAACAAAGGGGCTTTAAAAGAAGAGACAACGTACCTGCAGGTTCTTCCGTGCTGCTGGCTGCAGTGGTGGGAGGAGCGGCAGGGATTTCTGTGCAGGGAAGGGCAAAACAGGCAGGAAAGGAGAAAATACAAAAGGAGAAGGGATTATTCCAGATCCCAAGAGCCCATGCCATGCACACATATTTGCCTCTCCTAAGCACATCTACAGTTAAGGTGTGACGTGAGTCTTGCAAGAACCTCAGAACACTGCACAGTACCACTCCAGGCACACCCCTGCTGGAGAATCCTCCCAAGTGCGTGTGAAGAGAGGGATTTTATACCAAAAATTGTGGCTCGTGGCTCAGACAGCAATGTGGCTAGGTGATTCCAGATTTCTCCAGCTACAGCCATACAGCTAGCCAGTTCACTGCTGCGGTGCCAGCGCCAGCGAATGCCTTGGTGTACCCTTGCGGCCCAAGGCAATTGCTAAATCCAATAGTTTCAGTGGTGAGCTCTTCCACGGGCTTGGAGGGTGCACAAGCAGCTCATGGCTGCAAAGTGTCCGTCCCCAGAGGGAAACAGGAAAGGGGAACGTTGCTGCCTTGTGCTATCCCGGGGTGGCCCTCCCTTCCAGCTGCTGTTTCCATTCCGTCTGAGGAAGTGCTACCTACATCCCGCTCCTTGGGGGGAGATAGGACGCAAGTAAAGCATCACATCTATTCTCTGGGGCAGAAATATTATCTCTCATATTTAAGGGAAAAGCAAATATATCTACTGCCAATGCAGTGGCCCCTGGTTTTGATTTTGGACAGGCTTTGTATACAGAGCTGAAACCACATAATGTTCTGGATCTTCATGCCCAAGTCTGGCTGTGCTTGTTAATGTTAAAAGGATGGGCTGCAGATGGAGAACATTCGATGGGCCCAGCTTCAGCAAGATGATCTATTTTCGCCCACTGCACACAGGGAGCTCTCATGAACGATAGCTGCTGCATATTCAAGGATCAGTGGTGTGATTCCTGCGCATCCATGGGAAACGGGGTGAGGGAAAGACCTACTGGTCAAAATCCCTTGTCCAGTTTTGTGAGTGGAATTTCACCACGGGAGAATCGGAGCAGCCGACAGTCGGTGTCTGTATCCGTCTGTGCTCGTGTGGCCCTGTCAGGAAAGCCCTGGCCACAAAGTCTGTCTGCACCGCAGTGACTGCGACGTATCAGGGCGCAGCCCAACGAGTCTTGGATGGGCTTTGTGCACCGCTCACCCTCCTGCAATTCAAGACGGGTGGCAAAAGCCCTTGTGGGCTTCCTGCTCTGTAATTAGGTGGTAGCTGAAGAGGCAGCCCGGCCGGGCCGAAGCTGGTGCCTTGATGGATGCTCGTGCCTGCCGCTGTGGGCTGCAGTGCAGGCAGGACACACATGTGGTCTTGCTCATTCCCCACAAAGGGATTTTTAAGTGGCCATAAGTCTCTGGGACAAGGAAAATATATAAGCAATGGTAAATCAGAGAGTAACTGCACTCTTGCAGGGAAAGCGGATGGACTCATGCACTCACATATCAGCACTCTCCTCGCTCCAGACATGTGGACAGGGCTGAAAGCAAGTGACCTCAGCTCTGCATGCATAAAATATATCGGTGTGTCTATGAAGTACACATACACCCACATAGCATATGCTGAATAATGTTTTTCAGGGATGAAAATGTGGTCTTTGTCTTTTCTTTTTTTTTATTTATTAAGATGACATACTCATGTTAACCGGAACCTGTGACTTTTCAGGCAGGCAAGAGCATTGAAGTCCTTGTAAGCACATTCCTATCAAAAGCTTCAGCCCCGGAAAAATCTATTTTAAAGTGAGAAAGAATTGAACCCAATAAGAGGAAAAACGCCTGCGTGTGTGCCCGCGGTGCGAGGCAGCGAGGGGTGTCCCGCGGGGCCGGGGCCGCATGGCGTTGGCGCGCCGCGCCGTGCCACCAGGCTCTCGCACCGGTACGCGGCCGCCGGCCGCTGGTTCGGCGGCTGGCGGGAGCGCAGCCCCACCTCGCGCGCCTGGTTTGACCCTGTTGAAATCCTGTGTCTGTCTTTATTTAGCACGATGAATCCCGAGGGAGGTGATGCAAGGAACAACTTACCCTCTGATTTACCATGGCCCTGGGGGAACGATTAATGCTAAACCTTTGCGCATACTTGCTGCAAAGCATACCGGAGCCATGACTGCAGCATCTTGGGGAAACAAGCATCTGCTTTGAGCTCTTTCCGTCCCATTGCAACATGGGGAAGAATGAATCTCAAGTGACCAGAAACCACCGTGGAATGTGCGTTAGCTGCAGTCCGAGAAGGTGGAGAAAGGCTCTCATCTACCCCGCAATTTGGCAACGGTGGCCCTGCGAGGCTAACGCTGGGAGTGGACGGAGCTGGAAGCAATTGTGGGTTTCTGGCAAAGACTTGATTCTTTCAACCTCTCACCTTTCTTTCCCTGATGGGATTTTTTTTTTCCCCTCCAAGCAGTGGGGGGAGCAGCCCTTTCTGCCCAGCGTGTGCTGTGTTTTTGATGCGCCTCTCTGGGGAGGCAAGTGGGGACGTCTAGCACGATTACGGCTTTGCTGCATTGTAGGAGCTCCTAGGTGAGCCAACAGCATCTAAGCACCAGGCAGGGGTTGGGGTGCTCCTCCCGCCCAGGCATTGCGCACTCAGCAGCATGGGCTGCCCCACGGCTCCCCTGGGCTCAGAAGGGCTCGGACGGGGATGCGGAGGAAACACGGTGATGGTGAGACTGGGCACAGTGCCTGGTGCTGTTGCTTCAAGAGCAAATGGAAAAAGCAGTCTTGAGGAGGCAAACTAGAAAGCAAAACTAGGGAACCAAGCAGGAAAAAGCCCATGCTTTGGCTGGGTTGTGTAAGACGGGTAGCAGTCGAGGTGCTCCTGGCTGCGTTATCACACAATCCAGCCGTCACCATCGCCAATTTGAGCTCTGGGCTGCTGCAGTGTAGCCTGGTTTTGGAAGGAAATTCTGCTGATAGCCCTTTGCCACAGGATCCAGACCTGATATGATGCCACAAAGCAAATGTGCTCCCCAGGCACCTCTGGGGTCTGCAAAGCGAAAGCACAGATTTCTTGGGGGTTACCAACTGCAGATGTATTCCCACAACCTGCCCGCCATGGTAAATGAGCCACGTGGAAGCCAGGGGTGTATCTGGGATGTATATGTGCCCATTTTTGCTAGTGTGGCTGCCTGGGATTCCCAGGTGGCCTCTCCCCCTATAAACCAGACATGGGCACATGCACAGCCCAGGTTAGTAGCCACTCAGGCTAGCAGAGCAGCAGCTGAGCATGCACTTTGTTCCCAAAGGTTGTGTTAGAGGCTAAATCCACTATGTTAGACACAAAAGTGGTCCACGTACTTATGCAGGGGGCAATGGGTGACCGGCTTTGCTGGTAGCCTTTGGCACATCGATTGCATGTGATGCCCGTCACGCCGTCCTTACAGGGACACTGGCCCGTGGTCTGGTTGCAGGTCTGGCCAGCGGCGCCCACAGGGTGGCAATCGCATTCTGTGGGGGGAATACACAGCGAGAGGGTCAGCAGGGGAGACGAGAGCAAACCCCACCACGGTAGCTCACGATGGCTTCGGCTCCACTTTCTCCACGAATGTGTCCTCCGGGCCGCAGCCGCGCTTACCTGAAACAAAGGTGACATTTTGCACAGTGGGTTTGGACAGCCACCGCTTGGGTGGGAAGGGGGTGGAGGTGACCCCACCGCCATCAATCCCAGTGTGGAGCCAGAAACGGGAGAGGGGATGTATTTCTTGGACATCATCCTTGCTCTGGTGGCCCTACTGGCTACCTGGGCTGGGGTGCAACATGAGGCTCTGCTCCGAGGACACCCCAACGTGGCTGCTGCAACAGTGGGGTGCCCGAAGCACAAGGAAAGAGGTCGCAGGACTCAGCAAGCCCTCATGTGCTCCCCGGGCCCGTGTCAGAGGCACAAGGAAGAGGGGCAGAAGCAAGGAGTGTTTCTGCGCAGGAGTTCTCAGGCAAGAAGCAACCACTTTTGGGACATTGTGAATTCATTTCACGTCTGATATGAAAAAAAAAAAGCCCTCTTTTCAGCGCTGTTGCTCGAGCCCTCTCCCTGCTGAGCAGCATCCCTGGCAGCTGGTGCTGAGGGCGCAGGAAGGAAATGCCCTTGTGGGTTGCACACAGCCTGGAGGACCTGCTGTTCCCAGCCAGATGGATGGAGGCTTGACTGCGGAGCCGGGCAGATGTGAAGGGTTTGGCAGGGGATGTAAATGCTGCACTTGAAATCATTCACCATCTCATTTCCCACAGTGGGACTTACCGGCGCAGCTGTTTGTTAGAGAAAAAAAGTAAAAAAAGGAAAACCAGCATCGGGGCCTGTTATCATCACCGCTCCAAAAGGATTACGGCCTCGCACATTTGTTAACAGCCCTGATTTCTAAGAGCTGTGAGCTCTGTGCCAGACTGCGGTCTGCCCCTGCTGAGCTGTGGCAGGGAAAGGCAAGAAAGCTTTCCTTTTCTTCCGCAGCATCCTCCGGATGCAGCCAGCCAAAGCCCTGCCTGGGGAGCTGATCCCTCGCTCCCCAAATGCCTCACGGGTGCTGGCTGCCAAAAGGAGGATTTGGAGGCAAACTTGCCCCCCTTGCTTGCTGGAGACCAAATGGCCTCAAAAGGGGCTGGTCTGCGGGCGGGAGACCTGCCCGGCAGCTCCAGGAACTCCAGCCGCCTGCAGTGGCTTCCAGACACCCCAAAATCCCCCCATGGGAGCCTGTTGCCCCCGCGGGATGGTGCCGAGGGCTTGCGCACTCCTTAGGTGCTTGGGCTTGAGACTCATTGCATTCATCCCGTTTGGGAGCAGCATCTCATACCCAGGGCTTCCTTTGGTCCTGGTGCTGAAGACCAAATGTCACTCCCCATCTTTTGGCATTTTGTTGGCCAGCCTGGACCAGGACCATGTATCATGGCCCGTCAAAATGCTCCAGGCAGCTGGGAACGCATCTCTTGGAAGCATTCCCGTCCTCCTGTGCCAATGCAAAGCCACCCTCCGTCCCTCCCACTGTCACCAGTCTGCTCCAGCTCGCTCTCCGCGCGTCCCTCGGTTTGACCTGCCCTGCCTGATGTGGGTTACTGGGCAGCACGTCCTGGACTGCTCGGGCCCTGCAACCTTCGAACTGTGCAGGGGAATCTTTACGTGGTGGTCATGGGGGAGCTTTTGGTGCTCTTCTCCTCCCTTAATACTCCTGATTTAGGCTTTTTCCTTACAAGTCCTATTCTCCCACTTATTCCTCCCCTGCTTAAAAGCCTGCATGTAGCAGAAAAATAGTTTGCACTGGAAACTTTTTACCAGATTTTTTTTTTAAGATTAAACCAGCATGGTTTGTGATGAGCATGGTAGGAAACCCTGCAAATTTCAGCCATGAGAGACAGGGGAGGAAATGGAAGAGCAGGGAGGAAAAGCTGGAGAAAGTCTAAGGGGAGCAGGAAGGGAAGGAGTTAAAGAGGAGAGAACAGTGGAAAGGCAGGATTTAACAGGGACGCTAGCAAAGCAGGGAGGCGTTACACAAGAAGAAGCAAAGGGCAGGAGGAGTGGAGAAGAACATGCCTCATGCTACTTTGCCTGCAAATCCCCATCCTGTGAGTAATCCGCACCCCAGTGAACGGATTCCACTGATTTCAGTGGGACTGCTTTGATGACAGAGGGGAAAGAAAAAAAAAAAGAGGAAAAAAAAATCAAAAAGGCATTTTCGATGAGTAAGGTTTGCAGAATCAGTCTCGTGGAGGAGAGGCGTGGGTCTGTCGAGCGCTGAGCTCTCTTTTGGACACTGCGTAAATAAATGGAAACAGCGCTTCCTCCCCGCATGAGGTAATGCCTCGGCAAGGCTTGTCCAAAGCTTCCGCGGCACCGGCACAGTCGTAGCTGTGTGAGGTTGTCTGTCCCCATCAGGAGCGGACGCCCACGAGGCTGTGCAGCCCCGCGGCACCTATGACACGGCCAAGGCTGCTGAGTAGTTGAGTGACAGAACTGGACATTACCTGTCCTTGATGCCAGGGCTGTGCCAATGCTCTGCACGAGAGATTCCTGTCTGACAGCAGAAGGTGCTGCATGATGCACTTTCTGTAACCAGTCCCAAGCTCTCATTAGTAGCACCAGGTCACCCTGCCAAAACACTCAGGACCTTGAACGTCCAGGACAACTGCAACATCCTCAAATATGCGGACTCATTTTGACTTTCCTGTCTTCCAGAAAAGCCTTCAAATCAGCAGCAACTCAACTTTCCTAGAGTGGGGAGATAGGAACCAGCCCCAAGAGTGCCTGCAGATGTACACACAGATTTGTGGTCCCTATCCCAGAGGAAATGAACCAGTGCCAGCAATTAGAAGCAATTAAAGGCAATTTGCAGTTCTTTGGCCAGTGCAAGCACTTACAGCCAGCATTCACAGGCTCTTCTCGTTCCCCAGCCATGGAGTAGCTGAGCTGCTGGTGCTTAATGCTAGTTTTCCTAGCATGATTCAAATTCCTTTGGGTTGTAACCCTAAATCGAGGAAAGAACGCGTTATAATCACAGCGGGGATGTGATTAGTGCAAACACCTTTTTGGCACCCTCACTGACATTATGTCATGGACCTTTTGAACATGTTTTCCTGCCCAGACTTTCTGAGGATGCAAGTGTTTGTGCATCAGCCACTGCAATGCCGAATATCCACAGTCTCCAGCACCAGGTGAAACAGAGACCGTGAAGCAGCAGACCTGAGAATTCATCACAAATTGCAGTGGGATGCTGCCTGAGGCACTGCTGGCGATGCCAAGGGTGCTAACACCTAACTCTTCCTCTGTGACCCTATGCCTTGCTCGAAAGGATCCTTCCATAAAGGAGGAAGCAAAGCTCAGAGGAGCAAGCAAGAACAATTTTTTATACAAGAAAATCATATGCTTTTAATCTATTAGTTCACACAGCAGCAGGTAGAAGGCAAGCTATTTCAGTAATATAGTAACTTTTTCAGAAAGTCTTTAAGAAAAGTTGTGGTGTTTGTGGCAGTGGTGACCAAGAATTACCAGGGAAAAATTAAGTTCTTCCATGCTTAAGAAACTGGCTATGGAGCAGAAAACAAGAAACAGGAGCATATGATTTAGCTTTTAGTGGAGAATGAGGGTTCACTTGCCTCTGTCCACAAAAGCTGGTTTCTCTTATAGGATATCAGTGACCAGGAAAGCAAGAAAGTAATAGTTTCTCTAGATGACCAACTTCATTTTGGCCAACCAAGACTTGAGAAGGCAGTGTGCGTCTTCTGTGAGACCAGTCCAGGTTAGCTTAACGGGCAATAGAGTAAGAGATAAAAGCCAACACACAGAAGGATGCATAATTGGAAGGAGAGAGCAAAATGGTTCATACACGCTGAAGGGTCCCAATTAATTGTAACCACTCCAGAGAAAGATCTAGGAGTTGATGAAACATCTGGCTGATTGCAGTGGAGCTCAGAAGAGCAAACAAGATAGTAGACTCTATTGTGAAAGGGGTAGAGAGTAACACTGAGTATAATATCATGGCACTAGAAATCAATAGGACATCCTCAGCTGGGAAGCCAGAGTGAAAGGCACAGAGAGGCGCCCATCTGAGGGTGATGGAAAAGATTAGAAGAGCCTTGCCAAGAGACGATGGAGGAGTGCCAAGCAATGCACTGTGCGGAGAAGGTCAGACAGGTGCTCCTCTCCGTTGGTCCTTAAAATACAGGAACAAAGAGACATTCAATGAATCTAAAAGGCAACCTTTTTCAATGATAAAAGCAAATGCTTCTTTGCACTGCACGTAATTAACTTGTAGAACTCAGGCTACGAGACACCATGGCAAAAACCCAACAGGATTAGATAGGCCTATGAATGAGAACATCTGTAGTTACATTAGCTGGGATTAATATATATACGGATATAAGCGCTCCAAGCCAGCTACTAACTGCCTGTAGTTAGGAAGAAATTTCCCCTGGGGGCAAGCTATTGCAAAATTGTCTGTTGTAGAGTTTAATATTTTTGTCTGAAGCTTCTAAGACAAGTCACTATTATATGCATGCATCTGGAGAGACAGACAGTTGTCTGCTAGAGCATAAGCAATGATACTATTTTATGTTGCAGCTGACGTTTGGATGGTTTGGAACCAAAACGTCTGAGAGCAAAACTTGAGCCTGCTCATGAAAGGATATAAAATTACCCAAAAAAGCGTTTTAACTTGCAGGGATCTCTATGGTTTGCTAAAGATTGACAAACACCATGAAAAAAATGCAAACATTGTTGCACCCTTAAATTTTGGTCAGAAGTTTTCCCAGCTGCTAATCTTCCTCCTGCTGCAGGTATTGAAAAGTAAACAGAGGGACAAATCTCCAGGATTAGCTCTCATCAAGCATGATGGTTTTTCGAGAAGGTATCTGAAAGGACCTGCATTTTTTGAGAATTAACATCTTCCTGTTTTCAAGGAAGCTATTTCCTTGGAAGTTTTTCAGGATGATGAAAAGTCCTTTTGATGGCACATCAGAAGAAAAAAAAGAAGAAAAGGGTTTGATTTCATTGCATACCTGGGTATCTTTATGTAGTTTGTTGTTTGGGATCAATTCCATGTGTGAAAGCTCTGATTTGAACAATATTTTTAATGCAAAAATGTCAAAGCAGAACAATATAAATTTGTCTATTGCTTCAGTAATGCAGCATGCATCATCTTGATGCAGTAAACATATTTCCCCTAGTCTTACGTTTTAGTATTTAGAGACTTATTTCACATATTATTACTTAAAGAAATCCTTGATTTTCTCTAACTTTTTTTTTCCTTTTCACTATTCTGCATTTGGTTCAAAAGTTTAGTTTAAATCTTGATTCTATGAAATGCATCTGGCCAGGGAATGCAAAGTGTGTTGAACTCTTGGGATGTGAAACCCTTGCCCTCCTGACACTAAAATCCATTTAAAAGGTGATCTCAAACTTGAAGCCCAGTTTCCCACTGTTCCAAAGCCCTTAACTTGGCAGAAATGTTTTTAGAAAATTTCCTTTGGCTCCTGTGTTTGGAGAAACAATCAGAAACAAGCAGCATTCCTTCATTTGGAGGCTTCTGCTTTGTCCATGGGTGTAGATAGGTGTTTCCTGAGCTTTCATTGCACCTGAGCCATTGCAGGAGGCTTGTGGACCTCCTGTAGGGATGGATCAGATGATGTTTAATGGCAAAGCATCTTGACCACACAAGACCCTACAGATTTATTTTTGAGGGAAGGGGAAAACTGTGGCATTCAGTGTCCCCAGGCCTCATCATGGGTTGACCTGCTGCCTCCAGCCAGCCATGGTGCAGATTGCCTCGTTTATTTTTCCATTTGAAAATGTCAGTTCTGGTCAAAGATACCCAAGGGCAGGTATGGAGGGAGAGAGCAGCTCTGGCAGCAGGACAGTCTCCAGACGCTATGTCTACATGTCTCTAAAATCAAGACAATGTTCTACCCACTCGTTCAGAGCAGGGGAAATTGCTTCTTGTGTAGCCGCACCATGATGAAGGTTTGCTAGGAGGATTGGAAAATACTTTCATTGAGATTAAGAAAAGGAAGCTGCTTTAACTGCTTTTTTTTCTTTTTTTTTTCTTTTTTTTTTTGGTGCTGATGCATTTTTTACATGGTTCCTGAGGAAATGAAGTTCCTACAAGCATATTCTCCCACTGATAATGTTTCAGTCAAATCTGGCAGCAGAGCAAAAATCTCAGAGATAATGAGGTTGCCACAAGCCTCCTGAAACGAAGTGGCTGCATAGATGAGAGCGAAAACACAGAAATAGCTCGAAAGGGGAACCCTTCACTATGTGCACAGCCCTTATCAGACAGGAAAGAATCCACAGAGGTGGCAGATAATCTAATGTGCTCAATGTCTAAGAAAAATTGTAATAAAAACTTCCGGGACACTAATCCAGAGTTCACTGGGGTTTTTTTTGTTTTTGTTTTTGATGTTTGGAGAACTATATGTTTAACTGCATTTTTTTTTTCCTAATGAGAAAAAAAAAAAAAAAAATCTTTTCAATTTTACTGTGCTTAGTATCTGAAAAAGACATTCTGGGTGGCCTGGACTGGAATTTATTTTAATATTCAGTTCGTAAAAATTTGGAGGATTTGTCACTCTCTAACTGATTTGAAGCAGGAAATTATCTCAACAGTTTGAAAATATTGATGGGGAAGGCAAAATTTTCCTTCCTTTTTTTTCTGTCTCAGTGATATGCAAAAGGCTGGGTGTGCAAATGAACTCAGCAGTCCTTGCTCTGAATCTCAGACCTACGATGGGGAACAATTTTGTTTCTCCGTCTGTTTGTTTGTTTCAACAGTGGTGCCCATTCCCTTCTACTATGTCTCACATCAGGTACCCTGTCACTTCTGAAAAAAGCATGGCCCATTACTGCCTTTCAGAATTGCTTTTGGATGTGTTTCTGCTGAAAAAGCAAACCTAAACCGCGGTTTTGAAGGTTTTAGATCCCAAATTTAAGATGTCATTGTGAGCAACCCAGAGAATTCACAGATCCTGCTCAGGAAATCAACAAGGTCTAAACTTTCAAATATCTAGTATGGTTGGAGGACTCAACCTGCAGATAGTTCTTGGATAGTTTTCCAAGGTGCAGTAGAGAGTGGAGAAGTCAATGTTCCTTCCATGTTCTCTGGCCTAAACTCCTCCAACGACGTCTTGGCCTCTCTGGAGGAAGCAGAGCACCTTGCAACCACCATGCTGAGCTCAGGATGTCCCGGGAAGGTTCTAGTATGGTTCCTTCTCTTCCTGGAGACCTTTTACAGCTCTTTCAGCACATTCCTTGCTGCTCTTCTGCACTAAAAGTAATGGGAGCTATCACTTTGCCACCAGGATGCTTCTCAGCCTAAACTGACTCTCCCTGTGCTTCCCTTCTCTGGGAGCTTCTGCTTGGGTCCCATCTTGGCTCCAGCTGGACAGCAGGTAGAGCTGGCAGGTGTCCAGCACAAGGACTTTCCCCAGGACGGGTTCTGGGGCCCCCGGCACTGTGGCAGGCACATAGGTGCTCCAAGAAGTTAGCCCAGCGCGGGAGAGCTGGGGATGTTTCCGTTGCTTGCCCCGGACGCTGGCCTGGAGAAGCTGAGCGGAGGTATCAGTGACACAGGGAGATTTGCCCTGCAGGTCAGACCCTGTCCCAGAGCAATGCTCTTGTTTATGTCCAGATGTCTTCCCAGCCCATCTGAAGATATGTCAAAGGCCCTTTCTGCACTTCCGCTTCCCTAAACTAGCTCTGTTTTAAATTTGACTTTAAAGGTGAGCTATTCTCTACCAATATCAGGAAGTTCAAAAGAAGATGTTCCTAAAGGGGAGGGAAGCTTTGCCGAAAGGAGTTTGGGAAGTGTTGACATGGCTGTCTGGGGGAGACCAGGGGGCCAGCGTAGCAGCAGCTCCCGCTCTCTGGACAAAGGCAGGGAATGCCCAGACTCCTGCGGAGATGCCCGGCTTGTGCGTGAGAAGGCCCATCACTGATGAAGAGTAGGGTCTTGCCAAGGGGTTGAATCATGCAGGGAAAATGCCTGGGTGGGAGCAATATGTGGAATCATTGACTTCCCCGGAGCTTTAAGAAGGCTGCAGTCGAAGCATATTTTTGGCACTGAGGTGAATTGCTCTGATGTTATCACCAGGCACAGACAGGCCTCTCTCTCTCTTTTTTCTTTTTTCTCATACTTTTTTTTTCCTCCTTGTTTTTGGATAATGAATTTCTAGGCCAACTTTTGGAGACCGTTATGGACCAGAGCACAGACATGTGTGCTCCATCTGGGAGGAGGATGGCAAAGCCTCCCCACGGGGAGGGAGCCTCCCTTGCCGTTCCCTGGAGCGGGAGGCTCTGCAGGTCGTCTGCCCTTTGGGGAGCTCAGTTCTGGACTGCCTCAAATATATCCCACTGGAATCAAAGGTCTGTGGAAATGCTGCTGGATGATGGGGGAGAATCCCTCATTGAGGCCAGAGAAAGTCAGCAATGAATTTGCTAGGAAGTTCGGGCAACAAGATTTTATCCTTGTTCCAGCTAATTTGCACAGAAATTAAGAATAAGCACCAATACTGGAGTACTTTCAGATGTGCAGAGGTGCAAACAGCCCCATGACGAGTTAAAAAGTACAAAGGCTTTGGATAAACAAGGCTTACAGGCGTGATAGTGGTGATTTCTGGATGTTCTAGGGCACAGAGCCCAACAACCATGCATGGCTGCACCTCATGAGCTGGGTAGAGGCAGTGGAACTGCCCTGGGCTTGGAGGTGAGAGGGCTGCACAGAGCTCCTAACATTTGGATTGTTCCTTGCTGATGGCTCACACAGATTAGATTTAATTAGAAAGTCCTTGAAACTGGAACGCGTGCATGATAGGGAGAGAAGGACTGAAGGTTGGCAAATGGATCCCCATCTGTCTTGGAGCAATTAAGCAATTCTTAAAGCAAAGAAAGTGTCTCAACTGCTGTGCAGAGCCACAGGAATATTCCACCTCTCTGATGCAGCAAACTCTTCCCACTCCAGGTCATACATCAGTGGCTGCTTAACTTTAATTAGATGCTTAAATGTCATTAAAATCACATATGTGTAAAAGCTGGCATGAACACATAGAGGTATTTCATCAAGCTAGAGCCCTCATTAGAAAAAAAAGAACTCAAATTCACTCCTTTTCTGTGCTTTTGTGCTACAAATTCAAAATATTTTAAGAGTTTCCGTCACAATTGGTTCCCTTTCTGAGGCTGGGGCCCTTGCAGCCCAAGTGAGCGAGCAGCGTAGCCCTGGCCGGCCCTCCGCGCGCCTCGGAGGTGGCGGCGCTTCGTCGCGGACCCACTCAGGCCTCCTGTGAGGCGCAGTGCTCCGGGACACTTCCATGGACTGTGCCTGTGGCTGGCAGAGGAAAGCTGCACGTCTATGAGTTGTCTTAGATTGATGTGTGTGTTCCTGGGAGTTGCTGATGACAAGTTTTAGATGTAGAAACCATAAACCAGCACTCGACACTTGTAAAAATATCAATACAAAGAATTATTTGTCCTTTGGGAGCAGGGTGACTGAAGCATAGTCGCTAACAAATTCAGTATAGAAACACAGCTAGAAAGTTAATGCAGCAAAGGAAGAGCATGCTAATGAGAAAATAAAGTCTGTGTTATACAGATCAGTGCCATGAATGTCTGGGTCTTTCCCAGTGGTGTGATTTTTCAGAGGTGACAAAGTCTTGATGCAAGAACTTGATTCAAATCCTGCCAGCACTAAGGACTGGCTCCTCTCTCATCTAAATTGTAGCTCAAGTTAGTTTTCCAAGATGAAGAAAAGATGAAAAGGATGGGAAGGAAGCTTTGATAGCGAAAGGCAGCTCCCCTGATGACATTCAAAGAATTCACTGACTTGGACTTCATTGTGTGAACACAAACACAAGCAGGACTAGAGATGGGCATTAGGATGAGGATGCTGTGGGGAGAGAAATCCGCTTTCCTGCAATGCAGTTCATCTACTCCTAGAGTGGACATCAAGGACAGATCTAACAAACGGATGTTCAGAAGAACCTAGTTCTCCATGCTGATGGGATAGAGTCTGCTGATCCACCTTGACAGAGAAGTCTCATTATGACGAGGAAAGGCCAGGAGACATCCTCCGGTGGCCAGGCCAGGCCGTGGCGTGGCAGGGTAAGTCCTCCTGAGAAAAGGCTAGCAGAGGATCCCCAGACAGTCATGGGCTGAGGCGCTTCATTCAGTGATTCTCCAGGGTCTCTCCACACTCTTCATGAGAATCTTACGCATAGAAGTCAGGGAAGAACAACAGTGGGAGATCATCATGAGGCTGACTGTGGAGCCCATCCTCAGCCTTTGCTTTTCTTCCTACAATATGGCTTTTACCCTGGCTGCCTAATGCACCCCCAGCTTCTCTGGGAAGCTCCAAGCAGTAGGAACAGGATTCATCTCCCTTGGCTTTAGCGATGTAAAAATGAACTCTGTGCTTTAAGCTGGGCAAGCAGCTCCCTCTATAGCTAATGGAGAGAGACTGGGAGCACCTCCCACTGTCCCATCTCCAGGGCTATCATCTCATATATAGAGAACAGAAGGAGTCACGGGGTCCAGTTACTTTAGTGCACCTCTCCACTCCAATGCCTGCAGCTGGGTGGGAGCAATCGGCATCTGCACCTACTAAATCCAAGGTCTGGAAGTTCAGCCCACAGAGACTGCAGTCACTCCATTTGAACCCAAACGGTTTCCAAAAAGCAGTGTCAAAATCTTGTGCCTCTGAGTGTGCAAACAGGGTGGTCAGGGAAGTTGTGAGAGCTCTTTTGTACAGGCCAATAATCCTTCAAAACAAATGTAAAATTCTGCCAGGATCACCAAAAGTATAGGGCTGCAACAGGATGGTGGAGGCAGCCAATGCCTTTTTTAACCAAAACCCTATGTCGTAATGAATGTGATCCCTCCAGGTGCCACATTCTGCCCCTCCACAATGGGTTTACACTGGCAGCCTCAGCAAAAGTGCATTCACAACACATATCATTTGTCATCTTTTCATCAAAAAGTGTGTAAATCCTTTCCTCAAAGTTCAGAGCTGGTTTATAGCAAGCCCATAAATCCTTGTAGAATCTCTCTTCCAATAGCATTACATTAGTGCCAATAATCTGGCAAATATCAGGAGTGAATTTAATCAAAAGAACTAACACCAGTGATTTATAGCCGTTCATGATGGAATGGAATGGACAGAGGTTTGCAGGACCCAGCCGTGGAATTTCACTTGCAACATCATTTGGAGCAGAAAGCAAAAGAAATGGGAAACACAGTTTCGGTGTTTTGAGAGCTGTTCGTGCTCTCACAGAATATCAGTGAGAAAGAACAATCCATCTTTGTTCAAGTTTTGAAAGATGAGCGCTCAACGTCTCATGTCTGGGTTTTGGTTGCTAAAAGTGAAAAATAATGTCAGGGAGACAGATTGCCAGGAGGCCCCCGCACCTAAGCGGTGTGCCTGGCAAGCAGGTTTCCAGGGCAGCTGCCAGGAGGAAGGTCCATCCTCTTTCTGAGCTGCCTGGCAGGAGGCCACAGATGCCCCGCGGCTGAGGACCAGACCTATCGGCCAACGGAAGCGCATCCATGTGAGGCCAAGCAGAGATCACTTGTGCAGTCTGACCTCAAAACTCTGGGGCAACCCGAGCTCTTACTTGAGTAACTTGTGTCTCTCGCTTCGCCTGACCACCCACCGGCAGCAGGCACAGCGCTCCTTTAGCTCACAGCTCTGCCCTGGTAGGCTCTGGCACGCTCCCAACGTTGCCACTTCAGGCAATGTCCCTGCTCCATCTGTCATCAATTCTTTTGCACGCGGTTTGCAGACTTCATGCCATGCTCTGCCTGTTGCATGGCTCTGGGACAAGGCATCTCTGATTACTGATGACTTTACCCTTTCTTTTTGCTTCCAGAAAATGACTGGAAGCAAACATTCAAAAGAGCAGCATGGCATAACGGCACTACTCTTCGGCTAACTACCTTCAGCTTAGAAGTCACCTTTAAAGCCCAGCTTCTTATGAGCCTACAAATGTTGCTAAGACAACTTCAGTTCATTGAAACAGCTTAAATAAAAAAGAGGCACATTTTTTTTTGTAGGTTTACTACTAAAAAACCCCACATCCCTCTGGGAAGGACAGCATCGCCTAGCTTTGCTTTCTGCTCACCATGCATTGCCCTTCTCCACCTCACATCATGTCCTCCAGTACAAGCAAAAGTTTGCAGCATGTGCTGTTTCTTCAGAGTTAAAGAAACAGTCAACATGCAAACTTGACACGCAAACACTAATAATTTGGAAAATATAAGTTACCGAAGCAAGGCATCCAAGCCATCATTTAAAATAATACAACTTATGCCACTATCATTCTCTATTATGCAAAATTACCTGCACCATGAATTGAGATATATAACCTAGTCTATAGGATGGAGTGGAAGATAAGAAACATGAGGAAGAGAAAAAATGGTTTAGCTGAATGAATGTGTCTGTTAGGCTGAATTAATGAAGTCAAATGAATCCAAAACATCTTCAGCAGATCTTTCATAGAACATTTGTTTTAAGTTCACCCTAGCTAACATATGCTTGCAAGAATGGATAAATTTGCTGCACAGTTCCTTAACAGTTCTCCATCAATTCACAAGACAATCAAATGCATTTTGTTTAAAAGTATCACGTGTGAAACATGAACGGAGCAATGTAATGGTTGAAAGAATCAAGTCTGACAGAGAAAACACAATCTGCTGGGTGAGATGAGATGTAAAGCAGTTGTAAGGGGGATGGCAGATGCTACCAGACAGTTAATTTCTTAATTCTAAACACATTCAGTCAACAGGAGATTCTGGGAGAGCTTTGTCCATCAACAGATGGCTTGGTGAGATGATAAATTAATATTGTTATCAATGGAGGAATGGCTGAAGTTATTAGGTGGTGATTCTTCCTAAATACCTAAATATTTTAACAATTATTTCAGAACAATTCCTGAATCAATGAAGAAAAACAGAGAAAAAAAAAAAAAGAATCCCCTAAATCATAACCAGACCTCAGGAAAACTATTTTTCAAAAGAATATTCTTTGCTGTAGAAAATCTCATTTCACCTGTGTCTATATAAGACATTGGATTATGCTGACAATAAACCACTCCAAATTCCATGAAATTGTGCTAAGACCCTGAGAGCTGGGAAGATGCTCATTTACTAAACGTATTCATTGCACACCTTGGTGTTAATTAGATCCAATAGCTGCATTTATGAACCGTGGTGGGGAGGTTAGAGAAGAATTTAAATTTGTTGATCTCAAGTTTCATTAGAAGGAGCAGCTCAAGAACGCAACGGGAGAACTGGAGAGCTGTTGCAAGAGCAGTTAATAGAGCGATTGAACAAGGGAGGAAGGTTGCTCTGAAGGAGCCCCTTGGCTCCCCTCTCCACCGGCTCTCCGGCCTCTCCGGCCTCCCCGAATTGCAGTTTCTCTCCCACTGTGGGCCCCGCTCCCGTCCCACCAGCACACACCCTGCCAAGCTGCAGCCGGCGTGACGGCTGCCTTGTAAGCAGCTCCTCCAAATCATTTTTACAAGGTGAAAAAAGTGGGGAGTGGGACTGTCTAAGTAAAGGATTTCTCTCTTTTTTTCTATTTTGGCAAAGAGGATCTGTTCTCAGTGGAAAAAAACATGAAGAAGAGTTTTCATTAAAAAAAAATTGCAAATGCTGAAGACCTAGAGCTTCCCAGCCAAAAATATCCAGCTCGGGCCAAAAAACTTTCCTTCCCTTCTGGAATGGAGCATTTAAAGAGAAGAGAGCTGAAGCTTTCCGTGAGAACCCCCAGCACCTCCTCAGCTGAGGTTTGAAACTGGTTTTGATTTATTTTACCACTTCTAGCAGACAGCGGGGACACTTTTTTTTTAAAAAAAGGTTTTTTTTAAAAAAAGTTTGTTTTAAGGAGTTGCTCGAATATTCTAATACTCTCAGCGGAGTGAGAGGGAAGCAGGTGGCGAGGTGGCCGTGCCGTGAGCGCCCGCAGCCGCCCCTGCGGTGCGAGGCTGGAGGGGATGGCATCGCCTCCCTGCCGGCTCCCAGCCCCGCGTGTGGCGGAGCCAGCGGCTCTGCGGCCGGGCTGGCGCCCGTCTCGCCTCCCGCCGGAGCGGGAAGCCCGCCGGGCTTTGGCGGAGGCCGGCGCTGCTTCCGCAGGGGCCCGGCCGTGCTGGGTGGCCACCGGGCAAAGCCAGGTGGAAGGGGAGCTGCTCCGCTGCCGCGCGGGACGCTCCTGGGATGCTCCGCTTGGCGCCTTTGGCTGCTCTCGCTTCCGCACCAGCTGCTCGCGTGGGCTCTGCGGCCCCGCAGGCTTTGGTGGGAAGCTGTGGCAGGCGGGGGAATCTTGCGGGTGCTGCTTTGAGACGCTAACCCTGCAGCTGCCGCCTGCCCTCGTCCACTCTAGGCTCGTGCTGGCCGTGACGGAGTGGCATCAGACCAGAGGGGCGCCAAACATAGACGTTAAACAATAATACGCTTATATATAGTTATATACATATATATGGATATATATAAGCTCTAAGTGAGAAAATAACCCTTCAAAGGCTAAAAATATTCTGCAATTCATCCTCAGCAGTGAGGATTTTTTTAAATCTTCACAGCCTTCTCCTCGCAAGGGGCCTGGGGAGCTCAGGGGATGACGAATAAGTAACGATTGAAAAAGAAACACCATTCTGAAGGCTTGGTTTGGGGAGAAGAAGGAGTAGGAAGACTTTGGCCATTGAAATAGCTGTGGCAACAGAAGGAGGAGGAATCGGAGGAGCAGAATGAGTGCGTGGCCCCATCCTTCCCATACCTTTGCAGGCTTTCCTGTGGGAGATGGGCTTGGTGAGGTCCCGGTAGAAGCCCTCCTTGCAATAGTGGCAGTGCCGGCCCGCGGTGTTGTGCCGGCAGTTGAGGCAGACACCGCCGCTCTTGCGCCCCGACAGCTTGTAGAGCTCCATGTTAAAGCGGCATCTCCGCGCGTGAAGGTTGCAGTTGCAGGCTGTGGAGAGAAGAGCAGGAACGGTCACCAGTGACATCCTGGAGGCCCCTGGAGGCATCTGCCTTATGGGGTCTGCACACTAAGCGTCAAGTCCTGTTTTGGGACCCCAAGTCTCGATGGGAACAGGAGGGTGTCCGAAGAGGGGACACCACGATGGCATTGCCAGCTAAGGGAGGCCCTCTGCTAACCCAAACCTGCTCAGGGAAGTTGGCATGGTGGTGGCCAGCCTGGACTTTTGGAGGAGGAGTGAGGGGTCTGAGAGCACTGAGACTCTGCGGGGCTTCACCACGGCGACTTGGAGCAGGAAACGCAGCTTGTGCCACTCCCCACTCCTAATGTGACTCCAAGGCTGGGTCCGCATGGAGAGCTGACCCCCAAGCCATTTCCTGGTGGCTGTGCAAAGCTCCTCGGCCCCACCAATTTTGTCACAAGTGCTCTGCACCATTAGGGAAGCAAAAGTTTTCCCTTGAGCTGCTAGAAAAACAAATTTCCGAGCACCACTGGCCCGTCTTTCCCAGTGCTTGCCCTTGCATGCCGTCCCAGCACACGTGGGTATTTAAACTCCATGTATTTGTTCAAAACCTTCTGAGCTTGTTTCTGTCCTTGTATCCTCCCTGGTTTGGTACCTGCAACATGAGGCTCTGTTACATTTCTGTGGCCCGGGATGTGCCAATAAAACTTTGTCCGCCCGCATTAGCATCTCTTATCTTGTTCCTGGGACATCCAGCTAGTCAAATAGCAAAAAGTCCCTCTCTGCTTTGATTGAATCTGCTGTGATTGAACCTGCCGGGAGATACCCAATTTCTCCACCATATGCAGCCTAATGTCAACAAAGGGACTATTTTAACAAGGGGCCTTTGCAAAAGAAAACTTGAGGACTTCAAAAGCTCGACCTCGGAGCTGTCAAGGGAACAACAAGGGGCAGTTGCTGGGGCTATGTGCTTTGCAGAGAATTTTATAGCTTGTTTTCTTTTCCCCTTGCTTTTATTTGCTCTTCACCCCTGAACAATGCATCTGTGCAATGCCAGCCCACAGCTGGGCCTCTCGGCTCTGCACGAAGGTGTCACCACTGTGGGCTTGTCACCTTCCTTTAGAGTAGAAACATCTTAATCCCTCATTCCTTCCTGTTTACCTTATGGTGCTTGCCCAAGACAAAGACATGCTCTATTTACTTAATTATCAAATTTCAGCCCAGAAAATTAAAGCGCAGTTCCGGATTATTTATTGGGAACAATCCCTGAATAACTCTTGACATGCAATCCGAGGGTAGATGGAGAGCAAAAGCCTCTGGTTGCCTCGGAGCTGTGGCATGAGAAATGCCCTCGCCACTCTTCCTCTTGCAGTTAGATTTTTCTAGCCGACGCGCTGAGCCATGGCCTCCCCTCCCCGCAGGACCCAAATGTTTCCAGAGCAGGAGATGCAACGACCAACTTGCCGCTAGTGAGAAGAGCAGCCCCGGAGGGGTTTGTCTACCACGAGCAAGCGAGATTCCTGACACCAGCCAGGGACGCCACTTTCATCTAAGGCCACCTGAAAGGACAAGACGATCAAGGGGAACAGAGAGCCAGCTCCTGCTCACAGAGGGAATTGCTTCTTTTTATGGCTGGCCTGTCCCAGGGACATATTTGCTGACGCTGCAAGTGCAGTTAAACAGGCTGTTGGCATCTAAAAGAAATGGGGGGCATGCACCCCGTGCTCTCTGCATTCGCCCTTGTAGATTTTTCCTCTTCCATCCTAATCTCAGGAAGAACTTCCTAAGCCTTTGCTAGGAGCGCCCTAGCAGCCGCTCAGCTGCGGCATTCTCCTTCTCCCGGGTGTGCTGAGCAGCCCCTGCCGGCACCACAGTTCTGCAGCACCCGCTGCTGTACAAGTAGCGGATTCGAGATGACTCTTGCCCTGCACAACTTATAATCTAAGGCTGCAGAAAGGAGGTGGTGACGCATTTAAGTACCAATCCTAGTTTTACAAAACAAAAACTAAGATACTCAGATTAAATATTTTCTTGGGTAATGCAGCAAGCATACAGCAGTAGTGAGAACCGAGGACTTAGTTCAGGCTAGTGCCTTCACTGTAACTACGGTCCTGATGAGAGGAGGATGGTGGCTGTGATGTAGAGGCAACAGCCCAGAAATCCTCCCACCTGTAGGTAGCTGACAAGGCAACAATCTTTATCCTCAGAGGCACCAGCCTCAGGACTTGGCTTTGGAAAAGGAAGCAAGAAAGTTGCCCAATTGGAAGGTCTGTCATCCCAGCTATAGATTACAAATCCTGCAGGCACCTCTCGGTTGTTCAAAGACTTGAGATTCATTGAAAACTATGTCTTGAGTACTACAAGCTCCAGGAATTAGTCCCAGTTGACAAATGTGGGGCGATACTTAACCACGGAGCTTCGTGAACTCTTGGAAGATCTGGTTCTTCCTTGTAGCTAGCAGATATACGTGTTTTTCAATGAGCATGAAAGCTCACCTCATTCTAGAACATAAAAAATGCTCTTCTTCCTCATGCTCCCTGCCAGCACCAGGGCACTTTGCTGGGCACCAGACAGATGGAGATCCCCTCCTAATCCCAGGCACGTGAATGCTTTTTCACCCTCCTTTTGAATATACCCATTTGTGCAGGAAGTATGGGCCAAACTGCCTCAAGGAGACTAGATTTAATCAAAATTCTTCTCTCCCATCCTATCCCTAAGTGCCTGAGCCCTGAATACCTGGGCACTGTGTCCTATTTGCCATCAGTCAACACTAACAGGTAAGTCTCTAGCCTGATGTCCTTCAGGTGCCCGGTGGGAGAGGTTTGGCCTGAGTGGCCCATCCAGGTATAAGAAAGATCCTTGCTGGGGACCAGGCTGTGACATGGTGGGATCCATCATGCTGGTGCTACAGCTCGGAGAAGGCAAGTAGTAGGAGCTCAAAGATGCTTGATGGAGGCAATGCCTGGGATGCACCGGGGCTGGATTTCACAGATCCAGCAGCACATTGTGATACCTGCTGTTACCCTTAGGTCCCACACCTGACTCTGTAAGAGGTCCTCGTGCACGGAGGACTCTCCTCGTGCTCTGCCCCAGCATGTGTTGTGGAATTGCACCGAGCCTGGGCGTGAGGCGCTCACAAAATAGGGCTACAGCCCGCGCTTTCCCCCAGTCCAGTGGTTAATCACCCACTGTGCTAAAGCATTTTGCCTTGTTTCTAACGTGAATTTGCCTGGCTTTAATTTCCAGCCACTACTTCATGTTTTGAATTTCCCCACTACCCTAAGTGGCTCTTCAGTTACCCGTCTTTTCTTTCTACGAATGTCTTTGGTGGCTATAATAAAACCACATCCCAACATCACCATCCCCAATGCTGTGCTCCTCAGGCTCTCCTTTTCACCCGGTATGGAAAACGCATCTGCACGGTCTGCAGACCTGGCTGGGAGCGGAGCATTTGCAGGTGCCGGGACATTGCCGATGAAAGGTTTTGGCTCCGGTTGCTTTGCCCTGAGCTCGGGGCTGCTATCTCCTGCTCCTTTCCTTCTCTTATTTTGCCAAGGACTTCCCTAGCCTTTTGTATGCCATTTTTATTGTGCACAGATGTACATACCTTCATCAAACAGTCCCTACCTGGCTGCCAGGCTCTGATATACACAACCAGATATCAGTTAAATGCAGATGTTTAGAAGCATAGAGAAGGCTGGATCGGAGGAGAGCTGTGGTTTGGAGCCTGTCGAAGAAACATCAACAGCAATACCTCCTCATTAAAAAAATGGTTTTGTTCTTGGTCAAATTAATTCATAGAAGAAGGTCAAAGCAGGTAGAGTTTTCCATGTGCGAGAATGAGAGGAGATATCTGAAGTGAAGGAGCGGGCTGGAGATGTGCGATGGGAGCCGTGGTCCCGGTCTTTCCGGCTGCTATAACGTCCCTCAGGCCCCACATCCAGGGCCCTGTATCTCCCAGGACACATTCCTCTCTGCGGTTTTCATTCAGCAATGACAATGCTTCGAGCCTGCCCTTTCAAAAGACCCCACCCTTTCAAAACTTATATTTCGACAATTTTTGAAATGAAAATCGCTTTTTTTAAAAAAAGCAAAAAACCCCAACACATTTTGTTTTAATTTTTATGAACAATAATTTGGGGAGAGGAGGAAGGAAAGAGAAGAGAAAGGATAGAGGAAGCCGGGGGCTGAAAGCAATCTCTAAGTTTGACTTGAATTTATGAACAAAATCGGTCTCCTTAAAACTATTCACTTCCAGATCTCTCTCTCTCTTTCTCTCTCTCTCTCCCTTTTTTTTTTTTTTTTTCCCCAAGGAAAACGCTAGTTCAGCCTCAGGCAGGATTTCTCTCATACAGGAGCAAGCCTTGCATGTCTCGTCCTTGTGTCCCCAGCAGCTTGCTGCAGATAGGGACTTACCACCCAGCTGGCTGCTGGAACTCGTTCATGGCAGCAGCCTCTTTCCTAACTCAGAGTGGCAAAGGAGGAAGGCCCATGGATTCCCCAGTCCTGAAAATATCCCTGAAATTTTCTTTTTTTTTTCTTTTGAAGAACTTATTTTCAGCAGAAATGTCCACCCTGGAAATAAAGCGAGGTGGACAATGGAGACAGGCACTGCAGAGACCTGTCTGCTCGCTAAAATGGGGACATAAAGCAAAAGTCCCTACAGACAACTCAGCATGCTTTCCTTGATTCCCTACAGCATTGCATCCTTCCAGGCCTGGTGTCATTTGCTTAGTTTGTTGGAAGTTTTGGAGCAGCCAGAGCCCTGGTGTCCCACGAAGGTGCTCACCCGTGAGCTGGAGAACGGGATTTCTATTCATGCCTATTGCAGCAAAACAGAAGGGCATGGGTGAACACAGGCCAGGATAGGAGTGAAGTACTCCGTGATATTGCCAGCGCATGGTCACTGGAGCCATCGGAGCTGTCAGCACTCCGATGGGATTGCACATCACCCTTGCAGCTAAGTGACTGAATCCTTGCAGGGCAAATTCACAGGAGCAACCACTAGGGCTGCAGGGCCAGGGCTCTCCCACCATGGCTTGGTGCCATTAGCCACAGACCCAGTTGGCTGACACCAAACAAAAATGTTTGCTTGGGAAAAGTTATTTGAATGTGCTGCTGAGTCTGCGCACAGAGGAGGATCAGAAATAGGTTTGGTTTGCTTGAGCTCGTCCTCCAAAGAGGAGATCTATCAGCGTGCTGTGACTAGGAGACGGAGACGGAGGGCCCGCGCCAGGCCCTACGTTTTCCTGACAGTCAGAGTGAAGGGATGGAGGAAAGTGTGCGGAAACCCCACATAATGCGTAGTTATGTTTTGGCATCGTCTATGAAGCCTCAGCTGCAAACCCAGGCTGCAGCAGAGAGGAGCTGACGAAGGAAAGCCCCCTTCTCACTGATTCAGCCCTGAGCGCTCCTGGAGTTTGGCTGGGGCCAAAGCTGTGCCGGGGAACGTGCTCGTCCTCTGACCCCTCGTTCTGACCACCAAGGAAGGGTTTGCACTGCAAACGCCGGAGAAGAAAGAGGGCAGGTCCTAGAGAGGGATGTGATGATAAAGTCTTCCTGACTGCACAAAAAATACATAGGAGAACAGAGGAGATTTGTACGCGTGAAAAAAAACCTAAGGAATGGCAATTCTAGGTAGAAACGACATCAGCAGAAACTCAGGTCTTGTCCGCCTCCTCCAGGCTTGTTCTTGAGGGGCCATACTGCTGCCAGGAGGTCCTGGAAATATTCCCCTGCTTCACTTTGGTTCTGCGGGATGTGAGAACACTTTGCAATATCAGGGTTCAAGTTGGTAACAGCAACACTTACTGCTCCCCAAGATTTCCAATGATAAGATCTTTGTTTGCTTTTACATAAAAAAATGCCAAACTCACTGTTTGGGCTAAAACATATGGGACCAAAGGTCTGACTCAGACTGAATAATTCTGGAATACTTCCTGTTAAAATGATTCAACTGCTAAGGAGAAACAAGGCTAGTGAAAAATACAGTGTTGTGCCAATGCTAACAAACTTGGGGATTTCTTTCCCTAAAGAAAATCTAACAAACTTGGGGATTTCTTTCCCTAAGGAAAATCTATTAGCCTTATATTTGAAGTCAAGGATTAAGAAGAAATACACTGCTCCTTGGTAAGGATGTGCCTTGTCTCTAAGAAGAACTGATAAATTTGACTAAGTTTGTAAGTCGCTGAAAAATGGGAAATGTGCTCAGTCAAAACTGATAGAGTTTTGCTGCTAAAATCTCTGAGTATCTTATTTTTACTGGCCAAGCTAAGCTCCAAAAAGAGCCTGGAGAGACAGGATGGGGTGGAGAGGGAGAGATCAGCCAAAGTGTTAGGTGTCAGGAAAGGATGGCTGGCCAGGGAGCGTTGCCTTGGATGGATCTGGAGATCTGGAGACAGCTGGGATTAGGGATGGGGAGACCCTAGGTGTCTGCATGAGTCGAGGGTGGCCTGAAGAAACAAACTCAGTGGGAAAGGAATGAGGTGGGACGACAGAGGAGCAGTGCGGCAGGCGGAGGGACAGAGTCCTTAGAAGGATGTCTGTGGGTCCTCATCCCTCCTGCTTGTACCGCAGGCCCTGGGGAGCACCAAGAGCCAGTGACAAAGAGCAGCCCTGCCAGTGAGTGCCCATAGCGCAGCAGCGAGCACAGGGACGGACGGCTCGCGCTGGCCATTAGCAGCTGCTGAGCTGGGCTGGCCCAGCAGCCTCTTTATACAAACAAATCGCCTCTGTGGACCAGACTTCCCAAGCAACCTGGCTTACTAGCAGGAGCAATAGCAGGAGGAGTGAACTTTCAAAGGGGGACCAGAGAGGAAAAGCAAATGCAGAACGTCAGCATCTCAGAGATGCAGCCTATGAATGCGGTTTGGGGATTTGCCCTCGCTCAAGCAGAGGATACGACTGTGTCAGGCTCCTCCAGCTGCCCACCGCAGCGGGAGCTAGCTCACACACGGATGTCAAAACCGGCCAGCACACAGTCGGGAAAGAGCAGAACTGGCACCTGGAAGGACTGTGCTGACCTGTGCTTTGGAGAACAGATACATTGGAGAAGTCCAGAAGAGGAAAGAATGGGTCTCCTCAAATCAGCTATCGAGGGTTATTTTGTTGATGTTCACAGTAACGCAACTTTGCTCCAGTTCTGTGAAACCAAAGCTCTTTTTAATAGCATGATATTCCTTCAAAAGTCCAACAATCCCCGCAAACCAGGCATGGTGGCCCCCTATCCACCCCTCCAGCATCTGATAGCATGAGAACTGGCTCCAATGGTGAGAGACACAACTCTTGGCTTAACTGGTAATGTGAACCTGTCTGAATGTGGTCTGATATACGCTTTTATTAATTTCAGGGAAGGGAGATATTTTCATAACCGCTTCCGCAGTTATTAGTTCCAGACTGGACTGAAGAACCCAAATTTCACTAGGTATTTCCAGACAGTCCACATGATATTTCTGGCCTGACAGGAAGCATCAGGAGGAAGAGCAAGATTTATTCCTGGGTGATTTACAGCTCGGAGATGTCCAGATTAAAAGCCAGATTTTAACAATCCCTGATCAGATCTCCCCATTGCTAGCTGACACACGTGGCAAACAGCTGTTTTGAGCCCGTGAGGCCCCAGTGATTTGCATGTCCCTGCCTTGAATCCTCTGGGACATTTACAATGACCTGCAATGACTCTTCCAAAGCCTCCAGGCAGTTGACTATCCATCGACAGTCCACAGGGACGGATGAGAAACCTGTTGGCCTGATGAGTTTCATTGAAATATTATGAAATTAGTGGCAACCTTGCACTAAATGCATTTTTTTTCTAAGACAAAAGCAGCCTTGCTCAATACAAGATGCAAATCATAGACCAAGTCTAGTCTGGGTACAGCTCACAAGGATGTACTCAAGCTGCCTGCTCAGGAGCAGACGTGGGTGTATTTGGTGCAGCAGCTAAGGTAGCACTGTTAGTGGGTTGCAGCTCCCCCTTTCTTCTTTCACTGAGTGTGCCAGGAGCTGGGACCTGCCTCTCTTGAAAGGAGGCGCCTAAGTGGAGCTTGCAGCAGTCGCGAGCACCGCTGGAAGCTCTATGAAGATGAGGGCTTGGGCCTCATAGCCAGCTCATGAGTCCATGCTGACCAGGACCACGAGGCACCTTCTCCAAGGGGTGCAAGAGGAGCTCCAGTCGGACCTCGCGTCCGTGCTGACCAAGGGGTAGTAAGGGACCCAGGCAGGCAGGAGCGCATGCCAGTGTCTCACGCATTTCACACTGGACTGGCACATTGCACCCGTGTTCGTGTCCCAGAGCGATCGTACTGAGAAGCATGGGAATGGGCGTGTTCTCAGTGATGTAGTAGGAGCCTCCCTTTCTTCAGTAGCTGAGGACTTGACCAAAAGATTTTTCCTGAAATCAGGTATCATGCAAGTTTACAGGTTTACAGGTATGCTTAAGCCAAAAATATCTTTTTTTTCTGAAAGGAAATGTCAAGAAGCAAAGTTTTCATTGTAATCTGGCAGCCCTAGGCTGCCATACGCTTTCTTATTTAACTGCATCATCCCAATGCAGCTTCTGAGGTTGTAAATACTTTGAAAGAAATTGTTCGTATCCTGTAATTCAACCAGGTGCCCCCCTAAGGCCAGAGCTGACGGGAGAACTCACCCTCCAACCTAAAGGTTATCAGAGAAAGTACACAGCATCACGGCCTCGCATGCCCGCTGAACCCAGCTCCGAGGTGCTCGTTAAGTGTCGCTGTTTATTTGGAGCCTGAGGAGAACCCACTTGGGAACAATTTATCCGCTTAGACTGACGGCCTTTGTGGTTTCTCTCTTATCAGATACAGATCTGAGCAACAGCTTTCCTATGAGCACTGCAGGGCTTGTTTTGCTTTGCAAGAAGACCCTCCCTGGCTCCTTACCCCACGTCAGTGCTTTTCTCCTAGGAGTCCACTTTGGACCTTAGGCAGTTATGAACTGCTGCAAGCTAGAGGATGCTTTTCAAGGTACCAAATCAGCATCTCAGTCCCCAAGTGCTTGTCCTCAGCTTTACCTCTCCAAACACTTTTGCACTTCTGTCTTAAAATCATAGCCCAGCAGCTAAAAAGGAGGCAATGTGCTGAATCTGAGCACTGCCAATGCCAGAAGTGACAGGCGAGCTGGGGCCTTGTCCCAGAGCCAGGCGGGACGAAGCAGCGGGAGGAGAGCACCCAGCACAGGGGCTATCGCTGTCCCAGGGTAAGCCCCCGCCCAAGACACTGTCTCATAAGCTTTCCCACACTTGCAGCGTAGGAGAGTAGCAGCCACCTGAGGGTTAAAGTCACCGCAGAAACAGATACTGAAAGAACCAACACATTCAGAGCAAAGGTTATTTGAAATGCAAAGGGCCTGGTAATGCAACAGATACAGCAAAGAGTGAAAAGCTTCCAAAGTCGTTATTAAAACTGCTCAGCCTAAAAGGACCAGGAATACAAACAACCTCAACTCTGCCTCTGTCATTGCCCCAAGGAAATGGCAAACTTGGCCATGAGCACCCCACAACCGAGGGGGGAAAGCTGTACAAAGCAGCTCGAAACTAGCCAGCTCAGGCGGAGATTCCTCCAGGGAAGAGCCAGTTTCAAACCATGGCACTCGTGTGCCCAGTCACTGTTGCTCCAGTTGTGCTAACTCGACTGCCTGTGAGGTTGGGCTGTGCCAAGCTCTTGTTTAAAAGCAAACAGAGCGTGCTCGAGGACGTGGTGTGTTGTTTTAACCCTCCATTATTTCCCAATCTCATTTGGAGCGTGGCTAGGGGAATTGTTCAACCAGCACCGGCCAGATCCGCCACCAAAGGGAATTGAGGGCAAGAACTGCTGGAGAAGCCCTGTAACATCCATGGCCGGTCACCTCCCAGCAAGTTCCGTGCTGCTCAGGTTATATGTCTATTGTGCAGCTCACGGGGACAGGCTGGGGAGCTGCACTTAGATCTCTGGATGGTGCCCACCTCAAGAGGGGAGGGCATCTCATGCCCTCCTTTTACCTTCATGGGCCCGGAAGAAGTTGAAGGCCTGGACTAACTGCAGCCAGCTGGCAGCCTGCAGCAGTGACACACGGGTCTGGTACTGCCTGGATCCCCCGTGCCACCGTCCTGCTGGCACTTCCCCTTGTCACTGCCCAGACCCTGGGGCCCAATGGCGCCGCCATAGGCTGTGAACATCAGCATGGGGGTGACCCTTGCAATGGGCAACCTACCGCCTTTTCCCAGAGGCCAATCCATGTGCCAGCCCTCACTTTACGGGCAGGAAAGTGACAGCAAACAGAGACCAAGTGTCCCAACTCAGGCTGTGCCACAGGACAAGGCAGGGAGAGGACACATTCCTCTGTCGAGCACTAGCAGGATGCTTCCCTGGTCTGCCAGGGGCTTCTCCAGGCACTGGTGGTCCAGAGGGGTTTCATGGGGAGCAGTCTGGCTCCGGAAACACCTTTCTGAAGACAGAGCCTAGCAGGATTTTGCGGCTGCAGTCAGCAGCTTCCACCTTTCAATGATCCCGTCCTCCGTTCCAGGCAACGGCTTTGCCAGCAGCTCCTCTGTGTCGGGAGCAGCAGCGGAGCGCTGCATTGCCTTGTCCCCTGCCGCACCGGGGGCAGCTGCCCTACGGAAGCGACCATTGCATCTGCACCCTACTAGGCTCCAGAGCCAGCGCGTACAAGAGGAGCTCCTGCCCAAGAGACATCCCTGCTGCAGACAGCAAAGTCCTGCTGACAACTCCCGTCCGCCCGCGAGCTGGGATGCATTAAAGCACGGACAAAAGACGCAAGGAGAGGGATGCATAGCAGAACAGCTTTACCTTGATGTATCTGTTGTCCCCATACAGAAAACCCCTTGGCCTGTTTGGGTATGGGCCTTGTCCATGTCCGCGGGGGTGCCTGGCCAGCGCTCCCTGCAGCCTCCTGCTCGCCACCGGGCCCGTCCCACCTCTGGTAGCGCTCATCACAGCCCCCTTCCCTTCCCCACCAGTTACAAAGCTCCTCTCCGCCACGCGGCGGGCCAGGCGGTAACCCCGGCCGGACAGACGGTGGCTCTCGGGAGGAGCGTTGGTGCCTCTGCGAGGCCAGGCTGGCTCGGGGCCGCGGCTGGCAGAGCGGCACGCTGGTGTTCACCGCGCGCCAGGGGCCGAGCGGCTGCCCTGCCCCTCGTCACAGCGGGCGCCGGGCTTGGCCAACACCCACGCCCCTTCCCCACTACCGTGTCCCGGGAAGGTCCTGCACGCTGCTCGTTACCCGGCCATCGCGCCCCAGGGTCCGTCCCGGGCGACTAGAGCCTGCCGGGGCTGCGGCAGCTGCCTCAGGCGTCCCAGCCACGGGGCTCCAGCTGCTGGGCCAGGCGGCCCAAAGCAGAGGGACTCGCGCCTGTGTGGCAAGCCTTCCTTGGGCACCAGGAATAGCCCAGGCCTCTGCCCGGCTTCAGGACCCTCTGGACATAGGTCCTTCCTAGGGAAAGGCCCCCTGCAGAAGCCTCCTGCTGGGACTGCAGTTCTCCCTGCTCTGTTGCAGGACGAGGGGTTGCACTGTGTGCAGCGAGGGGCTGGTTCCTGCTCTACTCACCATGGGGGCTTGCCTGCAAAACACCGGCTGAGGCACATGTGCACAGGGAAAACATCATTCTGGCAGCCTGGGGCTAAGCACCAACACGTCGCCTGCTTATTATGCTAATAAAACGCATTACGCTGCTGCAAATTAATCCCCGTTTAATCACACCGTGTTGGGCGGTGCCTATAGCGGCGCGGGCCGTTCATTCCCCTGGCGGGGCTGTGGGAAGCTGGGCAGGCCCTCTCCCACACATGCTGCAGCTGCCCCTCCTGCTCTGCCCTTTTTGCTGCTCTATCAACCTGACAAGTTCACAGCGATCTTGAGCCTGGGCAAATCCGCAGTGCTCGGATCCCGAATCCTCCTCCCTCGGAGCAGGCACAAGCGTGTGCCGCGCTTGGCTGCGGAGCTGTGAATCTGACGGGTCCCCGGTTCTCTGCAGCCCGTTTTCCCCCCTGGCCTTGTCATCCGTGTCTCCCATGGCTCCAGCACTCGCTCGTGGCTGCAGCGTGGTCCTGTCTGCAGGACCAGCTCTGCGCTGAAGACAAGGACAGGCACAGCCTGAGCACACGAGCACGAGGTGCTGGAGCCAGCTCTGCCCTCGCTGCTCGGGAGCTGCGCTGAGCTGCCAGTTCTCAGCGTGCTGCCTCGAGCTCCTTGGGGTGTTTCCCTGGGGTCCGGCACCGCATGTCCCCGTGATGGGGGGCTCAGGCTAAGGCAAAGGGTGCGAGCTTTGCCTTTGCTTCTTGCTTTTTCGTCTCCCTGGATCCAGGGCTGCAATCTGGATGTCCGGAGCAGGTGTGGAGAGCCCAGCGTGGCTGTTTGCTTGCCGCCGTGAGCTCTCCTTTGAGGCCACAGATAAGCCCTGGGCAAACAGCACTATCTTATCGCTGCCCGAGTTATCGAGGCATCGAAGAAAGAAGGAAAGCTCTGCCTTGTGTGCCTGAGTGACGCTGCCATTGCTGCGAACATGGAAGTGTTTGCAGGAAGTGTCAGGACAAGCAGGTTTTCTTTCGGCTCAGTGCGGGCAGGACCCAGGCCAGGGCAGCACTGCCCCAGGTTTACCCCTGCGGTGTTTTGCTTTCCTGGAGATTGGGTGTTTATCAAAAGCAGACTGGCTTATCCCATCTTATCAGAGCAGCAGTGCTACTGTTAGTAGCTCTGTTACAGGCTCCAGGCTAGAAGTGGTGATTGCTACCCGGGCTGGAGTGGATCTCGGAGGGCCAGCACAGCCACGGGGTGAGCGCAGGATCCTCTCCCCATGCAGGAGATTTCCAAGGAAGTAGCTGCTGCAGTCTTGGATATTTTACCCTGTCATTCATCAGCTGTGAGGCTCTTTAGATGCCAGAATGCAGGGCATCTCATAGTCCTACACGGCCTGGTGCTAACAAATCCTGCTGTCATTTCCCCACCTCAGGGCACAGTTACATCTGCTCTTATAGAGGGGGGAAACAAGGCACAGAAAAGATCACCATCTAATCACAGCGGCTCAAGGCTCCTAATAGAGGAAGCAAGGAGGTGGGAATTTAAGTATATTTCAGACCAGCTCTATTCCAGCCTTCCTGGGATCTCCTGGGAGCAGGACGCTGTCACCGACCTCCTAGCCTCATGCCACCAATGCTTCCCAAGCTGTCTGGCATCCACTGGCTAAAGCCACGTGCAACTCTGCAACCCCACGCCGGCATCTCACACGCGTAAGCCCAGGGTGGCTATTCAAAGTCACGCGAGACAAGGAAGGAGTGAAGAGATGAGGATGAGACAGCCCAGGCTCCAGCAGAGGTGTTGAGAACCTCTCAGTGGCTGGGGAGGAGGAGGAGGGTGAGCGATGCAGGGGGCCTAAGTGAGTCCCTGTCTTGGGGGAGGCCGGTACCCCTGCGCGCTCCTGAGAACCTCTGCAGATTTTATCAGCACCCTTTAATTAGCTTATCACGGGCAATTACCTCCACGGCTTAGAGTGCCCCGGCATCGTTTGCAGATCTGGAACATTTAAAACCTGTTCGCTAGTGCTGCAGCGGTGGCATCTCCAGCAGATCTAGCAGACTTCCAGGCCGGGAAGGGCCGTCTGCCTGGAGAGCAGAGCCCCACAGCTCCTGCGTGCCCCACGCAGCACTGGGGATGGCCAGGAGGATGCTCTCAGGTGGGTCTGTGCCACCCAGGCCAAGCGATGGAACATTCTGTCTCTAAAATCATCCAGCCCTCCACCCGGAGAGGACTCTTGTCCTGAGTCTTGGCCTGATGCCGGATCCGTGACCACCACTCTGGTGGTGAGGGGAGATGTTGGCCTAGAAGATGTTATTTGCCCCAGAGCCCGGTCTGCAACAAGCAGCAAGTCCAGTGCAAGGAAGGAGTGTAACGAGGCGCTTGCATGGTCATGGGGTGGCCTGAGCATGGGCAAGATTTATAAAGGCGGTTTCAAACATATTTCCCTCCAAAAGCACCCTAAAGTCATGTCTATAACTTAAATTTACCCTACCAGGGATGCTTCTCAGCACACACTGTCCGGGGGGTAAGGACTCCCCTTACCCCCTGCCTTCTCCACCCAAACTTCCCAGTGGGAATGGTCTCTGAATGCTTGACTCCCAGGCATGCACGGGAGCTGTCTGGGAAAGCTGGTCCAGGCCAGCAGTGTGCTGGGGACCAGGTAGCACAAGCAGGCTGGACATCCGGATTCGCTGCTTGCAGCAAGAGGGTGGACGGAGTGTGACGGTGCCACACGACACAGCTGCTTTTAGCTGGTCACATCTGGGGTAAGATGCTACTGTTCTGGGATGTGGTTGGAAAAGCTCTTGCATGGAGCTCGAAGATTAATGCCGTGCAGGGCAAGGTGACAGGATTAATCCATTAACTTTGGGTTTATTCTCTTTTTCGAAGCAATCCCCACTTTGCTGCAGTCCTAGCTGCTGTGCTTGCTAACAGCAAGTCCATCTTGGTGGGAGACCTCCCTCAGGCTTCAGCTGAAGTTCATGGATTTTGTGAAGTGTTGCGGAGAGGAGATTGCATTTCTTCTAAGGAAACTGCATTTCCTCTAGCTACAGCCACTGGCTGGCAGGAAGGACTCCTGTATTTTCATTTAGCCTCTGCTTTTGAGTCTTGGATGCTGCTTTGAGCCAAACCTCTGATCCTGCTGCGATTCATTTTCAGGCACATGTGCCCCAGCAACTTCATTTTTTTTTAATTCATTTTTCATACAGAATTCTTTTGCTTGATGGGTGCAGTGAGAAAATATTTCCCAAACAGGAAAGAGGACCTCCCTCCCACCACCTCTCTCTCGTGGATGTTTTTAATAACAACATCAATTGTCTGCAAAAGACTTATTCCTTTCTGACCTCAGAAAAACCCCTGGTCCATGCATTCCAGCATGGCCACAGAACAAGTCGCAATTGCTTCACAGGGACCTTCCAGAAGTTTCCCATGGCAACGCATGTTGTGGGAGGACGGGGCGCCGCGCGCTGCGGGGCCGTCCCCGGCCTGGCAGCCGCTGAGGATGCTGAGCGCGTTCGGGCTGCGCACCGAGGGCCTGGCCGTGCTGAGGCCAGGCTCCCGACAGCATCGGGGTTGGCTCACGCTTCCAACGTCAGGTCCTCCTGCCCTCCGCCTTCCTCCCTTGGAGAAGGAGCCGTCCACCTGCAGGACCTCCTTGCTTGTCCGTCCTGCTCCAGTGTGGAGTCCTGCCGAACTGTTTGGGTTTCTGATCTGTGCTGCAACATGAGCGGGACCAAAGTCCTCGCACACGCCTTGCTGTCAAACCGGCCAGATGAGGTGCATTTGCAGTGGGGAATAAGGAGAAGGAATGGCCAGAAATCCTTGTGTTGCCATGAGCTGGGGTGGATCTACACCAACCCCCAGTCTGACGCTCCACAGAACTCACTCTTTAACATACCAGTGCAGACAGAGATCACAGTCTAAGTGCAGTATAGCTTGGGAGCTTTGGGGCTTTCTTCCATTTCCATCTTTGACTTTAATACCCATGTGGCAATCTCAGTGCTGGCTGCGTGGGGAAGGGCAAGATGTGCTCCAACACCGTCTTCCACGGTGGCACCTCTATGGGCTCAAAGACAGCTAAAAGATCAGTCACGCAGCCTAGCCTACCCAGTCCGCTCAGCTCCTGCAGTTACCCTGTCTGCGGGTCCTCCCAAGGGCTCCTCCTTAGCTGAGCTCGTCACTTAGCTTCAAGGACTTGCAGCAGTTAGAGCACAATTTGCAAATTCACGGCGCCCCATCACTTGACCACAGAGATTGACACAGGATGCAGAACAAGGAGCCTCAAGGCCACAGGCTCCCAACTCAGCCAGGGGGCATTTTCCAGCCAAAACCAACTTCTGACTGATACATACAGCTTGGGACTAGCTGGAGCTGTTCATAACATCATGGTGAAGGCTTTCAGATCTAAAGAAAAGCTAATTTTCCTGTTTGGCTGTTGGAAATACCCCTTTGGACATTCTCAAAATGCAGCGTTTCATTTATTTTTTTGCCTTGAGAAAGGGCATGGCAAGGCCAAGGTCTCCTCAGGGTGACTAGAGGAGTGAAATCAAGTCACTCTAAGCAGAGTTTTGGGTTGACGGAGTTCAGATAAAATAATTCTATAGCCTGAAATCCTAGTGGGAAGCAGGGGGGAGGACAGCAGATGCTTTGGCAAGGAAAGGGAAGCAAGCTGGAGTTGAGTCCAGCTCCAGCCAGGGAAGGTGTCGCCGTTTCCCCGCTCGGCCCTGGCCGCGGCCGCTCGCCCACTCTCGGCTCCCGGCGCACAGGAACCGGGATCCCTGGAGCCGCGAGAGCATCGTGTGGGCCAGCCCCACCTGCTGTGCCCGCCCCGAAGAGCCCCGCGGCACAGGGGGCTCCCAGGGCGGCCTCACGCACAGCCCTCCCGCTGCCTGCGTGCGTGTTAAAGCCGGCCTGAAACTCCTGGGGACACGCGCCAACGTCTCCCTGGCTCCAGAAAGCCTGCCTGTGGTAGGAGCTGAAGGGCTACATCCCTCCCGCAGTAATTTTTTGGCCACATTTCTGGGTCAGCTGGTCTTGTGGACCCCTGGCCACCTCTCCACGGATGCCCAGATGTCCCACCTGGGCAAGGTGTAACCCTCATGCTGGTGGCCTTGGAGCAGAGCGGCACCGCATTCCCCAGCCCAGCCCTGCTCTCAGCAGCTCCAGCTCACGTTGGCTTCCTTTGCTTCATCTGGGCGACCAGTTCCCCCAGCCAAACCTCTGAAGTGTCTGTGGTTTGCCCATTGCTGCACACAAGGCTTTTAAGTGCTTGTTTGCCACAGTTTGCGTCGCTGGCACAGAGCTTGCCGCAGCCCTGGAAATAACCCTGAGCTGAAGCCTGATCCTCACGGCAGGAAATAAACATCATTTTATAAGCATTAACAGACAGCCGAGCCTGGGCAGGGACACGCGGCCTTCCCTAGGATCCCAGATGTTGGCAAAGAGCGTTGCTGCTCCAGCGCGCTGCATCCACGCTGATGTCAGGGAACGCTCAGGGCCTAAAGGAATGTTCCTACATTAGGAAACAATGTCTCCGGCAACCGCAAGAACGGGGACTGCAGAGGAGGAACAAGAACCCGCGGCATCCCCCCAAAATCTCATCTTGTCATGACACTGGGATGAGCGGGAGGCAGCAGGAGGAAGACTCATCCTGAAGGGCTTTAGAGCGAGGACAGGCTGCCACCAAGCCCCCATCAAGATGCAAAGGGGGGCTGTAGCTTTGCATGAAGCTGAAGCTCTTTTAGGTCCTTATGGGCTCACATTTGGCCCTCAAATTGTTTTCTGGCTGTGCCACAGGGGGTTGGACTCGTGTCCTGGCAGTCAGCGGCAGGATCCTTGCTGCCTCCCCTGCGAAAAAGGCTGTTTTCACCTGAAAGGCCTGGGAAGCTCAAGCCACAAGCCAAGTCACCCGAACTTGTCTTCACTAGGAGAGCAAAGGTGGCTTTGCCTTGCAAAAGCGAACACAGCCTATCAGCCTGAAACTCTCCCGCATGACTCCCCCGTGAGCTGAGATCTTCTTCACCTATGGCCGAGCACACCCCACTCAGAGGGAGAAAACCCTTTTCTCCCATAGAAAGCAGCAAAGCAGATTCTTTCCAGCTGCATCTTTTAGGGAGAAGGATTTATTTATCGCTTTTGTTGACAAGCTAAACGAAACCAACACTCGTAATCTGAAAGGGGAGTATCTCCTGCAGCTGCGTGTGGAGCCGTCTGCGGGTCTGAGCTGCTGCCCTTCGCCGGGATTCAGCCTTGGTACCGCTGGGCCACCCATCCCAGGTGGGAAATTCCACACTGCATGGCCAGCCCAGCCCAGGATACCTCTCCCAGCACGCAGGGAAAGCAGCGCCGGAGCCAGCAGCACATCTAGGGCTGTTTAGGCTGAGTTTCCCAGTGACGGGAAGACACGAAGACGGAGGACACCAAGGACAGGATGTTTCTGGGGCCAGCAGTGGGAGTGCTGTAGGACAAGTGCTCACTGTTCAGTGCTGCTTGGGTGTTTTCCCTAACTACCAATCCCTGGAACACATTTTTTGCCTGCATTAAAGTTGGCGGCATGCAGCAGATCTCTCCCAACACACAGCTTGGCCTCGCAGGCCTGCAGGGCATTATCCTGTCCCTGGTGCGGGCCAGGCCACCACAGCAGAGTGTGGTCCTAGCGCAGAGGGGACAGGGCGAACAGGGCCCATGTGGTGCCCTGCTAATGTTTCTGCTGCCTACCTGGAGCACGGAGGGTGACGTGTGTTTCTCTGTGCCGATGGAGGGTATTCCTACAGCAGTCAGGAGTGTCCCAACTGAGAAACAAACTTGTTTTCTATTTACTTTATTTTATTTTTTACTTCTGCTGGGCTGTTTTGCATTGGATCTGTTCTTCGACCCACGTGCTGGGTGGCTGTGCGCCACATCAGGGATGGGATGACACCGGGGAACGGCGCAACGGCACGGCCGGGCACCTCCACACCGTCGCCTGCAGATCCCTGGCTGCGAGGCGGTTCCCGCTGGGGGCCAAGGGGCTCAGCCTGCAGCCGGGCAGTCCACCCTCCTCAGCCAGCCGGCGCGAGGGCTGGCAGATGAGCTCTGCCTCAGGCCGTCTCTGTCAACGAGCCCTTGGAAAAGGTGCAGGACTCGATGGCGTCATCCCCGGATGGTACCTGGTATTGTCTGCTCTGCTTCCCACCTCGCCTGCCCCTGGCAGCAGGACTCCAAGGAGACTGTAAGGGTATCATTCCAAGGATGCACACTCCTAACACAGCTTCATTAATCCTAAGTCCTTTAAGACAACCTTTGTGTTTGTTGCCACTGTGTTCACGTTTGTAATAAAGTGAAAGGTTAATCTCCCAAGAAGAGCCACCCCAGCTAAGCACTCATGCAGCTGAAGCCCAGGGGCCCTGCGTGGGTGGAGGAGCCCTTGTCCCGAGGAGGCAGAGGTAAGGAGAAGCCTCCAGCTCCTGGCGTTCACCTACGACGAGCACATCTGTAGCTGTGCACTCAGCAACGGTGGTACCCACAGCAACAAATGTGCACGGAGGGCTTCTTTCCTTTGGCCATACCCATCCTTAACCCAGCAGTGTCAGTCTTGAGCCTCTCCACTTGTTTACTCCTGGTGGGATTCCCCTCTTTGCCTTCAAAGAAAAGAAAATACCAAGAGGTGGTTTACTTGAGAGGCCTTATTCAAGCTCACTTTCGCAGCTGTATCACACAAAGGGCCTCAGGGCAGCTAACAGCCCCCCTGGGCTTTCTTCAGCATGCAACTCCAAGCCTTTTTGCTCTGCTCCGCTGGCCATGCATGGCCACCATGTCCCCCTGCCCGTGCAATTGCCCCTGCCCTGGATTCTGGCCACATCATTTTTAACCTTCAGCAACTTTGGCTCTAGCAGATCTATGGCTGCTCCACGGGTCGCCTATTCCGGCCAATGCTCCCTTGTATTTGTCTCTCCAGGTGGTAACAGGCTGAAAAGCGCCTGTAATCCTCCTGAATAAACCACGCAGCACAAAACCAAAGTTGAACTCCATTATATTATGTTCACCTCCTTTTAACATAGGCTGGTGCAGCCACCCAAGCTAACACAGGCAGGGATCTCACACCTCACTTTGCTGCAACCCAAAAATAAGAGCCAGAAAAGCTCCCCCCCCGCCATCCCTCCCTGTTCCTGCTGGAATTATCTTCAGGCTTGCCAGTGCTCCTTCCAACTTAATTCAAACACATGGAGAAAAAAAGGCCCCTGTCCTATCCCCTCCCACGACTGGTGCTTTTCACCACTTTCTTTCCAAAGTTAATTCAGCTTCCCCCCCCCCTCCCCAGTCTTGGTTGCCTTCAGTATTCGGGAAATATAATAGCTGCCATTAGAATGGTATTGCATCTCCTGTGCCTATAAATGGGAGAGACCTTGTGCGACTCGTCTGAAAGCCATCCCTCCCAGGACGGTGCACCTAACTCCTCATTGGCGCCTCCCTGAGCCCCATCGACCTGCAAGACAATGTGTCTCTCTGCAGCACAAAGATAAATGCAGAGACCTTTGAAACCGTTCAGATGATCAGCAGTGAGTGCAATGTGTCCCTGATGCCAAGCGTCTCATTTGTGACTTGTTCCTCTGGTCCTATCCCGTGCAGGTTTTAGGCAGCCTACTCTCAGTTCTCCCTGGCTCTCAGGTGCTGCTTGCGGATGCCCTGCTGCTCTGCACCCTGCAAAGACACTCAGCACGACTGAAAGCCGCTCGGTGCTGCGGGCAGGGCTGGGCAGATAAGAACCGTGTTGCTCCTGCCTCAGGCAGAGGATGGAGAAGCAGAAAGGCACAGCAGCCCCAAGAGCTGCATCTTGGCTGACAACTGAACACAGAGGGGGCTGCAGCTCCCACTACATCCAGCTCTGCATCGTGAAGATTTAAGCTGCCCCTGTCTTACAGAAACCCCTTGGTGTGCTTTCCAAAAAAGAACTCCCCGCATCCTCCTGGTCTCTCTGTGTGTCTTTGCGGTGCTTCCCACTTGCTGTGACCGTGCATGTGCTTCTCCCACTGTGCACAAGGAGCAGGGAGCTGAGCAGCTGGCACCTCGGCACGACCTGCGGGCACACGGTGTGCCAGGAGGTTTGGGGCACGCTCCTCACCTCTGCGCCCAACTCCCGCTCGGCAGCATCGCCTTCCCCGCTGGAAGGCCAGGTCGGGGACGAGAAGGCAGAGCCTTGCGTTAGCAGTGTGGGAGATGGCACCTGTGGGGGATCCAGAGCGGGGCTCTGCCCACCAGCACTGGGAAGAGTCCCCGGCTCCGCAAGGACTATTCTGTTCTTTCCTTCCCCCTTTCCTGCCTCTCCCACAGGCTGACTGCAGCTTAACTTCCCTGACCTGGAGCTGCTTGGGCCAAAATGAACAAGACCTCACCGAGGAAGCAGCTATGAGCTATGTTCTGTGCATAGCTCTGTTTAAGTGAAAACAACCGCCCTCTGCCAGTTTAAATACAATTCCCCTTCTCTTACTTATATAACGTGGCAACCTTCTTTCAACAAATTCACTTTATTCCTGGCCCAACAAAGCATTACAGAGCCCTTATATTTCTTGGCCACAATGACCGAGACCCTCCGAGGACAGCAAAGCTGCTGAGAGCCAGTGTGAGCTACGTCTTGCTGGTACGTGTCAAGGCTTAGGTGACGCACTCGTGGCATTAGGAACGGCGTGTTTGATGAGGGCAGGGGATGCTGGCGGGATGCAAGTGCTTTCTTCTGCCTCATGTCACTGCGTAGCTGAGCGTAGCTGGATAAACATCAGTACAGCCCAGGCTGCTTAGCATCTCCTGAGAAGGTTTTTCTTTCTATCCAGTGTGGCCTGGGTGGTGCCAGACAGGCCCTTGACCCAGTTTGGGAATATCTCTGGTGCTTCCTTTTTCTGGATGGATAGGGCAGGAAAAAGCAGAATAAGGTTTCAGCTCCGGGTCCCCACAGCAACAACCAGAGTAGAACTGTTTCCCAGGACCTTCACAAGAAGTCCAAGATGGCTTGTAAGGAAAGCAGCAGGGAAGGGTTTAGATCTCCTCATGGCTAAACGCGGGCGAGGACGGAGAGAGGTGATCACACAAAATCCAAGGAGACCTGCCTCGCTCCTCTTCACCGGGGAGAGGCAACTGCTCCTCCAATAGAGGCCAGTTTGTGAAGTCAACTGTTGTTTCAGAGAGGCGCCTTGTTAGCCCGGGATTTTCCAAGAACACCAGAGCTTTGGCAGGGGCCAAGCAGCACTCTGAGGTTAACAAAACAGCTGCGTGTAGACGGGCGCTCCGGTGCTTCAGAGACCTCCTTGATCAGCAGCTTGGTACGTGCTGCAGGGATCTATGCAGATGCCAGGGATGTCCCTTACTCCTCTTCCACAAGCCCTTCCAGAGCCTGCGAACCTGATGCATCCACAGGAGGAGACTCCATGAGATGCAACAGGAGAACAACGTCTCCTCAGCCTGCCCGAGGGGCAGCAATTGCCTGGCTCCTGCAGGCATTTCTCCACTACAGATGAGTGCTGCAGCCAAGAGCAACCTTTCAGACATGCAACACACCGTCTCCTTCGGCAGTGCTCGGCCCGCAATAGCAGCGGGAACCTCGGGGGACAAGCGCACCTGGAAATGTCATTAGCGTGTGTCACCTCTGTCTGCTTGGAGGGATTAATCAGGACGAGGAACCTACTTTTTAATGAGCTCTTTCATGGTGTGTTATTGGAGGAGAATAAAAATAAAATAAAAAAAAAAAACAAGTGAAATAGATTTTCCAATAAAATTTATAGAGCATGAAAATGCCTTCTGGTGCTAGGGTCCAGAGGTGAGTGGCCTTGTCCACGAGGAGCCACCACCCTCCTCTGATGAAAACAAAATGAACAAGCGGAAGAAACTGGGAGTAGATAAGTGAAATCATGTCCTTCCCTGGAACTAGTAAGTTGGCTTTGCAGTCGGGTGACCCTTAGATGGATAAACTGCATCCTTTGAAGCACCACTGCTCTGTGGAGCTGGCACGAGCCCTCCACCGTCATCATAAGGGCTTAGCTTTTCGAGAAACCCTTTAAGATATCCTTGCACACCAGGAGATTTCCTGTGCACAGGCTTTACTTGTCTGCAAGTAGCACTTAGAAACCTCAGTCCACTGGGCCATACTGTACTAGGTGTTATGCATATACTTACAAGACGATGCCGGCCACAGAGAGCTCCCAGACTAAATGCATTAAGTGGATAAGACAAACCATAAACTGTGTTGAAAGCCTGCGTGCTTCACGGTCTTGGTCTGGCCACCATGGGCAGGGCTAGTGTGGGTCTACGTCTGAGCTAGGCACACCAAGTCCCTTCGAAAGTCAAGGGGGAGAAGAAGCCACCCCGGGGCTGGGTTAGTCCACCCAGGGGAGAAGGTCGGCTGGATGCCTCCCTTCCAGTCCCGGCACGAGGAGAAGTAGCACCTGGCGCGCTCCGTTTCCCAGGACATCTTCCGCTTAGAGAAAGCAGCACAAGAGCAAGGGGGAGACGTCTGCGCCAGCCGTTCTCTGAGCCCCCTCACGGGCTCTGCCCAGCCTCACTGCAAAGCTCTGGCCGACTCCAGCACGTGCAAGAGCCGCCCCGTTGGGAGCCAGGGCGAGCGCAGCAGGGGCAGAGAGAGCGGCAGGGAAGGGGGTGCTACATTTCCGTGACCAGTCAAGAGAACAAACTATTCTTGCATAGTCCACCCTTCCCTCCAGTAGCGAGTAATCCTTGCAACCATGACAGCCACTTCTCTTTGCCCTGGAGAACTGTATAAATCAGAGCAGAACAAAAGTCCTTTGCTAGGAGCTGGGCATGTGCACTGTGTTTCAAAGGGTAGGCACATTTCTCTATAGATCTGCATTCTCCGGGGACTGTAACTTTGACAGCAAAGAGATTAAGCAAAGCAACCCACTCAACCTATCCTTCTCCAAGATCGCTCCATGGGTGGAACAAACCCATCACAGTCAAACCACAGGGCAGAGCCATAATTCACACTTGTTACTTTGCTTCTTAGTTGTTTAATGGCCTATTTTTTCCTATTTAATGTTTTCAAAGTTTTGGATAATAATTACATAGAATGCAGGCTCCTTTGGTATTAGAGTTGGAAAACCTAGAAATAATGAAGAATAGCAAACCAAATGTACCAATTATTAGAGTGCTCAGGGAACCTGCAGAGCTCTAGTGAGCTGTATCCAAACCTTAAGAGACGTCGTTCAAGCTACATTCCCAGCCGGATGGGTAAAGATGCATGCAGGGACCCTCGCCCACACACCCCTGAGTGAGAAGCCTTGAAGCAACCACACAATACCAGGTAAACTTTCAAAGTTAGAATACCTGAAGCTCCCCCGGCTGTTAACAAGCTCTCGAGCCGCAGCAAGACAGTGCTGCTGGCAGTAGCTCTCGTGCATACAATAGACAGAGTGAGCCAGGTAACCTGGGAGTGTGAGAGAGCACTGGTTTCCTCTTGTGCTCTTACAGAGCAAGATCTATTTTTTATTGCAACATTTCTAAGCCGTCAGGGTAGCAAACTCATTTCTTTCCCTGCTGTATTTGTACCAGTGGAGCCCTGGGCACAGGCCAGCTGAATGAGGTACTGAAAATGAGAGTCCTGGGGAGTTTAAGCCCTTCTGCTCCTCAGGGGTTGCTTGGGAATGGGCAAATTTTTTGTGTGCTCCTAATTATATGGCTGTTTGCATGGACAAATTGCTGGCTTCTGGGCTGTCCCCTGTGTGCCTGCTTGAAGGACTGGTTGCTGGGGATGTGTGTGATCATAACCTCAGCAAGCCAGAGCACATCTCAGTGCGCTCTGCGCATCGCCCGCGGCGGCCTCGGACCAGTCCTTGTCTCCCTGCTGCTGCTGGAGCAGAACTGAACGTCCGTCAGGTGGCAGCTGTCTGCAGAGGACGCACGGTCAGAGCCGAGGAACCGTCCAAAAGCCCCCTGAGGCGTCTTGGAGAAGATGCAGGGACCACCTCCATCACCCCCAAGCCCAGGCAGCCATGAGCGCTGCCCGGAAAGACTCTCCCTCTGCATTAGACGGACATAACGGAAAACCTGGCCTGAGGAGGTTTTTAAAGGGAAAGGAAGTATCAGAGAGTAATGAATGAATAACAACGACATGTGAATATCATTATTGACACAAAGAAGCGCCATCCCCAAAATCTGTGCCAAGAAACCTACTGCCATGGAGTTCTCTATGGATAGGAAATAGCAAGGAATTGTGCAATTGCAGTTATTGTCAGACCCTGAGACCAAAGCGAGGAAGTTACATTCTGTCTCTCGCCAACTTGCCTGGGTGTCAAATCTAAAACTGATTATGAAATAAATGTGATTCACACGAAAAAAGAATCACAAGAGTAACACTTTTGATGGAGATGTTTGTATAAAGTATTTTCATTTTCCAGTGAGAAATATCTAAATGGAATAGAAATATTTCTGGGTTTATTTCAGATTGAAATGGTTTCATTTGGGGTTGTGAAAGACAAGACAATCAAAAGTTCGGATTTAAAACAAATTTTTTTAAAAAAGGAAATATTTCTGTCTTGTTTTCAATTCCCTTGCATCACATAGTCAAAAATCCTCACGCAAAGGCAAGGGTTTCCTCTGAGCATTTGCATTCACATCCGATTTAAAACAATACATAAAAAAGTTCGGTAGTTTTAAACATCTCCCTTACTACAGCAATGTAACTTCCTCTGCACAGCTCAGGCCGTTTTGCTTTTCCATCGTCCCGGTGATGCCCATTTTGGTTCTAAGTCAGTCCATTTGGGGCTGAATGTGAGCAGGCGCTCTCCGGGGACGTGGCGCCTTTTCTGTGCCCGTGGGCAGTGGTGCTGCTCCTTCCGCCCCCCGGTCTGATGCACCCGGCCAGGCTGCCCCGGCAGGGCTTTGCTCCCCGGCTCACGGCTGCATCCTGCTGTAGGCACGGGATCCCCATCCCACCAAAGCTTACTTGCACGTACAAAGAGAATACGAAACCCCATTCCAAACAGCTTCCAGCCTATAAATCGAAGCTAAATATATTCGAAAGTTCCAAACTTTGGGGGAAAAAATAGTGATAAAATGAGGCTAAATCTCTGTTTTCTATTTACTTCTCCCTCTTTAATGTAGAGTAGGTAAGACTCCTGAGCCCTGGGGATATCCTTTATCTTCTCCTTTATTTTATTTACTGAAGACTGAAAGGTGGAAAGAGGCCCAAACCTACGGAGTGTATGGGCTGAGATGAAAAGGCTCCGGACCCGCCGTGGGATAGGAAGGCTTCCGACCAGAGGCACAAGCTGCTTGGCTTGTTTTCTCAATTCAAACGTGCTACCATGTACAAAAGTAGGCAAACAATATCGCTCTTCCAGGCAGCGAGACCGTGCCTTGCTGCTTGCCATAATAATAATAATAATTCAAAACAACAAAACAAGGATGACAGGGAAAAAAAAATGGGATTAAGGGCTCCCCTATCGCACCTGGTGCCTGGGGCTGTTCTGCTGAATAGGCCGTCAACCTCCTCAGACCATGGGCACTCCAGGACAGCGCCCATCCCTTTCCGGGCCATCGTCGACATGCTCGTGGGATCGAAAAGCCTACAGAAAATTTCCCAGGGATTCAGTCATGTGAAGAGAAGGTCAGTCTGTCAATGACTCCACTCCAGCACGAACACAGGGTTTATGGGGAACGGGCAGCTCAGATTCCTGTGATGCAGAAGTTTCGAGGGGGACAGGCAGCACAAAGCAGGTTAATGCCTGACCGGACCAGGCCCGCACAACTCAGGGACGCTCCAGGAGCTCCTTGCGATCTGCCATTATATTGCCGCTCTGAGACGGCGTTCCTCTGCTCGGGGCTCCTCTCTGAGCTTTGCTCCCAAGGAGCAAGGCCAAGCTGGCTAGCCGGCCCCTTCCCGAATCTCAAGATGTGTGGACAATAGTCAATTTTCTGCTAACTGGACAAATACAACAAGGTGGTCAAGCTAGACCTAGATGTCGGTACAACATGATTCACATGATTCTATGATTCACATTTGGCCTTGTACTAAAACCTCTGCCTTTTCCCCTTCAACCTGCCCTTAAGTTCACGTAAACTTTTAGCACCTGCTACATCTGAAGACGAGACACTCCGCGGTGCTGGAAGAATGGTCTCTTTTTATTGACTTGGATCAAGATCCTCTTGGCTTCCTATGTTGCCTCCTGTAAAAAGCTACACTCATCTCCACAGATGAAGACCATCCTGGCCCATACCTGCTCCCTCCCTTCCCGTGTCCGGCTCTCAGTGATAAAGGCAAGAAGCCTCCTAAAAGAAGTATGAGGGAATGATGCTTACAGGATACAGTTCTCACTTTTCTCTGCTCCTTCTTGTGAGGATGAGATTGAGGTAGGGATTATATTTTTTATTTGTGGGTTTATACCAGCAGTTCTGTAGAGTGCTGGGGCTCTTGCTGCACAGCCAGACTGTTGCTGAAGGCTCCCATGGTTAATGGAAGATGGCTCTGTCTGCAAGGTAAAACATCTTGGTGTTATGGGAGTACAAAAGAGGATGTAAGAGATGCTAGTGGAAATAAAAATAATAATAAAAGAACAGCATCCCAGCTCTGTTCTGATCTCATTTATTCTGGGCTGGGGTGGGGAGGAGCTGCACTAAAGGGGAAGGGGGAAGCAGGCAGACTTCTCCCACCAGCTGGGGACCGTCATCTTCCTCCCCATTCTGGCAGACGGATGGAGCAAAGGGCTGCACTGGGACTAGGTGGGAGCCTCCCTGTGGACCCTGTTTGCCCTGCTGGCAAACATTTAGCCTGCGGCTCCGCGGAGCCCTGCCACCTCCAGCAGGGTCCAGGTCCTGCCGCGGGTGCCGAATGCACAGCCGGCAGTTTTCCTCGGGCACAGCCCCGGCGGCGGGAGGCAGGGGCGGCGCGCGGAGCGTCCTGGCGCCCTGCGCCTGCCTTGGCTGCCTCCGGAGCACCTTGGCAGGCTCTGAACGAGGGTCCTGCCGGCCTCGCTGAGCCAGGAGGTCAGCGGTGCTGACAAGGCGCCACTGCAGCGTGGCAAGTAAAGGCGAAAATCTGATGTGGGCGGGAGCTGAGCTCTGACTAAGGCTTCCTCGGAAAATAAATCCGCTCTATTGAGTCTCTCTGCTGGCTTGGAAACCTCCCCAGGCCACCTGGAGAGCTGTGCCCTTTGCAGTTTACACAGCAGGCACCGTGCAGGCGCGTCACTGTGTTTATCCTTGGCATGGCGGGAGGTGGGATGTGTTCTCTGGAGCACAGGTAACCGAGCACTGGCATTTTCCATCCTGGGGCTCTGCCCTGTTCCCACTGTGATCAATGGGAATGACTCAATTAAGTCCATAGAAGAGACTGCCATCCACCCTCCCATCAGCTTTATCCAGTGCAGAATGAACAGTTAGAAGCCCATAAATAAATAACAGTATTTTGATATTAATTTTGAATTAATGGCAGTGGGGTTTTTAACTCGTTATAACCCAGTCCACATGTCCTTCCTTTGCCTGGAGTATTGCATAGGTATTGGGTGTTTAATGGAAAATAATGCTCCAGCTTCCCTCACAACCACACTCATCATCCTACGGCTCTACACTGTGAGATACTCCTTGTAGGTCTGAGACAACCCGAAGGGCAGCCCCACTTTGCACCTCCAAGGAGAGCAGAGAAGTCACAGCTTGGAGAGCAGGTTCGGCTCTGCAGCGAGCGTGGGGTGCACTCGCTGCAAATGTTCGCTCTGGGAAGCTCCCAAGCCCAACTTGGCCCCTACTCCTAGTTTGACCCAGGACTCGAGTACTCAGGATGCAGAACCCCAGGCGGCTCAAAGGCTGGCAAAGCTGGGAACTGCTGTGGGAAGGAGTCAGGAGTGCCAAGGAATAGGGGTGAACCTCTGCCTGCAGAAAGTTGTGGGATCCCACTAGCTCAAGGCCACTCAAAATATCTGGAGCAGTTAAGAGAAGGTCTGAGAAAAACACTCTGTGAAAGGAGAGATGCTGGGAACCAGAAAGCCTCAAAAAGAAGGGTGGAGGGAGCTCACAGGAGTGAGAGGCGTTGCTGGGGCTCTGCCCCGCGTGTCCAGCTGGCGCTGCACACTCGCCGCCAAGCCTTGCTCCGAGAGGCGCTTTGGGCTGGCCTCGCTGCCCCGTTGGGCTGCTGCTTCCCTTGGGAGAGGTGCAGTCAAAGCTCTCACCTGGTTAGGCAAGGATGGGAAATGGCCATGGCCATGTCATCAGGAGAAAAGGTCTCTCTTTTAGACCGACACACAGTGACAGTGATTTTGGTGAGAGATTGCCTTCTCCTTCCCTTTTCTCTAACTCCTGATATAACAGAAGTTTCTTTCCTCTGATGTTAGCGGAGTCTTTTACTGTTTCTCTTTCTAAGAATAGATAAGTTTTGTCAACTAAAACAATCTGAAGAAATAAAAATCAAGAAAGAACATAGCTAACAGAATGTAACTCCAGACAACCAAACCAGGGTCTGGAAGAAGTAAAGACCCCTGACAGTCCCTGAAGTCTGTTAAACACCATCGCCAGCGTTCTGCTCACACCACCATGCCTGGCTATCTGAGTGCCCCTGCTTTAGCTTTTGATGGTTAGTGGGGTCCTTTCAGCTTTCTTTGGGGTACACAGCACGTTTTGTGCTTTGTGAGGCCACTCAGTATCAATAATTTTCCTCTTGCACTTTCCATACGGAGGTATTTCTTTCCTTTGTAGCTATTTTAGGATGAATGTTTGAGCTCTGTAGAGTTATTTTTAATGATAGCGCCAAGATGCTGCTCTTCAACAGAAACTTCTGAACCAGCCACTTCTGAACACGGAATAGAGGCTGTGCTGCACTAGCCTGATGCCGTCAAATTGGGTCCTTGCCATCCATCTAGGCCTTTTCTGTAAATTTAGAGATGATTTAAAGCCAAAGTGAACTGTAAGACTAAATCAGAGGGCAAAACAATATCTACACAAACATTGATCCTACAAGGTGTAACAGAGCAACAGCAAAATATCAGTTGAAAATATCTAAAGACTGAAAAGATGATGGAAAATCAGCCTTTGTTAACTATCAAAATGATGTCCCTAGTGTTAACATCCTCATTAAACATTTGAACCTTATTTTCAGTGTTCTAAATAAACTTAATTTTGGCTTGCCTTATTTTGACAGATCAATCAACCATCCGCTTTCTTTTGTATCAGTTCTGCTACTAATAATGACTTTTCTGGTCATCTGTACATAGGCACGAGGACAGGAATCGACCTATGTCCCTGAGGGGGTACATCCAAAGGCATTGAGAAAGACGACAATCTGGGGGTTGCTGCAGCCACAGTGCACAGTGCGCCACGGGGCAGTCGTGTGTCGAAGCCCAGCTGAAACACAGCTTGGGGTATGAGACCATGATGAACCGAAAATTGTCCTCACATCTATAAAAGCGATCTGTACCATATTTATCTCAGTGAGAACTGGGAGTCTCCTGCAATTTTGCTTTTATACAAGGATTTGAATTTGCAAGAGGTTCAGCCTGCATATCTGGTGAGAAAGGGAAACTCTGGGTCTTATGTTCTATGCTGTTGTTGACAAACTCCACAACATCTCAGACTGGCAACTTCAGAGTCTAATAGGGTGTTGAATCTGGAGTTGTCCAGGAGGTTTCTGTTCTCCATCTTTCATTACTCCTTCCTGCAGGGTTGGAACCTGCTGTGGATTTAATTCTATTTTGAGAGAGGGTAGTTCTTGACTCCTGCTTGGTTCAATTTCCAACTGCTTTGCTCATGGCTTAGGGACCATGGCTTCTATGGGTTTATGGCAGCAAATCGTGGGCCTGCTGCAAGTTGGTCCTTCTTGCTTGTTGCAATGCCTAACATACCCAAATCCAGGCTGGAGAGGAGAGCCCAGGCTGGGTTACGGAAAAGTGCAGGATGGCCTCTCGCAATGCATGCGCCGCTCCTGCTCCCCCAGGGCTTCTCCTCTAATAGGATGCCTGTGCTTGAGGTTCTGCACTTCATCTTGTTCATAAAACAGATGCTAGGCAGAATACTTGGCGCAGCTCAAGTGTGACCCACAGCTATAAATCTGCACTATTCCCCTTACTTACGCCCCCACAGAGCTGCTGTCATTGCCCATTTTAAGCTGAAAAACCAAACATGACATTCCCCAGGTGCAGACATGTTTGTCTCCGCTCTCTTACAGACTTCCTTGGCTTTGCTCTCTTTTTGAAGAGCAGGAGATTTAGCAGGCTCTCCTCCTGCATGGAAATGGTGAGGCAGCGGCCGCGCGGCAGCTGCCGGGGCTGCTCTGACATGCAGGAGGAAACGGCTGCCCCGTTACATGGCCGTGCTGACGAGCAGGGCTGGAAGTCTCGCCTGGAGACCGGGGAGGAAGAAAGTCTTCCTTGTTCCAGGGCTGAAGGAAGTGAGGAGGTTGTGGAAGGCTCCCTGGTGCTTGCCGGCTGCAGCAAGAGCTCCATGGAGCTGAGAACGGGGGTTGTGAAAGGAGGATGGGGGAGAAGAGCACATGGTGTGGAAAGCAGATGTTGTGGCAAGGCCCTCAACGGGCTCCAGGGCTCCTGCCCTTGACTTGTGATCGCAGCAGGACTGGTCCAGCAGGGCCTCAGCTGCAGGGTGCTATGGATGGTGGTTGGCAGGGCTCTTCAGGGATGTAACATGCTGGGCCCAGGACTTAAGCGGAGGACAGGGAACTTTATGGACTTCTTGCTTTTAGGAAAGGACAGACAAGTCACAGCATGACCGAGAACGAAGCCTTTGGAGCCCACATGGCCCTAGTCTCTTTCAGGTGCCATCCCTTGTCAGCACCTTTACACTCCCAATTGATTTATATTAACAAATTGAAATGTCACAGATCTGTGATCCATGGGAGAAAAAAATATCCAGCAACCTGCTAGTACTACCAACATGATACTAATGCTAATTACAAGGATGCCATCTTTGGTTCAGAGTCCTGTGATAAATTGTACAGAATACACCAGAGAGCTATTGCCGCGTGCCTTCCCAGCACTTAAACACCTCACTGCAGGCTCCCTTGTGACCGTGAAAGGAGGAAGGATTTCCAAGAAGGGGGTTCGAGGGGAAATGAGGTGCTCTTGAGTCACCTCCGGAAGGACGTATTTCAGCGACCACATTGCCAAGAAGCAAACGACAACATTCAATCCTGCTCTAGTATTGGCTGTATTCCTACCTCCTACTGGAGACTGCTGAGGTCCTTCCCAAACAATATTCCCATGATTCTGTGACCCTGGAAGCGCACCATCAAGAGCAAAGAGCAAAGACTGAGGCAAGGGCTACCTGGACATGGTAAATCCTGAGAACACACCATAGAATTTGTTGTTGTTGTTAAAAAATACAAGATAAGAGCTCCCCAAACTGTAACCCGAGGACTGCAGGTCCTCAAGTGGAGACCACAGCACGAAGCAGCCGCCTCATGGCTTGCTGTCCATAAAACGTGCTCCAGCTGGCTGGGGGCCCTACCGATCACCTCAGGGGGACAGAAGAGTTCCCTGACCCTGTGGGGGCCCTGTGTCATTTTTATAGCTTATCATCTGCTTGAGTGCCAGATGCACTAATGTCTCTCAGAGCTGTGTGAAAGTGGCTCTTATTTATGCAGTTGGTGCCAAAAGACTCCTCTTCAGATTGCGCGGTGATAAGAGGTGACTGGGACTCTTTGTGACAGTGCTTGGAGAGCTGATGACATTTTTAGGAACAAAGAAACTCCCAAGATGATTAGACTTGTTCATTCATCAGAGATGCCAAGACTCTTCCCCAGCCAGCCGACTTCATTCACATACTTCTCATTAGGTGAAATATTCAGAGTAGACTTTTTCTTCCTTCCTCTCCCTCAAAGTTGTCCTCTCCTTCTCCTGACTATCCTGAAGTCAGATCTGGAGATAACTCCCTTTTCCTTTGGCTGGGACCTTTTTCCCTCTCCCAGTAGGACAGGAGGCTCCCAAAACAGGCATGTCCATGACTCTGCAGGCTGGACCTCACCGAATGGAAAGGGAAAGCAGGTCGGGATATCAGTCTCATCTTTGAAGGTCAGAAGAAGGGTGCAGGCTGAGGTGTGCACAAAGGCACTACTGTGCATGGCTTTGCAAGAACCCGTCCGGCCTCCTTAATGGACAAGACTGGCTTTGACAGAACGTATTAAGCATTCCTGGGTATATGAAGACTTTCTGAGGAGTTTTTTAATTTTAAATCGTGCACAGGGGGCTGTTAAAGAAATCTGGTAACCAGCGCATAAGAGGAAAATTCTCATCTTAAAATCTGCCTTGAACAGCAGAGACAAAGAGTTTGGATCCCTGCAAGACTTGGCACACTGGGAGGGGAACAGTGCCCGGGGCAGGGTCATAATTAAAAATAATAACACTGAGCACTTTCAAAGCACTTGGTAAACATGATTAACTAATTAGTCAACTCTTTACTAATTAACCAGTCACAGGACTGGTGTCGCTCAATATGTTTAATGATCCGGAGAGTGGTTGAATAGCCAGGGGCAACGTTCGCAGAGGATGCAGTAGCTGCGCACAGGCCTGACTGGGGAGGCTGAGATGAGCTCACAGGGAGAAAGAGTTTGGACAGGAGGAGACACTCCCCACAGGCACGGGCAGGGCCAGAAACTCTCTGATGCTACCCAAGACAGAGGTCTCCTCTTCTACTCTTCTCTTGGCCATCATCTCCCTATATCTTGCCTTCTTCTCTTGGGATGGGGAACTTGCAGGGCATTGCCTTTAGATGCCTGTGCCTCAATGTTTATACCTGTTTCGGCGCATAAGATGTTGACAGGATTTCTCATAGATACCTGGACTCCTATACAGCTTTACAAATTTTCCTTAGCCATCCAGCCCCCACGAAAAGCCCATGCGTCCTAAGGGAGTCACGGGCATCAGACTTGCATCGGAGAGCTTGAGTAGTTTTTATCTGTAGCCATCCGAACACAGCACAGATGTGACCGTGCAACGGGACAGTGTTTCAAACAGTGCTCCAGACTCTCTTACACGATGGCTGTAAAAAGCAACAGCTCAGGATTGTTCATTTAGTGCTCTGTCGGTTGGAGAAGTATCCCCAGCAAGACAGCGGAGCGCACCCTGCTCTTTGCTGTCCCTGTTTTCCTGCAGGAGCAGGACTGAGCCTTTCACATCCATCATAATGACGATACAGTGCTCTGTTCGTGACGACAGGGTATCCCGCCTCTTGGAGGCACCATGGAGCACCTGAGAAAGGCACCCTCTCCATTTGTTCCTCACTGGCCCCTGGTTCTTGAGAATTAAGGCTTGTCATCAGGCAAGTGGCTCCCGGCTGAATCACCGTCTTGCCTTGGGGGCAGCGCAAGGGTTGAAACTGCAAACACTTGATTCTGCAGTTACCAGGAGAGAAAGAAAGAAAATTCTCCCATGCAGAACAGTGTTTCGAGGTCAATAGAGAAAACCTGTGGCCTGAATACCCAATCCGGGGAGCCTCGTGAGCCTGGCAGGAACATTCGAGGTCTGGGTGTCTGCGTTGTCACACTTGTAGCCAGGTTACCATGGCTCATCCGCAGTGCATCCACACCCCGGGGGGCTGCTGCTCGCCCACATTCAATGGGTCCCGCTCTTCCAGCATTGAGGAGGACGGTTGATTTGCAGAAGAAAAGCCAGTCCTTAGTGGTCCTGTCATGTCATCACCCCGGGGTTCACAAAGGAGCAGGGGCTCAGCCCGCACGGCGCTGGCTGCTCGGCCCTGCCGCGCCGTCCTCTCTCCGTGCCCATGTCCCCGCCGGACTGGCTCCTGCTCCCCGGCCCTGCGGTGGCTGAGAGCCCACCTTGCTGTTGGCCTCTGCAAAGGGGACTTGAAGCACCGTGGCAGGGACACAGAAAGGACTGTGCTGTCTGAAATACACCAGTTCGGTAGCATCACCCTGTGCACAGGACCGCCTGGGTGCATGACACCCAGGCAAAGCTGCCCTGGGACTCAGCGGCCTCCAGATCCACTGATTTGGGCTGGGAGAAACAGGAGGATCCTGCATTTAGGGGAGTTTCTTCCTCAATGCGTGGTCCGAGACCTGAAGGGAGACCCAAATCAGAATGTCCAGTTGGAAGCCGTGAGTCAGGGAAAGCCATGGGAGCTGCTTGGTGTCCCCTGCACCACGGAGCCTGAGCCCAGACGGCGACTGCAATTCCAGGGCTATAGCTGCCAGGGAAGGGGGGTTGGGTGACGTGGCCACTTGTCCCCATCCCCCTCCCCTCCTCCCAGGGAAAGAAAACCGAAATAAAAGCCCCGTTTCTTTAGAAAGCACGGTCTGTCTATGGGAAGGGTCCCTGTATCCATGCAGCTCTCCCGGCCTCCCGGTCCCCTTTGAGTAATCTCACTTCTGGGCCTGAATTCATTCCGACATTGTAAAGGATTAGCTGACCTCTCTTTCAGCATTTGGTAAGCTTGGGATGTTAAAGCTTCCCCAAAATTAAACTCTCAGGAGTCCCAGCCTTGGGCTGGGAAGCCTGTTGGGGTTGCAGCCGCCCCAGATTGTCCCCTTGTCCTTGCTAGTGGACAAGGCCACTGATTCCTTCTGCAGGTCGCTCCTGCCTCCTGCACAGTTGCAGCCTGGGGAGAAAAATCAGCTGGTGTGCCACAGTAAGAGACGCGTCCAAACCATGCCCTGGAAGCAGGTGGAGGATTTACACCATCCCGTGGCCGCTCCACGGCGTAAAACGATGGCACTTGGTGGGTACCTACTTTGCTGTGGGCTATAGGACTTCAGCAGGGGCAGAGTAGTGTCCTTATAGAGAGGAAAATAGGCAGGGAGAGAATGTGATTCAGACATGAGAGTTATCAGGGACAAGTCGCCTCTTGGCGTGAAGGAGTGTTCACTCTGAAACCTAAAAATGTTAGATCGCTTGACCAGCATTTTGCTGCAGAATCCTCTCAGCCTGGGCTGGAGCGTGAGCACTTATGTTGTTCCCAACCTCAGATGTCGCACAGGGACATTTAAAATGCTTCCTGCAGAGCTGGATCAGGAAAGCAAATCACACAAAGGGAGAGTGGGGCTTAACCCCAAGCCCACGGAAATCACTGCTTTATCTCACCACCCCTTCTGAACTGAAACATTTTGCATGCAGAAATCAAGAGACGGGTCCAAGCTGCCGAGTAGACATGGGAGTTGATGGTACTCACCATTAAATAATATTCATTGCCATCACTGTATTATTTCTGCCCAGTCAATCCAAGTTATTTTATAGTGGTTGTGATGGGGGTGAAGGGATGCCACTGTTATCTATCTATCTATTTATTTATTTATTTATGAGCAGCTACCTTCTAGTGGGTCTGATTTACAGACCCCATAGCCTGACGTGAAAAGTTCTTTTCACTACTTCCAGTTCCCCCTTTCTCAAGCAGGAGCAGAAGCCGGGGGTTGCAGGGGGCAGAGGAAGCACTTCAGGAGCTCGCGCGGAGTCACAAGTTCCCTGACGGAAAAAAATGCATCAGTAATGCCAAAAAAGGAGCTGTGCCCCAAGGTATAAAACAGGATTATTGCATGCTGGCGAGAAGTCCCTGCACCCTGGGGCCACAGTCGTGGGGAGCATCTGCTGCGGGCGCAGCTCGTTCCAGCCCTCCCAGCACAAGGGACCTACCAGACATTTCTGCGGCAGCTGGAGCTCTCACGAGTGCTCTGTGGGGCTGGACACCACGTACCTGCGGTGCGCTGAAGCCTGGCCGGCAGGTCCTGTTGGATCTGTGCATTCGGGGGGGGAAATGCAGAGCCTCCCACACTGACGGTGACACAGGGGGGACTGTCACCTGGGCAGAAGGGACTGCAGGATGAGCTGGTCTATCTTTGCAGTTCTGTACAGTGCAAAATGCCCCCTTGGCACCAGACCAGCAATATTAATTGCCCGTGAGAGGAAGCACATCGTCAGCCCTTGGGGCCGTGCAAATTCTCAGAAAGCATCCGAAGAAATTAATTCCAAAAGGTGGACAAATGGGCTGCAACGCTGAAGCGGGAGCTGGATTTTGCCTCTGGTCACCGTTGCACATAACTGAGGGCAGAATCTAGGCCAAAGCATCTTTTCTAGTTCCTGATTTAGACACCTCCATCCAGCCACCGGCTCCTCCCCCCGCACCGGGAAAGCTCGGAGGGACACGGGACAACCTCTGGGCAGCGGCTGGGACATGGCTGGGCTCCCTGGCCGAGCCCCTGTGCTGCAAGTGGGAATCCACTGGCATGCCAGCAGCGTAACCGGACACTTTGCAACACAGAGCGAGCATATAAGCACATGCGAGTCGTCCATATGGCCTGGCCAGTGACCAGCACGGCGATCCCCGGGGAGGAAACCCCGTGGGGGTGGAAGGGGACACAGCAAAAGGATGGAGACCGGACACACATCCAGGTCAGGCTCAAGGCACGTCTGCCGCAGAGCCACAGCCTCTTCCCAGGTATGCCCGAGACTCTGCAAAATTCATTATATTAAGCAATTGGCAGCAGCGCAGGCAAGTCTGGGGACCTTCCTGCGGCCAAGGAGCGCGTACAAACCGTATCGCCCACGATGAGCGGGAGCTGGTTGTGTCATGGAGCGTGCACACCTTCATCGCCTCCTCCCCTGCCCTGGGCTGTGCGGCGCGCCTGGGCTAAAGGAAGATGAAAGTCTACAAGTGCCGGTGCCTCCTCCGCGCAGGGCTGGCCAAATCCTGCTCTCCCTATTATTAGGATTGTTGTTGTTGCTGTTGTTGTTGTTGTTGTTGTTATGATTATATGCATTTCAGCCCCCTTGGAGTAATGAATAATTTATGACTCTGTCTTGATCCCGTTTCAATGGATTCACTATCCGGGGAGCCTTGCTGAATAATTTGGACCGCTCGTTTTCAAGTACATGGACTGCCAACAAATTGTCCACTTTTCATTCCTCGAGACATTCATTGGTCACCCCGATGAGGGGATTTCTTTGGTTGCCCCAAACGCGTGGTATGTGTCTGGGATTTTGTTGGGATTTTTTTTTTTTTTTGATTGGGTGAAATTTAGTGAAGTGGAGAGTAATAAATAGCTCATCTGGAGGGGGATGGATTTCTGCAAAAATTAGTTTGACAAATTTTCCAGTCATATTCTTATAAATGTGATTTCTCAAGGTGATTTCTCAAAGGCTTGTGAAAAGTAAATGTTATGCAGTATATTAAATGTTGCTTAATATTTTAAAAGCATTCTTAGGCTTGCTTTTTGAATTAATCCAAAAAATTATGTAGCTGATGGCCAGGCGTATGCCTTGCTCAGTGCTAGCTAGAGAGACCTGGGAGCCTTAGACCTGGCTTCCCCTTTGTCCAAAATGGGGTAAAATAAGTATTAAAAAGGCTTGCCTTAGCGGGTATTTTTGACCTTTTGGAGATATTTTTGCCCTAAAATAACGAGCCCTACGCATCTGTATTCCCCCAGCTCCCTCCAGCAGGAGCAATGCGGATCCTAGGCACTGTGTGTCCTCGAGGGCAGCATCGCTCCTAGCTCGGGAACACCCCCGCACCCCCATCAGACAGTCGCCCATGAGCGTAGCCCCAGGCACCGGCATGTTATTCCTGCACTTCACCATCCCCTGCACTGGAGCACGGGATGGGGATGGTCAACCCATCACTGACGGGGACCTGCAGCTCTGAGGTCCCTGCGGGGCGCCTGGCAGTTTTGCTCTGAGACCTCCAGCAGCCTCTAGCAGCAGGAAGAACTGATGGCAAAACCAGGTGGCTTTGCAGACCCCCCTTACCCTCCTGCTGCTCAACTGGCCCCCCAAATGTCCCCAAAAGTAGCAGGGCTGAGCGCCCCTGCTGCAGGTCGGAGCTCCCCTGCACGACGCAGGGAGAGGCGCCAGCCCGCGCCAAGCCCTGCGGCACCTGGGGCTGCGTCCCCCGCGAAGCGGAGCAGCCAGCGCCGCAGCCCAGCGGCTCAGCACCGCTCGCCCATTTACCAGCACCTCCAATTTACGAGCAGCGCGCGAAGGGGAGACACTGGGCCACTGGGCTACACAATGCGGGAATATTAGCCGCGTTACAAAAACAAACAAACCAAACCCCTCCGGGAGCCCGTTTCATTTATTTCCTTTTGTCCGGTTTTGCTTCAGCGTGAAAGTCGCCCTTTCAAGTCCGGCGGTTGTGTTCCAGCCCCGGCGGGTAGCTGATCCAAGACGTTACACTGAGAGCTTCCCAATGGCATGTTTGCACAGTTCAATTCATTTCTAAATATTCAGCGGCATTTCCCTCCCTCCTACCCTCCCAGCACTTTCTGCCCAAGAGCCGAGGGTGTAAAATACAGGGCTGGGGATAGTGGTGCACAGAGCCTTTGTGTGCAAACACAAGCTGCTGTTTGTATTTGCCTTCACACTGTCAGAGCCCAATTGTGTGCACGGCAATCCTGACTACGAGGCTGCTTTCAATATCCGCTCAGCCACCACCGCTGCCAGAAAGACGCTCCCCCTCCCCACTCACTTTGAAGCAAAGTGATTTAATTTCATGAGACCTTCGGTAATCACGTTGCGATCTCCATCATTAACCAGAACCGACTACCCATTGCAAGAGGGAGGGCAAAAAGGCAGGGTTAGCAGCTTGGCTTGGGACAGCCTGTGTCTCGAGAGCAGGGCAAAACACAGCACGGCCGCGGGGCTGGTTCTGCAATGCTTCGCAGATGGTGCCAGAAAGCTGTGGCCTCTTGCCAGTGACGGACAAGATCTGGGTTTGTCCAGCTCAAAGGAGGATGCTCCATGGGCACGGAGATACCCCATAGCTGAACCCAACTCCGAGTTCTGGATGAGCTCTCCTGGAGAGACGTCCAAAGATCTGAGCATGGGAGGGTCTTGCCTGGGACACAGACCTGGGCATAGCTGACCAAATCCTGAATTGGGTTTCTAGCAAGAAGAGGAGACAAGAGCCAGGGATGTGTTTCAGATATTAAATACAGGTAAAAGAGCTAACCCCAGCTGGGAGGTGCCTGTTCAAGGCTGGCAGAGGGGCCACAAGGCCATGAGAACCCTGTATCCTTCAGAGTTGGAGGCTGTATAGGACCCAGACACCCACGGATCTGCCCTGCAAATCGCCAAGGTTCATGTCTCACCTGCCTCTTCCCACCCATTCCCACCTCGCTGTACCCAGGGCTCAGCCCAGCTCAGGGTATCTCCTGAACAGCCACAAACCACATGCTGGGTCCCAAAGGAAAGGCTACCCAGCACTTCTGAAGCTGGGAGAGCAAATCCAGGTCCTTGAACAGGCTGCTGGAGCCCGGCAGCAATCGTAGGTGGGTAAAAAAACCCTCTTGTTGCAAGCAGATATATCGTCCTCTCAATCAATATGGCCCGAGCCTCACTGACTTCCTGAGACTAGACACTAAATATCCAGATGGATAACATCAGGGGACATTAATTTAACCCATGGAGGTGCCATGAAAACAACAGTGAGACTCAGCCAAAATGAAGCACAATCACTGTGATTCCCGCAGCGCTGCAGACTGCAGCCTGGTAGGAATCAGGGTGATGGATGGCTTAGGAATACCACCGGGAAGATGACATGGAGTCCTCATCCATCTTTCCATCCCAGTCTGTGGAGCGCAGAGGCAGGCAGAAAAGCGGGGATGAGGGACAGAGCAGCAGCAGAGCATCCTCGCCAGACAGGGATGTCGCACGGACGCCAGTGCGGCACGTGGACAAGGGCAGAGCTGAGCTAGTGGCTCCCCTCATTGCTGTGCTCCCTTCCTGGATTCCCACACGGGACAACGGGAATGAAATCCCGTCGCTTCCCACGCCATGAGAAACCAGGGAATGGTCTTCCCTGTCCACTGCTCTCAAATCTGTTCACACACTTGTCTGCAGGGTTTCCCATCCCAGCATTACCCAACAGTGGGTCGAAAAGCCTAAATTTGCCTTAAAACAGAACATGCATATCCCAGCCGTTCAATGTGTGCTCCAGTGCCTGGTCACTCCTGCTCCAAATCATCTCCACCCTTTTCAGGGAGAACCCGTGGGCTGGCGAGTGAGTGCAGAAAGTGGGGTGCCCCGCTCAGATTTGGCTGCTTTGGCCCTTGAGGGAACAAGGAGAGAGGGCCCATCCCTCTCCAGGGACATCCCTCCCTGGTTGATACCACTCATTTCTTCCCTTCATTTACAAGACACTTCTGAAAATGCTGGGAAGTAAAAGGCCTGCCTGCGTGCACCCCAAAGCCGCCTGCAGGACGAGAGCCCGAGCAGATTGGCATCTGCGGCGCGCTCTGCTTTTCCCTCCCCGTGCCCTTTGCTGTTAGCGTTGCTTTGCGTGGGAGGACCGCTTTGGGCAGAAGGAAACGCGCTCATCGATCGGAGTCCCAGCCAAGCCTCCTGCCTGCTCCATGCCCCGGTCCTGGCCCACGGACGCCCGCTTCGTCACCGCCCAATTTCGGTAGATGTAGCTCCAGAAAGACAACACGCTTTTCCCCGCTCCGCCTCCTGAAGCGAACTCCTGCTCAGCACAGCCTGTGCCCGCAGGTGATGCTGGAGCCTGGTCTGACAAGCGGCTCCACTTCCTCCCATCGCTAATTGCTGCTGCGAAGCCCCAGTGCCCAGCTGCGAGGGACCGAGAGGGTCAAACCCAGCAGCTCCGCTCGCTCGGGCTCTCGCCGTGGTGTCTCGTAGCCTCCCGGCTGCACCGGCTCAGAGCAGGAAAAGCCTCCTTGTCTTGTTATCAGTCCCCTGGGCGTCCTAATCCCCCTATAAATGAGAGCTATTACGCAGATATCTTTTTAAAAGCCTGTCACTTCAAGCAGGCAGCAGCGTCAGAGCTGCAAGGGGATTGTGCTGGTGTGTGGTTAGCTGGGGTAAAACACGGCCACCAGACCCCGTCCACACCCCAAACTGCATCAGAAGACACTCCGGGCCTGCTCCTTTGCAAGGTGCATGGATGACTCTGCAGTCTGAGACCTGTTAAACTCGTGACTATGGCAGCCAAGCTGGGGGCAAACCTGCGCCCTGGCGAGCCTCAGCACCTGGGGAGGTCAAACACTGTGTTTGGTGGCTTCTGGGGCTGTTTGGGGCTTATTTCTGCCTTCTGCCTGCAGCACAGGGCTAAACGACCTGTATGATCCCTGCCATGCTCTGAAGGTTTCCTGCTTTTGGAGGTTGCTTCCTCCTGCACACTTCCCAAGGGAAAGCTGCGGAAGAAACACCTCAAAGCTGACCAAAACAGAACTGTCCTCCTGCAGGTCCCCAGGAAATCCACTCCACTTGCAGAGTCCAATGCCAGCATATGTCCCTATAGCTCCAGAAGAAGCCCCAAAAACCCTGCGCCAAACGTCAGGGTAGCTCAGAAAGAAGACGGAGGGACCTAGGGCCAATGGGGGAAGCAGCTCCCACAGCCAGAAAACTTTCCCCAACCCCAAGGGCAAACAGGAGAAGTGTCCAGAGTGTACGAAAGTGCTCACACTTCTGAACTGCTCCAGGTAGGAAAGCCAAAGGCCCAGGGACGGTTTTGGAAGCCTGATCCTTGGAGGCGTTGGAGATCCAGGACGCATTCCAGCCCATGCTGAGAGAGACAGGATGTCCCACTCGTCAGTCCACGGGGGCTGCTGAAGCAAGGGCAGCGTAGGCTGAATAAGGATGACATGCTTTGGCCCAGAAAGTGGAGGGCAGAGATTAGCCGTGGACAAGCTCAAGGGAAGGCAAGAGTCCAACCCAGAGTGCCAAGCCTGGTTTTGTTTTAGCCTTAACTGCGCTTTTTTGTTTGTTTGTTTGTTGGTGTAAAAACCTTTCTGTTGGAAATCAGTTTAACTTTAAGCTTCCTGAGAAGAAAAGCCTGTGAGAAAGCTCTGCCCATGCAAGGCCCGCTTGGGAGGCTACAATGGGAGGCCCAGCGGCTTACGGGCCCATATTTCTATGGCTACAGCACCCATCTGCTCAGCAATACAATGTCGCCCATATCTTGATGCAGAACCACCCGCTGGGATCTGAACCAGGAGCCGGCGCCTGATTATGGAGGGTGCGGAGGCCCCCCAGCTCCGGAATGGCAGCTGGCAGCGGGAGGTCGGAGCGGCTCCGCGGCTGCTTTGTGCCGCGGCACCAGGGAAGCTGCCCCTGCGCTGCTGCTGCCCGGGCGGGGGGAGAATGCAGGGACCGTGTGGGCACCCTCCTCCCCAAGGTCTTCACAAGGGCACTTAGGTGCTCTGACCGGTTCCTGTGTCTCCACAGTGCCAGGAAACAGGGGAAATGGGGGCAATGGACGTGACCCTGCCCATAGTGGTGCCTGCCCGCTCTGGCGGCCCTGCCTCCCTCTGCTCTACTGGACACAGAGCCCCTCTCGCCCTCTGTCCTCTCAGAGACAGACCCTTTGCCAGGCCCTGAAGTGCGACCGGAGAGGAGAAGACAGCACGAGGGAAAGGGAACTGCGGCCTTTCCGTCTCTGCAAGCTGCAGTCTGTGAGGAGCTGCCCATCGCTGCGCCCGTCCATGTCCTAACACCCCCCGTAGAGGGGGAGCCCTTCATGGACGCTTCTCCACAGCTCCAGCTTTGCTACCCAGGCCTTCCGAGGAGCCTCAGCAGGACGAGCTCCTGTGAACTCCTGTCGCTCTTGGGAGGCCCCTGCAGCCTCACCGAGTCGCCCGCGCTCACCACCCTCCAGGCCTCGCCAAACCGGCGTCTGCCGGAGGTTTCATGCTCACTTGAGAGAACTTCACACTGAGCGGGTGGTTCCATGGCTGAAGTGGGTGGTTATTTCAGTGTTTGACTGCCCATTGCCCCATCTCAGGCACCTCTTTCTATGCTGTTCCATAGGGCATCTACAACACCTCATACCTTCCATGTGATCACAAGGACCACGTGCTTAGAAGAGCAAGTGGATGAACACCCACGGCTGCGAGACCTGCGGAGCTGGGAGGCACCTTGCTGCCCCCCACCCCAGGGTGCTTCACTGACCACCGTGAAGGTGCTTGTGGCCTCCCTAGCAGCCGAGAAATGGCTGTGGACACACTTTGATGGGACAGAGGGATCGGTACCACCAGCAAGACCCCTCATCTTGTTTAAAGGCAAAAAAACTCTTGCAGGACAACCCAGCGCCTGCTGGGCTGACTCACCAGCTTACGCACACGAGGAGAGCCATGAAGATACTTCAAGTGAGAAGATTAACGTGGGCTAAAGAATCAGGATTACCAGGGTTTAACACGGGACACCAGGAATTCACGGAGAGAAAATCCTAGAGCCCCTCGATCCCTCTGCAGACGCAGAGCAGAGAGCAGTGTGCTGTGGCGCGCCTGGGTTGCACGCTGCGCTCCTGCAAGAATTCCCTTTCCTTGCTTGCGGTGAGGATGGAGAGGAGCCCAACAGCTGCTTTAGTTAGCACTGCCCCGCTAACTCTCCCTGAACCACCACAGGGACGGGAAAGCTCCCGCCCCGGCTTTGCCTGAGAGGAAGTTTTTCATTAGAAGCGTTTGGCAGTCTGCTCTGCAGTTGTTACTGTTACTTCAGCCTCTGAGGTGGAGTTTTTTGAGCTGGGGGAGAGAACTGCTAGCAAATTGTTCTGGCATCAGAGCAGCCCAGGCCTGGAAATGCTCCTGCAATATGCGGCGCGGAGGCTGCCCAACACTGGCCTCCGCCCGTCCCTTGTGCCCAGTGCCATATCTGAAAACACAATACGTTTCCTTTTTTTCTCCCTGGAATTGCACTTGTTATTGTTAAAGACCCTCTAGGCATAATATAAGGCCAAAACTGGAGCACCTGCAAGCACTACAGTTGTCAGGAAAATGTGCAGGTGCCGGGCACATCTCCTGTCCCGGCGGCGGGAAGCGGTGCAGAAGTGCCCAAGACGGCACAGGGAGCAGAGCCTCAAGGTCGCACGCAAAACGCTTCGCTGTTTATCTGGGAGCGCTTTCCCTGGCCAAGACAAATGCAGAGGTATTTTATGCAACCTAAAGGGAGTTTTGAAAGGTGTTTTGCAGCAGTTCACGTCTGTGTATATTTCTAGCACTCAAAATAGTACTATGGCTCATGGAAAGTTGGGGAACAGCATTGATTGCAATTTACTCATGATGCTAAATCTGCTCAAAGCTCAGGTCCCTGGCTGCATTTTCATGTATTTACAGACGCTCCCTGGGCTCCAAAAGCTTTCTAGATATTTTTCTTTTTTTATTCCTCAGCAGTTTCCTCTGGAAAAAAAAAAAAAAAAAAGAAAAAAAAATCTGGAAGCTTCGTCAGGACAAGCCAGGTTGGAAACATGGAGCTTGGGTTAGGCCGACCCTGATCTGAACAGAGCAGACCCAAAGGTGCAGAGCATCCGAGTGGGAGAGCCAGAGGCGGGAGGAGAGACCTTCCATCCCAGCCGGGTATGCTGAGTGACTGCAACAGCTTACCTCCAAGCCGTGTCCCCCCCGGAGCACGCCGGCTCCCGGGAACTCTGCCAGGGCCGAGCTGCTGGCCTAAACCCTCTGCGGATGAGTTATTTGCCAGGTGAAGCTGATGGGCATCTCTCTCTATGAAAAGCTCTGCTGACTGGGATCCTTTAACAGGATTAGGACCCTGGAGATCGTCTCCCTGGGCCAGACCCCATCCTTTCCCTGTACCGTGCCCAGACATTTGCAGGCAGCGAGAAGCGATAAAGAAAAACTGGATCTGTCCAGGGAAAAAATATTCCCATGGGAAATTCTGACTTTTTGTCAAAAAACCCAATGCATTTCTTATTTCAGCCCCCAGTAAGTGTGAATAGGAACAAAGATTAGGGTTTTGGCAGTGGGAATGGACCTACGAAAGGTAACACCCAAATTTCGAGCAAAGCAGACATGTTCTGTCCCTTTTCTTTCTGGTTCAAAACCCTATTTTCCAGGGGAGGGGGGGAAAGAATCAGTGAAAAAAATCCAGTTCTTACACCACTGGTTGGGGCAAATTCAACTAATTTGGTTAATTCACCTGCAACTTCACCACTGTTGTTTAAAAGCATCTCACTGCCTTTACCTTCACTTTCTCGATATGTTGAGGATCATTTCAGAGTGTGGCCAACAGCATCACCATAAGTAGCCATGGATTTTACCTCTGCTCGTCCCCCACCTCTCCCTCAGGCTGGAACCGTGGCCTTCGGGCAGCCACAGATCCTGACTTTTCTCTGGATTCGGGGGAGAAACCAGGGTGGGCTGATGGTCACGAGCAAGTGGGTGGGAGCTGAATAGGGTTATTGTGATCTTTATCTGGGGGGATTAATCCAGGCAGCGTAGGCTCGGCGGGGCAGCAGAGCCATTTAGTTGTGGTTCATGTTGCAGAATGATAGGTATGGACCGAGGCATTCTGCAGCAAAAACCGACTCGGGGACCCTGCTTTATAGAGACTTTATCTCTGCAGAGAGATAGAGCAACCCCTTCCCAATTAATTCTGGGGAGAAAAAAAAA